>CAWUHX010000328.1:289949-345021 GCA_963922205.1 Romanomermis culicivorax
AGCAGTGGTATCAACGCAGAGTTACTAACGTGATTTTGAAGTTTTTAAATTAAAAGTGGTTTTAAAATATTTAAATTAAAAGTGATTTTTAAATTTTTAAATTAGAAGTAATTTTAAAATTTTTAAATTAGAAGTAATTTTAAAATTTTAAATTAAAAAGTGATTTTTTAATTTTTAAATCAAAATTGATTTTAAAATTTTTAAACTAAAAGTGATTTTAAAATTTTTAAATTAAAGTGATTTTGAAGTTTTTAAATTAAAAGTGGTTTTAAAATATTCAAATTAAAAGTGATTTTAAAATTTTTAATTAGAAGTAATTTTAAAAATTTTAAATTAAAAGTGATTTTAAAATTTTTAAACTAAAAGTGATTTTAAAATTTTTAAATTAAACGTGATTTTGAAGTTTTTAAATTAAAAGTGGTTTTAAAATATTTAAATTAAAAGTGATTTTTAAATTTTTAAATTAGAAGTAATTTTAAAATTTTTAAATTAGAAGTAATTTTAAAATTTTTAAATTAAAAGTGATTTTAAAATTTTAAAATTAAAAGTGATTTTAAAATTTTAAAATTAAAAGTGATTTTAAAATTTTCAAATTATAAGTGATTTTAAAATTTTTAAATTAAAAGTAATTTAGAATTTTTAAATTAAAAGTGATTATAAAATTTTTAAATTAAAGGTGATTCTAAAATTTTAAATCAGAAGTGATTTTAAAATTTTTAAATTAAAGGTGATTTTAAAATTTTTAAATTAAAAATTGGTTTTAAAATATTTAAATCAAAAGTGATTTTTAAATATTTAAATTAAAAGTTATTTTTAAATTTCTGAATTAAAAGTGATTTTAAAATTTTTAAATTCGAAGTGATTACAAATTTTTAAAATTTCAAAATTAAAAGTGATTTTAAAATTTTTAAATTAGAAGTGATTTTAAAATTTTTAATTAAAAGTGATTTAAAATTTTTAAATTAAAAGTGATTTTAAAATTTGTAAATTAAAAGTGATTTCGAAATTTCAAATCAAAAGTGATTGCAAAATTTTTAAATTGAAGGTGATTTCAAAATTTCTAAATTAAAAGTGATTTCGAAATTTCAAATTAAAAGTGATTGTAAAATTTTTAAATTAAAGGTGATTTTAAAATTTTTAAATTAAAAGTGATTTTGAAGTTTTTGAATTAAAAGTGGTTTTAAAATATTTAAATTAAAAAAGATTTTAAAATTTTAAATTAGAAGTAATTTTAAAAAATTTTAAATTAAAAATGATTTTAAAATTTCTAAATTAAAAATGGTTTTAAAATTTTTAAATTAAAAATGGTTTTAAAATTTTTAAACTAAAAGTGATTTCAAAATTTTTGGATTAAAAGTGATTTTAAAATATTCAAATTAAAAGTGATTTTTAAATTTTTAAATTAGAAGTAATTTTAAAAATTTTAAATTAAAAGTGATTCTAAAATTTTTAAATTGAAGGTGATTTTAAAATTCTTAAATTAAAAATGATTTTAAAATTTTTAAATCAAAATTGATTTAAAAATTTTTAAACTTAAAGTGATTTTAAAATTTTTAAATTAAAAGTGATTTTGAAGTTTTTAAATTAAAAATTGGTTTTAAAATATTTAAATTAGAAGCGATTTTTAAATTTTTAAATTAGAAGTAATTTTAAAAATTTTAAATTAAAAGTGATTTTAGAATTTTTAAATTAAAAGTGATTATAAAATTTTTAAATTAAAGGTGATTCTAAAATTTTAAATCAAAAGTAATTTTAAAATTTTTTAAATTGAAGGTGATTTTAAAATTTTTAAATTAAAAATGATTTTAAAATTTTTAAATTAAAAGTGATTTTAAAATTTTTGAATTAAAAATGATTTTTAAATTTTTAAATCAAAAGTGATCTTAAAATTTTAAATTAAAAGTGATTTTAAAAATTTTAAATTAAAAGTGATTCTAAAATTTTATATTAAAAATGATTTTAAATTTTTAAATCAAAATTGATTTAAAAATTTTTAAACTTAAAGTGATTTTGAAATTTTTAAATTAAAAGTGATTTTGAAGTTTTTAAATTAAAAATTGGTTTTAAAATATTTAAATTAGAAGCGATTTTTAAATTTTAAATTAGAAGTAATTTTAAAAATTTTAAATTAAAAGTGATTTTAGAATTTTTAAATTAAAAGTGATTATAAAATTTTTAAATTAAAGGTGATTCTAAAATTTTAAATCAAAAGTAATTTTAGAATTTTTTAAATTGAAGGTGATTTTAAAATTTTTAAATTAAAAATGATTTTAAAATTTTTAAATTAAAAGTGATTTTAAAATTTTTGAATTAAAAATGATTTTTAAATTTTTAAATCAAAAGTGATCTTAAAATTTTAAATTAAAAGTGATTTTAAAAATTTAAATTAAAGTGATTCTAAAATTTTTATATTAAAAATGATTTTAAAATTTTTAAATCAAAATTGATTTAAAAATTTTTAAACTTAAAGTGATTTGAAATTTTTAATTAAAAGTGATTTTGAAGTTTTTAAATTAAAAATTGGTTTTAAAATATTTAAATTAGAAGCGATTTTTAAATTTTTAAATTAGAAGTAATTTTAAAAATTTTAAATTAAAAGTGATTTTAGAATTTTTAAATTAAAAGTGATTATAAAATTTTTAAATTAAAGGTGATTCTAAAATTTTAAATCAAAAGTAATTTTAGAATTTTTTAAATTGAAGGTGATTTTAAAATTTTTAAATTAAAAATGATTTTAAAATTTTTAAATTAAAAGTGATTTTAAAATTTTTGAATTAAAAATGATTTTTAAATTTTAAATCAAAAGTGATCTTAAAATTTTAAATTAAAAGTGATTTTAAAATTTTTAAATTAAAAGTGATTCTAAAATTTTTATATTAAAAATGATTTTAAAATTTTTAAATCAAATTGATTTAAAAATTTTTAAACTTAAAGTGATTTTGAAATTTTTAAATTAAAAGTGATTTTGAAGTTTTTAAATTAAAAATTGGTTTTAAAATATTTAAATTAGAAGCGATTTTTAAATTTTTAATTAGAAGTAATTTTAAAAATTTTAAATTAAAAGTGATTTAGAATTTTTAAATTAAAAGTGATTATAAAATTTTTAAATTAAAGGTGATTCTAAAATTTTAAATCAAAAGTGATTTAAAAATTTTTAAATTAAAAATGATTTTAAAACTTTTAAATTAAAAGTGATTTTAAAATTTTCAAATTAAAAGTGATTTTTAAATTTTTTAAATTAAAAGCGATTTTAAAATTTTTGAATTAAAAGTTATTCTAAAATTTTTGAATTAAAAGTGGTTTTGAAACTTAAAAAAATTCCCAAAGAACTAAAATAAAAAAAATAGAAATGAACCTAAAAATCGAAAAATGAAGAAAAACAAAAAAGTTTATCAAGAAATATAGTTCAATAAGCCAAATAAAACCTCAAAAGTAAAAAAACAAAAAAAAAACAAAAAATAAAAACAACATATAAATGCAAAAATTAAAAATTAGAACTAAACGAAAAAATTTTAAAACATTAAATTTGAAAATTCCAAAATAAACTCAAAAAGAAGAACAACGAAAAAAGTCTGAAAAAATTAAAAAGAGAGAAAAAACCTAAAAATTAAAAAATAAAAAAAAACAGAAGAAATCGAAAAAAGTCAAGAAACAACCAAAATTAAGAAAAAAAGAGAAAAAAACCCAAAATCGAGGAATAAAGAAAAACAAAAAATTGACAAAAAAATCAATCAAAAAGCCAAATAAAACACCAAAAAGTAGAAAAAAAGCAAAAAAAACCAAAAATAAAAAACATAAAAGCGCGAAAATTAAAATAAAGCAAACAAAAAAATTTGAAAAAATGAGAGTTTAAACTCGAAAAATTGAAAAAATCAAATTTTAGAAACTTCCAAAGAAAAACCTAGAAAAAGAAAAACGAAAAAGTGCAAAAAATTATAAAAAAGAGAAAAAACAAAAAATCAAAAAATAAAGCAGAACAAAAGAATGTGGAAAAAGCCAAGAAAAAAACGAAAATTGAAAAAAAACCGAGGAAAAACCTCCAGAATCGAAAAATAATGAAAAAGAAAAAATTTAGAAAAAAATAGTTTAAAAACCAAAGAAAACCCCAAAAAGTAGAAAAAAAGCGAAGAAAAAACACCAAAAAGCAAAAATTAAAAATTAGAGCTAAAAAACAAAAATTGTAAAACATCAAATTTTAAAAATTCCGAAAAAAACTCAAAAAGAAGAACAACGAAAAAGTCTAAAAAAATTAGAAAGAAAAGAGAAGATCTAAAAATTCAAAAATAAAGAAAAACAAAAAAATGTGGAAAAAGCCATGAAAAAAACGAAAATTGAAAAACTGCCTAAATCGAAAAATAATGAAAAACAAAAAAAATGAAAAAACTAGTTTAAAAAGCCAAATAAAACCCCAAAAAGTAGAAAAAAGCAAAAAAAAAACAAAAATAACAGAAACACAAAAAAGGAAAAATTAAAAATTAGAGCTAAAAAACAAAAATTTTAAAACATCAAATTTTAAAAATCCAAAAAAAACTAAAAAAAAAGAACAACGAAAAAGTCTAAAAAAATTAAAAAGAAGAGAAAAAACCTAAAAATTCAAAAATAAAGAAAAACAAAAGAATGCGAAAAAAGCCAAATAAAACCCCAAAAAGTAGAAAAAAGCAAAAATAAAAAAAACGGAAAAGCAAAAATTAAAAAATAGAGCTAAAAAACAAAAATTTTAAAACATCAAATTTTAAAAATTCCAAAAAAAACTCAAAAAGAAGAACAACGAAAAAAGTCTAAAAAAGTTAAAAAAAAGGAGAAAAAACCTAAAAATCAAAAAATAAAGAAAAACAAAAGAATGCGAAAAAAGCCAAAAAAAAACGAAAATCCAAAAAAAACCGAGGGAAAACCGTCTAAATCGGAAATAATGAAAAACAAAAAATTGAAAAAAACAGTTTAAAAAGCCAAATAAAACCCCAAAAAGTAGAAAAAAGCAAAAAAAAACCAAAAATAAAAAAAAACACAAAAAAGCAAAAATTAAAAATTAGAGCTAAAAAACAAAAATTTTAAAACATCAAATTTTAAAAATTCCAAAAAAAACTCAAAAAGAAGAACAACGAAAAAAGTCTAAAAAAGTTAAAAAAAGAGAAAAAAACCTAAAAATCAAAAAATAAAGAAAAACAAAAAAATGTGGAAAAAGCCATGAAAAAAACGAAAATTGAAAAAAACTGCCTAAATCGAAAAATAATGAAAAACAAAAAAATGAAAAAAACAATAGTTTAAAAGCCAAATAAAGCCCCAAAAAGTAGAAAAAAGCAAAAAAAAACAAAATAAAAAAAACACAAAAAAGCAAAAATTAAAAATTAGAGCTAAAAAACAAAAAATTTTAAAACATGAACTTTTAAAAATTCAAAAAAAAAACTCAAAAAGAAGAACAACGAAAAAAGTCTTAAAAAGTTAAAAAAAAGGAGAAAAAACCTAAAGATCAAAAAATAAAGAAAAACAAAAAATTGAAAAAAACGAGGAAAAACCCCCAAAATCGAAAAATAATGATAAACAAAAATTTGCCATTTTCAAAATTTAAAAATAATTAAATTAATTTTTTTCAAAAATTTAAAAAATTTGCTCATTTTTCCATTATATACCTTTTGTGAAGTCGACTACCTTTTACGTTCAAAAAATTTAAAACTTCGTAATATTTCCATTTGGGTTTCGTTTCGGCTAAAAAGCCATTTTTCAATTTTTTATCATTCGAACGTTTGACGTCGATTAAATTTTTGAAAATTTTCCTACATTCGGCGCCTAAAAATTAATTAATTAATCAAAAAATTTTAATTAATTAATTAATTAATTTTTCTACCGGGTCGATTCGTTATCGAACCAACTTCGGCCCATAATTTCGACGTCAATTGTCGACGACTGCCCCTGATTTTAGTTGCTGACTTCATCCAAAGCTGCGGCCGAACGCGAACGGCTTCGATCAAAGAATAGCGGAAAAATTCGTCGTCGACGTTGCCGCCGTTGGACATTTTTTTTTGTAGAATGCGAAAATTTGGAATTTTGAGAAGTCTAAGCCTAAAAAAATATAAATTTTTTGAGAGAAAATCATCATTTTTAAACCAAAAAATGGTTTAAAAAAGCGGATTTTTTAGGCGTTTTGTGTCATAAATACATAAATTTGTGGTTTTTAAGACAAAAAATGCATTTTTGAAGGGTTTATTTTTGGAAAAATTCAATTTTTTTAAGCCGGTTCTCTTTTTTTTTTCATCTTAAAAATGTCTAATTTCGTTGATTTTCTATATTTTGAGACGAAAATCGCGATTTTTTCGATCATTCTATATCACAAAATCCTTTTTACGGCAAAATTTTCGGAAATATAATGGGAAAATCTTACATATAACTGGGGGAGGAGGGGGGGTCAGACCCTATACTCGAAAATTGGGAGTCTAAAAATTCTAAAAGCGGCTTTTTTAACCCTTTCAGGGAAAATTTCGTTTTTTTGGGATTTTGATGGAAAAAATTTGCGAAACTGGGTTAACCCATCCATATCTGTGAGACCCATTGGGGAGGGGGGTCATACTTTTGAGAGGTCTGACCAGCTGGGCTGGGGGGGAGTGGGTAAACCCAAAATTTTGGGGTGGGGGGTACCAAAATTTCCAAAATTGGGGATGAGGGGTCAAAAAACCCACAAAAGTCGAAACAATGTTGAAAATTAGCCCCAAAAAAACCACTTTTTTCCAATTTTCCTGAGTTTGGAGGGAGGGGTTGGGTACAGGATTGACCAAGTTGGGGGTGGCGTTGTGGGGGGGGGGGTAAAACCCAGCCCGATACATGGGTATAGGATTCGACCAAGCACGGTAACTCCGAAAAAGGATCAAAAATTTAGATTTCATCGGATTTTAGTTTCAAACATTTAATTTCTAAATATCTACCGCAAAATTTAGACATTTTATCGCAGAAATACACAAAAAAAAACCCGAAAATTTATTAAAATCGCTGGGAATTTTCGGAAAAAAATCATTTTCCAGCGTTCGAAATTCAAATTTTTTCCACAACCGAACGACGTATGTTAAAAAAAGCTTAGATTAAGCGATTTTTGAGCGAAAAAACGACTTTTTTGACGAGAAAAACGGCGAAAAAATTTCGACGTTTTTGCGTCAAATTGACCGATACGGCGTTAGAAACTCCTACAGTACTACGGAAAATTGTTTGACATGCATTTCAACAAATTCTGACTTGCAAATCATGAGGGGAATAAAATACGGACCGCAATGCACGATTTGTATTCGATTATGATTATCAGCCGATTATTCGAAGAAAACAGGGCTGTTGTGCAGAGGATAGCGCAGGTTTTTACTGTTGCTAAAATTAAGAAAATTAATCCATAGTTTACTGTATCAAGTCACGTCGAATCTGCGCTGATCAAATACGCGCTTTTTTGGCAGCTAAAAATTGTCCAATTTTGGCGCTGATTTCGATTGAAAATTGAATTTTTCACGAAAAACTCGGTTTTTCCAAGTTTCGAGCGTCAAGAATCGTCGAAAATTTTTTCAAAATTCGTAAATTTTTGGGAAAATTTCGCGATTTTTTTAAATTTTATAGATTAAATTTTTTTCTCGGAGCTGAAAATTCGTCAAATTTGGCGCAGATTTCGGTATAAAATTGAATTTTTCACGAAAAATTCGGTTTTTCCTAGTTTTGAGCGTCAAAAATCGTCGAAAATTTTCCCAAAATTGTTAAATTTTTGGGAAAATTTCGCGATTTTTTTAAATTTCATGGATTAAATTTTTTGTCAGAGCTGAAAATTCGTCAAATTTGGCGCTGATTTCGATTGAAAATTGAATTTTCCACGAAAAATTCAGTTTTTCCAAGTTTCGAGCGTCAAGAATCGTCGAAAATTTTTCCAAAATTCGTAAATTTGGAAAAATTTCGCGATTTTTTTTAAATTTTATAGATTAAATTTTTTCTCGGAGCTGAAAATTCGTCAAATTTGGCCCAGATTTCGATTGAAAATTGAATTTTTCACGAAAAATTCAGTTTTTCCAAGTTTCGAGCGTCAAGAATCGTCGAAAATTTTTTCAAAATTCGTGAATTTGGAAAAATTTTGCGATTTTTTTAAATTTTATCGATTAAATTTTTTCTCAGAGCTGAAAATTCGTCAAATTTGGCGCAGATTTCGATTGAAAATTGAATTTTTCACGGAAAATTCGGTTTTTCCAAGTTTCGAGCGTCAAAAATCGTCGAAAATTACTCCAAAATTCGTAGATTTGGAAGAATTTTCGCGATTTTTTACAAAGTTTTCAGATTAAATTTTTTCTCAGAGCTGAAAATTCGTCAATTTTGGCGCAGATTTCGGTATAAAATCGAATTTTTTCTGAAAAATTCGGTTTTTCCAAGTTTCGAGCGTCAAAAATCGTCGAAAATTCCTCCAAAATTCGTAGATTTGGAAGAATTTTCGCAATTTTTTTCCAAAGTTTTCAGATTAAATTTTTTCTCAGAGCTGAAAATTCGTCGAATTCGGCGCAGATTTCGGTATAAAATTGAATTTTTCACGAAAAATTCGGTTTTTTCCAAATTTCGAGCGTCAAGAATCGTCGAAAATTTTTCTAAAATTCGTAAATTTGGAAAAATTTCGCGATTTTTTGAAATTTTATAGATTAAATTTTTTCTCGGAGCTGAAAATTCGTCAGATTTGGCGCAGATTTCGATATAAAATTGAATTTTTCACGGAAAATTCGCTTTTTCCAAGCTTCGAGGGTCAATAAATGCCGAAAATTTTTCCAAAATTTGTAAATTTGGAATAGTTTTGCGATTTTTTCAAATTTTCTAGATTAAATTTTTCGTCGGAGCTGAAAATTCGTCAAATTTGGCGCTGATTTCGATTGAAAATTGAATTTTTCACGAAAAATTCGGTTTTTCCAAGTTTCGAGCGTCAAGAATCGCCGAAAATTTTTTCAAAAATCGTAAATTTGGAAAAATTTCGCGATTTTTTTAAATTTTATAGATTAAATTTTTTTCTCAGAGCTGAAAATTCGTCAAATTTGGCGCAGATTTCGATATAAAATTGAATTTTTCACGAAAAATTCGGTTTTTCCTAGTTTTGAGCGTCAAAAATCGTCGAAAATTTTCCCAAAATTGTTAAATTTTCGGGAAAATTTCGTGATTTTTTAAATTTCATGGATTAAATTTTTTGTCAGAGCTGAAAATTCGTCAAATTTGGCGCTGATTTCGATTAAAAATTGAATTTTTCACGAAAAATTTGGTTTTTTCCAAGTTTCGAGCGTCAAGAATCGTCGAAAATTTTTCCAAAATTCGTAAATTTGGAAAAATTTCGTGATTTTTTAAATTTTATAGATTAAATTTTTTGTCGGAGCTGAAAATTCGTCAAAGTTGGCGCAGATTAAGATATAAAATCGAATTTTTCATGAAAAATTCGGTTTTTCCAAGTTTTGAGCGTCAAAAATCGTCGAAAATTTCCTCCAAAATTCGTAGATTTGGAAGAATTTTTGCAATTTTTTCCAAAGTTTTCAGATTAAATTTTTTCTCAGAGCTGAATATTCGTCGAATTCGGCGCAGATTTCGGTATAAAATTGAATTTTTCACGGAAAATCCGGTTTTTTCAAGCTTCGAGGGTGAAAAATCGTCGAAAATTTTTCCAAAATTGTTAAACTTTTGGGAAAATTTCGCGATTTTTTTTAAATTTCATAGATTAAATTTTTTGTCGGAGCTGAAAATTCGCCAAATTCGGCGCAGATTTCGATATAAAATCGAATGTTTACGGAAAATTCGCTTTTTCCAAGCTTGGAGGGTCAATAAATGCCGAAATATTTTCCAAAATTCGTAAATTTGGAAAAATTCCGCGATTTTTTTAAATTTTATAGATTAAATTTTTTCTCAGAGCTGAAAATTCGTCAAATTTGGCGCAGATTTCGATATAAAATTGAATTTTTACGGAAAATTCGCTTTTTCCAAGCTTCGAGGGTCAATAAATGCCGAAATATTTTCCAAAATTGTTGAATTTTTGGAAGAATTTTCACAATTTTTTAAAATTTTATAGATTAAATTTTTTCTCGGAGTTGAAAATTCGTCAAATTTGGCACTGATTTCGATTGAAAATTGGATTTTTCACGGAAAATTCGCTTTTTCCAAGCATCGAGCGTCAAAAATCGTCGAAAATTTTTCCAAAATTCGTAAATTTGGAAAAATTTCGTGATTTTTTTTAAACTTTATAGGTTAAATTTTTTCTCAGAGCTGAAAATTCGTCATATTTGGCCCAGATTTCGATTGAAAATTGAATTTTTCACGGAAAATTCGCTTTTTCCAAGCTTCGAGCGTCAAAAATTGTCGAAAATTTTTCCAAAATTGTTGAATTTTTGGGAGAATTTTCGTAATTTTTTTAAATTTTATAGATTACATTTTTTCTTTGTGCTGAAAATTCGTCAAATTTGGCGCAGATTTTGATATAAAATTGAATTTTTCACAGAAAATTCGCTTTTTCCAAGCATCGAGCGTCAAAAATCGTCGAAAATTCCTCCAAAATTCCTAGATTTGGAAGAATTTTTGCAATTTTTTTCAAAATTTTGAGATTAAATTTTTCCTCGGAGCTGAAAATTCGTCAAATTTGGCGCAGATTTCGATTGAAAATTGAATTTTTCACGAAAAATTCGGTGTTTCGAGCGTCAAGAATCGTCGAAAATTTTTCCAAAATTCGTAAATTTGGAAAAATTTCGTGATTTTTTTTAATTTTATAGATTAAATTTTTCTTCGTAGCTGAAAATTCGTCAAATTCGGCGCAGATTTCGATATAAAATCGAATTTTTCATGAAAAATTCGGTTTTCACAGGCTTCGAGGGTGGATAAATTTTTCCAAAATTCGTAAATTTGGAAGAATTTTGGCGATTTTTTTTCCAATTTTTAGATTTTAAATTTTAATGCCAAATTTTTTATTATGGACCAAATCGGCCAAGAAGAAGAAGACGAAGAAGAATCAGCGTCAATTTTGGGCGCTAAAAATGCAAATTTAGACGACGAATTACGCAAATTTCATCAAAATTGGCGTCTAGAATTGAAAAATGTTGAAGAAAAAGAGAAAGAAAAATTTTCGTCGTCTCGAAAATTTTATCATTTGGCTATGATTTGCGAACAAAATGGCCGATTTCGCGACGCCGTAGAATTTTATAGACGAGCTTTGAAATTGGATCCCGAAATTGAAAGCCAATTTTTAGTTGCTTCGAAAAATCCAAATTCCCAAGCTGGTTAGCTAATTTGTGTGATTAAAAATTTAAAATTTTTGAAAATTTCAAATTTTTGAAAATTTTAAATTTTTGAAAATTCAAAAATTTTAAATTTTTGAAAATTTAAAATTTCAAAATTTTTCCTAGATTTTAAAAAATCAAAATCGGTCGAAAATCCATGCTCGACGACGTTCAATTTGAGCGATTTGAATCGAAATTTAAATTTACAATATTATTGTATAGCGGAAAAAACGTCGAAAAATCGTCACATTGGCACTTTGCCAGCCGAATTATTAATTCTAATTTTTAAATGGGTCGTTTCGTCGCATTTGGACGTTCGACAATTGGAACAATTATCGATGGTAAATTGGATTTTTTGGTCAATTTTGATGCTAAAATGCTAATTTTTTGGAAAAAAAGTTTTTTTTCTGTAAAATTTTAACTAAAAATTGAGAAAAAAATTTAAAATTTCAGAATTTTTCAAAACAATAAAAAATTTTTTTGTAAAATTTAATTAATTACTCAAGAAATTGAAAAAGAAATCAAAATTAAATATTTTTTCGAAAAAAAATTTGGTCGAGTTTGTGCTCAGAATTTTAAAAAATCAACACTTTTTGATTGGCTTTAATGCTCAAAAATGCAAATAATTTAAAAAATATATATTTTTCCTGTAAAATTTAGCAATTTTCCAAAAAAATCTAAATTACCAGAAATCCAAAAAAATTTTCACTGAAATTTTTCACAAAATTTTGCAAATTTCCCAAAAAAATCGATTTTCTGATAATTTTTTGGTCAATTTTGATGCTGAAAATGCTAATTTTTTTGGAAAAAAAGTCATTTTTTTGAAAAATTTTAATTAAGAAATTCAGAAAAAAATTTAAAATTCAAGAATTTTTCAAACCAATAAAAAAATTTTTTTTGTAAAATTTTAATTAATTACTCAAGAAATCGGAAAAAATTCAAAATTCAAGAATTTAAATAAAAAAAATTTTTTTGTAAAATTTTAATTAATTACTCAAGAAATTGAAAAAAAATCAACACTTTTTGATTGGCTTTAATGCTCAAAAATGCAAATAATTTAAAAACATATATTATTCCTGTAAAATTTAGCAAATTTTCCAAAAAAATCTAAATGATCAGAAATCCAAAAAAAATTTTCACTGAAATTTTTCACAAAATTTTGCAAATTTCCCAAAAAAATCGATTTTCTGATAATTTTTTGGTCAATTTTGATGCTGAAAATGCTAATTTTTTTGGAAAAAAAGTCATTTTTTTGAAAAATTTTAATTAAGAAATTCAGAAAAAAATTTAAAATTCAAGAATTTTTCAAAACAATAAAAAATTTTTTTTGTAAAATTTTAATTAATTACTCAAGAAATCGGAAAAAATTCAAAATTCAAGAATTTAAATTAAAAAAATTTTTTGTAAAATTTTAATTAATTACTCAAGAAATCGAAAAAAATTCAAAATTCAATATTTTTCCGAAAAACAAATTTGATCGAGTTTGTGCTCAGAATTAAAAAAAAATCAACACTTTTTGATTGGCTTTAATGCTCAAAAATGCAAATAATTTAAAAAAAAATATTTTTCCTGTAAAATTCAGCAAATTTTCCAAAAAAATCTAAATGACCAGAAATCCAAAAAAATTTTCACTGAAATTTTTCACAAAATTTTGCAAATTTCCCAAAAAAATCGATTTTCTGATAATTTTTTGGTCAATTTTGATGCTGGAAATGCTAATTTTTTGGGAAAAAAGTTCTTTTTTTGAAAAATTTTAATTAAGAAATTCAGAAAAAAATTTAAAATTCAAGAATTTTTCAAAACAATAAAAAAATTTTTTTGTAAAATTTTAATTAATTACTCAAGAAATCGGAAAAAATTCAAAATTCAAGAATTTAAATTAAAAAAATTTTTTGTAAAATTTTAATTAATTACTCAAGAAATCGAAAAAAATTCAAAATTCAATATTTTTCCGAAAAACAAATTTGATCGAGTTTGTGCTCAAAATTAAAAATAAGTCAACACTTTTTGATTGGCTTTAATGCTCAAAAATGCAAATAATTTAAAAAAAAATATTATTCCTGTAAAATTTAGCAAATTTTCCAAAAAAATCTAAATGACCAGAAATCCAAAAAAAAATTTTCACTGAAATTTTTCACAAAATTTTGCAAATTTCCCAAAAAAATCGATTTTCTGATAATTTTTTGGTCAATTTTGATGCTGGAAATGCTAATTTTTTGGGAAAAAAAGTTTTTTTTTTGTAAAATTTTAATTACGAAATTGAGAAAAAAAATTTAAAATTTAAGAATTTAAATAAAAAAATTTTTTTGTAAAATTTTAATTAATTACTCAAGAAATTGAAAAAAAATCAAAATTCAATATTTTTCCGAAAACAAATTTGGTCGAGTTTGTGATCAGAATTTCAAAAAATCAACACTTTTTGATTGGCTTTAATGCTCAAAAATGCAAATAATTTAAAAAAAAATATTATTCCTGTAAAATTTAGCAAATTTTCCAAAAAAATCTAAATGACCAGAAATCCAAAAAAAAATTTTCACTGAAATTTTTCACAAAATTTTGCAAATTTCCCAAAAAAATCGATTTTCTGATAATTTTTTGGTCAATTTTGATGCTGGAAATGCTAATTTTTTGGGAAAAAAAGTTTTTTTTTTTGTAAAATTTTAATTACGAAATTGAGAAAAAAAATTTAAAATTTAAGAATTTAAATAAAAAAATTTTTTTGTAAAATTTTAATTAATTACTCAAGAAATTGAAAAAAAATCAAAATTCAATATTTTTCCGAAAAACAAATTTGGTCGAGTTTGTGATCAGAATTTCAAAAAATCAACACTTTTTGATTGGCTTTAATGCTCAAAAATGCAAATAATTTAAAAAAAAATATATTTTTCCTGTAAAATTTAGCAAATTTTCCAAAAAAATCTAAATGACCATAAATCCAAAAAAATTTTCACTGAAATTTTTCGCAAAATTTTGCAAATTTCCCAAAAAAATCGATTTTCTGATAATTTTTTGGTCAATTTTGATGCTGGAAATGCTAATTTTTTGGGAAAAAAGTTTTTTTTTGTAAAATTTCAATTAAGAAATTGAGAAAAAAATTTAAAATTTAAGAATTTAAAAAAAAAATTTTTTTCTGTAAAATTCTAATTAATTACTCAAGAAATCGAAAAAAATTCAAAATTCAATATTTTTTCGAAAAAAAATTTGGTCGAGTTTGTGCTCAGAATTTTAAAAAATCAACACTTTTTGATTGGCTTTAATGCTCAAAAATGCAAATAATTTTAAAAAAACATTTTTCGTTTCAAAATTTAGCAAATTTTCCAAAAAAAATGTAAATGACCAGAAATCCAAAAAAATTTTTCACTGAAATTTTTCACAAAATTTTGCGAATTTCCCAAAAAAATCGATTTTCTGATATTTTTTTGGTCAATTTTGATGCTGAAAATGCCAATTTTTTTGGAAAAAAGTTCTTTTTTTGTAAAATTTTAATTAAGAAATTGAGAAAAAAATTTAAAATTTAAGAATTTAAAAAAAAAAATTTTTTCTGTAAAATTCTAATTAATTACTCAAGAAATTGAAAAAAAATTCAAAATTCAATATTTTTCCGAAAAACAAATTTGGTCGAGTTTGTGCTCAGAATTTTAAAAAAATCAACACTTTTTGATTGGCTCTAATGCTCAAAAATGCAAATAATTTAAAAAAATGTATTATTTCTTTCAAAATTTAGCAAATTTTCCAAAAAAATCTAAATGACCAGAAATCCAAAAAAAATTTTTACTGAAATTTTTCACAAAATTTTGCAAATTTCCCAAAAAAATCGATTTTCTGATAATTTTTTTGGTCAATTGTGATGCTGAAAATGCTAATTTTTTGGAAAAAAAGTTTTTTTTGTTGTAAAATTTTAATTAAGAAATTGAGAAAAAAATTTAAAATTTAAGAATTTAAAAAAAAAATTTTTTTTCCTGTAAAATTCTAATTAATTACTCAAGAAATCGAAAAAAATTCAAAATTCAATATTTTTCCGAAAAACAAATTTGATCGAGTTTGTGCTCAGAATTAAAAAAAAATCAACACTTTTTGATTGGCTTTAATGCTCAAAAATGCAAATAATTTAAAAAAAAATATTTTTCCTTTCAAAATTTAGCAAATTTTCCAAAAAAATCTAAATGACCAGAAATCCAAAAAAATTTTCACTGAAATTTTTCACAAAATTTTGCAAATTTCCCAAAAAAAATCGATTTTCTGATAATTTTTTGGTCAATTTTGATGCTGGAAATGCTAATTTTTTGGGAAAAAAAGTTCTTTTTTTGTAAAATTTTAATTAAGAAATTGAGAAAAAAATTTAAAATTTAAGAATTTTTCAAAACTATAAAAAATTTTTTTCGTAAAATTTTAATCAATTACTCAAGAAATTGAAAAAAAATCAACACTTTTTGATTGGCATTAATGCTCAAAAATGCAAATAATTTAAAAAAATATATTATTCCTGTAAAATTTAGCAAATTTTCCAAAAAAATCTAAATGACCAGAAATCCAAAAAAATTTTTCGCTGAAATTTTTCACAAAATTTTGCAAATTTCCTAAAAAAACGACTTTCTGATAATTTTTTGGTCAATTTTGATGCTGAAAATGTTAATTTTTTGGGAAAAAAGTTCTTTTTTTTGTAAAATTTTAATTAAGAAATTGAGAAAAAAATTTAGAATTTAAGAATTTAAATAAAAAAATTTTTTTGTAAAATTTTAATTAATTACTCAAGAAATTGAAAAAGAAATCAAAATTAAATATTTTTTCGAAAAACAAATTTGGTCGAGTTTGTGCTCAAAATTAAAAATAAATCAACACTTTTTGATTGGCTTTAATGCTCAAAAATGCAAATAATTTAAAAAAAAAATATTTTTCCTGTAAAATTTAGCAAATTTTCCAAAAAAATCTAAATGACCAGAAATCCAAAAAATTTTTTCGCTGAAATTTTTCACAAAATTTTGCAAATTTCCCAAAAAAAATCGATTTTCTGATAATTTTTTGGTCAATTTTGATGCTGGAAAATTTGAATACTTTTAGAAAAAAATTTTTTTTTGTAAAATTTAACAAATTTTTGAAAAAAATGAATTTTTGGTCAATTTTCTGCTTTAAATTTGCAAAAATAAACGTTTTTCGGCCAATTTAATGCTCGAAAATGCAAATATTTTTTAAAAAAAAATTTTTTTCTGTAAAATTTAGCAGATTTTTTTTATAAAGAATGAATTTTTGGTCGATTTTCTACCCATAATTTGAAAAAATGAACATTTCTTCACCACTTTTAATCACCAAAAATCAAAAAAAATTTAGGAAAAAAATTTTTTTCACTGAAATTTTCACAAAATTTTGCAAATTTTCCAAAAAAATCGATGTTCTGCTTAAATTTTGAATAAAATGATAATTTTTTGGTCAATTTTGATGCTGGAAAATTTGACTACTTTTTGAAAGAAATATTTTTGTAAAATTTAGCAGATTTTTCATGAAAAATGAATTCTTGGTCGATTTTCTATCCATAATATGAAAAAATGAACATTTTTTGGCCAACTGTAATTCCCGAAAATCCAAATATTTAAAAAAAAATTTCTGTAAAATTTTGCGAATTTTTTAAGAAAAATGAATTTTGATCAATTTTCTGCTAAAAATTTGATAAAAATGAGCTTTTTTAAGGCAATTTTAATGCTTAAAAAATGCAAAGATTTTTAGGAAATAAATTTTTGTTCTGTAAAATTTAGCAAATTTTCCGAAAAAAAAAGAATTTTGGTCGAGTTTTTGCTCAAAACTAAAAAAATGAACATTTTTGCTTGAAAATTCAAATTTTGTTTAAAGAAAAATTTTTTTCTCATTAAAATTTGTAAAAAATTCAAAAATTTAAAACAAATGGTTTTTATAGTGAGTTTTTGCTCAAAATATGAAAAAATAACCATTTTTTGGCCAATTTTGGTGCCCAAAAATTTTCATGAAAAAATTTTTTCTATTGAAATTTTTACGAAATTTAGCGAATTTTCCAAAAAAAAAGAATTTTTAATCGACTTTCTACTGAAAATCCAAAAAACAACAACATTTTTTGGTCAATTTTCATGCTCAAAAATTTGAATATTTTTAGAAAAAAAAATAATTTTTTCGTAAAATTTGGCAAATTTTCCAAAAAGGTTAATTTTTGGTCGATTTTCTCCTCAAAACTTGCAAAAATGAACATTTTTTGCCAATTTTCATGCTCGAAAATCCCAATATTTCAAGACAAAAATTTTTTTCCACAAAAATTTGTGTAAAAGTAAACAAATTCTCAATAAAAAAAATTTTTTCGGCCAATTTTCTGCTTGAATTTGAAAAAGTAAACATTTTTTGGCCACTTTTAATGATCAAAAATCCGAAAAATTTTAGAAAAAAAATTTTTTTACTGAAATTTTCACAAGATCTAGCGAATATCCAAAAAAATCAATTTTCGATCTATTTTCTGGTTAAAATTTAAAAAAATCGTCATCTTTTGATCAATTTTGATGCTGGAAAATTTGAATATTTTTAGAAATAAAATTTTCCATGTGAATTTTTGAAAAAATTAGTCAATTTTCGAAAAAAATGAATTTTTAGCCAAGTTTCTATTCAAAATGTGAAAATAAACATTTTTGTCCAATTTCGGTGCTCGAAAATCTTTTGAAAAAAAATTTTTTACTTAAATTTGTATAAAATTTTGAAAATTTGCCAAAAAAATTTATTTTTGGTAAATTTTCTGCTTAAAATTTGGAAAAAATGAACATTTTTTGGCAACTTTTAACGCTAGAAAATCTAAATATTTTTGAATTTTTGTAAAATTTGGATATTTTTCAAAAAAAAAGTTAATTTTCGATCGAATTTATGCTCAAAATTATATAATCATTGACATTTTTTGGTCAACTTTGATTCTCAAAAATAATCATATTTACGAAAAAAACATTTTTTTTCTGTAAAATTTTTCCATAAAAATGAATTTTTGGTCAATCTTCTGTTTGAAATTTCGAAAAATAAGCATTTTTTGACTATTTTTATGGTGCAAAATACGATTTTTTTTTCGGGTAAAATTTAGCAAATTTTTCCAAAAAAGTTAATTTTGTCGATTTTCTCCTCAAAATTTGAAAAAAATATTTTTTGCCAATTTTCATGCTCGAAAATCCAAATATTTTTAGAAAAAAAATTTTCTATTGAAATTTTCGCAAAATTTAGCAAATTTTCCGAAAAAAGTTAATTTTTGTCGATTTTCTCCTCAAAATTTGAAAAAATGAACATTTTTTGCCAATTTTGATGCTCGAAAATCGATACATTTTAAGAGAAAAAATTTTTTTTCCACAAAAAAATTGTGTAAAATTTAACAAATTTTTCAAAAAAATCAATTTTTGGTCAATTTTCAGCTTAAAATTTGGAAAAATGATTATGTTTTGGTCAATTTTGATTCTAGAAAATTTGCATGTTTTTACAAAAAAAACAATTTATATGGGAAATTTTTAAAAAATTTGGCAAATTTTGGAAAAAAATGAATTTTTAAAAAATTTTCTGCTCTTTTCTGGCCAGTTTTAATCGAAAATCCAAATATTTTTTGAAAAAAAAATTTTAACTGTAGAACTTATATAAAATTTAGCAAACTTTAAAAAGAAATTAATTTTTAGTCGAAAAAATTGAACAAATTAAAATTTTAAAAAATTGAAAATTTGAATGAAATTCAAAATTTTTGCCTATTTTAAATGGAAAAAATCAAAGTTTTTCAAGAAAATTTGAGAATTCGAAAGAATTCAAAAATTTTTTTTGCATATTCATACTCTAAAAATGAAAATTTTTCCCAAAAAATTTGAAAAAATTCAAAATGTTTGTGCGTTTATAATCAGAAAACAAAATTTTCCAATAAAATTTGAAACGTGAAAAAAATATTTTTTGCATATTTAAGATCGAAAAATTTAAAATTTTCCCAAAAAATTCAAAATTGGAAAAAAATCCAAATTTTTGCATATTTAAAATCGAAAAATTGAAAATTTTTCAAAAAAATTTGAAAGTCTGAAAAAGATTCAATTTTTTTGCATATTTAAATTCGAAAAGTTTAATTTTTTCCGAAAAATATTCCAAATTTGAAAAATGCAAAATTTTCTAAATTTTAAATATTCTAAAATTTTTAAGATTTTGGAATATCTGAAAAAATCAAAATTAAAAAAAATTGAAAATTTTGAAAAAAATTAAAAAATTTTTGCGTATTCTGAAAAATCAAAATTTTCTTAAGAAACTGGAAAAATCCAAATTTTTGCATATTCAAAATCGAAAAATTAAAAATTTTTCAAAAAAATTTGAATTTCTGAAAAAGATTTAATATTTTTGCATATTTAAATTCGAAAAGTTTAGTTTTCTTCCGAAAAATATTCCAAATTTGAAAAGTGCAAAATTTTCTAAATTTTAAATATTCTAAAATTTTTAAAATTTTGGAATATCTAAAAAAATCAAAATTTAAAAAAAAAATTGAAAATTTTGAAAAAAATTAAAATTTTTTTGCGTATTCTGAAAAATCAAAATTTTCTTAAAAAACTGGAAAAATCCAAATTTTTGCATATTTAAAATCGAAAAATTAAAAATTTTTCAAAAAAATTTGAAAGTCTGAAAAAGATTTAATATTTTTGCATATTTAAATTCGAAAAGTTTAGTTTTCTTCCGAAAAATATTCCAAATTTGAAAAATGCAAAATTTTCTAAATTTTAAATATTCTAAAATTTTTAAGATTTTGGAATATCTAAAAAAATCAAAATTAAAAAAAAATTGAAAATTTTGAAAAAAAATTAAAAATTTTTTGCGTATTCTGAAAAATCAAAATTTTCTTAAAAAACTGGAAAAATCCAAATTTTTGCATATTCAAAATCGAAAAATTAAAAATTTTTCAAAAAAATTTGAAAGTCTGAAAAAGATTTAATATTTTTGCATATTTAAATTCGAAAAGTTTAATTTTCTTCCGAAAAATATTCCAAATTTGAAAAATGCAAAATTTTCTAAATTTTAAATATTCTAAAATTTTTAAAATTTTGGAATATCTAAAAAAATCAAAATTTAAAAAAAAAATTGAAAATTTTGAAAAAAATTAAAATTTTTTTGCGTATTCTGAAAAATCAAAATTTTCTTAAAAAACTGGAAAAATCCAAATTTTTGCATATTTAAAATCGAAAAATTAAAAATTTTTCAAACAAATTTGAAAGTCTGAAAAAGATTCAATATTTTTGCATATTTAATTTCGAAAAGTTTAATTTTCTTCCGAAAAATATTCCAAATTTGAAAAATGCAAAATTTTCTAAATTTTAAATATTCTAAAATTTTTCGAATTTTGGGATATCTAAAAAAATCAAAATTAAAAAAAATTGAAAATTTTGAAAAAAATTAAAAAATTTTTGCGTATTTTGAAAAATCAAAATTTTTTTTAAAATCTGGAAAAATTCAATGTTTTGCATATTTAAAATCGAAAAAATTAAAATTTTCTGAAAAAATTTAAAATTTGAAAATTTAAAGAAATAATTTTTAAAATTTTCTCGTTTACTGTAGGTTTGTCGCGGTTTCTACCTACTTTGCCGACGGCCGGAAATTTGGCGATCGATTTGTCAACGATGTTGGCCTACAGTAAACTTGTCGTCGATCGATACCACTGCGAAAAAGGACAAACTTGCTTATCGAAAATTGTACATTGACAAACCGCGTTTGCTTTATACGGGTTTGTATATTTCGAAAATAAGCTACATTCGGAGGGGCGAAGATAATTCGTTTCAAGACCGGGCTTTTAGCCAACAATGGCATTTGGTTATTTATTATCGATATTTACGATTTTTCGAAGATGGTAACGAAAAATATACATTTTTGTGATTTTTAAATTTTTTTGTGTTTTTGGTTTTTTTTAAACTTTTTTGTTTTTTTTTTATTTTGTGTTTTTTCTTTTCTTTTTCTTTTCTTTTTTTCTCTTTTCTTTTGTTTTTTCTTTGTTATCTTTTTTCTTTTGCTCTGTTTTTCATTTTCTCGTTTTCTTTTCTTTCTCTTTTCTTTCTTTTTTCTTTTTTTTCTCTGTATTATCTTTTTTCTTTTCTCTTATTCGTTATTTTCTTTTTTTCTTTTTCTTCGTTTCTTTTTTATTCTCTTTTCTTTCTTTTTTCTTTTCTCCTCTTCTCTTTTTTCTTTTCCTTGTCTCTTTTGTTTTCTTTTTTTTCGTTTCTTCTTTTTGGTTTTCCTACTTTTTTCTTTTTTCTTGCCTATTTCTTCTTGTATTTTTCTTTTTTTGCTTTGTTTTTCTGTAATTCTTTCGTTTTTGTTCTGTATTTTTGTTGATTTTTTATTTTTTCTTCTCTTTTTTCTTTTTTGTTCAATTTTTGTTTTTTTTTTATTCTAGTTATCCGTTCGTCTAGTTACTTTTTCATTTTTTTGTTTTTCCTGCTTTGCTTCCCCTTGTTTTTTTTATATTTAATTTTTTCTGTCGTTTTGCTTTCTTT
Organism: Romanomermis culicivorax; assembly: GCA_963922205.1. Classification (NCBI taxonomy): domain Eukaryota; kingdom Metazoa; phylum Nematoda; class Enoplea; order Mermithida; family Mermithidae; genus Romanomermis; species Romanomermis culicivorax. The sequence continues at coordinate 311,671 of CAWUHX010000328.1, forward strand.
TTTGCTTTTTCGTTGTCATTTCTTTTTCAATCTTTTTTAGTTTTTTCCCCTTTTTTTGTCTGTTTGCTGTGTGTTGTTCTTTTCTCTTTTCTTTTTTTTACTTTTTCCTTCTTTTTCCTTTTAGTCATCTTTTTTATTTGTTTTTTTTGTTCTTTCTTTTTTCTTCTTTTCTGTTTTGTTTATTTGTTTATTTTTTCTTTTTGTTTGTTTCCTCTTTCTTTTGTTTTTTCTTTTTTTATTGTCTGTTTTTTTGTTTTTGTTTTTTCCCTTTTTTTCTTTTTTCGTTTTTGTTCGTCTTTTCTTTTGTTTTCTCTCCCCTTTGTTTGTTTTTCTTTCTTTTTTTGTTTGTTTTCTTCTTCTGTTTTTTTTATTTTCTCTTTCCTTTGTTTTCTCTTCTGTTTATTTTTGATTTTGTTCTTTCTTTTTTCTTCTTTTTTGTTTTGTTTGTTTCCTTTTTCTTTTGTTTTTTCTCATATTTGTTTTTTCTTTTTTATTCTCTGTTTTTTTCTCTCTTTTTTCTGTTTTCTCTTTTTTCTTTGTTTTTCTTTTTTTCTTTTTTTTTGTTTTTGTTTTTTCTTTCGTTTGTTTCTCTCCCTGTTAATTGTTTTTTTTTTGTTTGTTTATTTTTGTTTTTGTTTTCTCTTCCTTTTATTTGTTTTTTTTGTTCTTTCTTTTTTCTTCTTTTCTGTTTTGTTTATTTGTTTATTTTTTCTTTTTGTTTGTTTTCTCATTCTTTTGTTTTTTCTTTTTTTATTGTCTGTTTTGTTGTTTTTGGTTTTTTCCTTTTTTCTTTTTTTTTTTTTGTTCGTCTTTTCTTTTGTTTTCTCTCCCCTTTGTTTGTTTTTCTTTCTTTTTTGTTTGTTTTCTTCTTTTGTTTTTTTTCTTCTTTCTTTTTCTGTTTCCTTTGTTTTCTCTTTCTTTTGTTTATTTTTGATTTTGTTCTTTCTTTTTTCTTCTTTTTTGTTTTGTTTGTTTCCTTTTTCTTTTGTTTTTTTCTCTCATATGTTTTTTCTTTTTTATTCTCTGTTTTTTTGTTCCCTCTTTTTTCTGTTTTCTCTTTTTTCTTTGTTTTTCTTTTTTTTGTTTTTGTTTTTTCTTTCGTTTGTTTCTCTCCCTGTTGTTTGTTTTTCTTTTTTTTGTTTGTTTCATTTTTTGTTTTTGTTTTTTCTTTTTTCTTTTCCTTTGTTTTCCCTTCCTTTTATTTGTTTTTTTTGTTCTTTCTTTTTTCTTCTTTTCTGTTTTGTTTATTTGTTTATTTTTTCTTTCTGTTTGTTTCCTTTTTCTTTTGTTTTTTCTTTTTTTATTGTCTGTTTTTTGTTTTTGGTTTTTTTCCTTTTTTTCTTTTTTGTTTTTGTTCGTCTTTTCTTTTCTTTTCTCTCCCCTTTGTTTGTTTTTCTTTCTTTTTTGTTTGTTTTCTTCTTCTGTTTTTTTTTATTTTCTCTTTCCTTTGTTTTCTCTTCTGTTTATTTTTGATTTTGTTCTTTCTTTTTTCTTCTTTTTTGTTTTGTTTGTTTCCTTTTTCTTTTGTTTTTTCTCATATTTGTTTTTTCTTTTTTATTCTCTGTTTTTTTCTCTCTTTTTTCTGTTTTCTCTTTTTTCTTTGTTTTTCTTTTTTTCTTTTTTTTGTTTTTGTTTTTTCTTTCGTTTGTTTCTCTCCCTGTTAATTGTTTTTCTTTTTTTGTTTGTTTATTTTTGTTTTTGTTTTCTCTTCCTTTTATTTGTTTTTTTTGTTCTATCTTTTTTCTTCTTTTCTGTTTTGTTTATTTGTTTATTTTTTCTTTTTGTTTGTTTCCTCATTCTTTTGTTTTTTCTTTTTTTATTGTCTGTTTTTTGTTTTTGGTTTTTTTCCTTTTTTTCTTTTTTTGTTTTTGTTCGTCTTTTCTTTTGTTTTCTCTCCCCTTTGTTTGTTTTTCTTTCTTTTTTGTTTGTTTTCTTCTTCTGTTTTTTTCTTCTTTCTTTTTCCGTTTTCTTTGTTTTCTCTTTTCTTTTTTGTTTTAGCCATCTTTTTTTTCTTTTGCTTTGTTACTTTTCCTTTTTTTGTTTTTTCTATTTTTTTCTTTTTTTGTTTTCTGTTGTTGTTTTCTTGTTTTCTCTTTTTTTCTATTTCTTTTTTGCTTTAGACATCTTTTTTATCGTTTTTTTCTTGCCTTATTTTTTCTTTTTTTGTTCTGTTTGTCTTTTTCTTGTTTTCTTTTTTCTTTCTTTTTTTTGTTTTAGCTGTGGGTTTTATCGTTTTTTTTTCTCTTGCCTCGTAATTTTTTGTTTTTCTTTGTTATTGTTTTTTTTGCTATTCTTTTTTTTGCTTTCTTTTTTCCTGTTTTTTTTTTATTTTAGTTAACCTTTTTTTCTTTTTCCTTGTTACTTATTGTTTTTTTCTTTGTCATCTTTTTATCTTTTTTCTTTTCTCCTTTTTGATTTTTACTTCTTTTGTTTTTTTTCATTTTTTGATTTTTTTTATCTTTTTTTTTGTTTTTTTTTGTTTTTTTTTTCTTTTTTTTAGGTCACGTGATCATGATTACGACGTCGGACGAGCCGTCCATTGTCGTCCCGCGTTTAAAAAATCGTCACGAAATTTGGAAAAATAATTTCCTAAGCCCTAAATTATTGTCGGGAAATTTCGTTTTAGAAATTGACGACGATTTTAAAACCAGTCACGTGACTTGTTTTTTCAGGTTTTTTAAAATTTTGAAATTTAAAAAATTTAATTTTTTAAATTTTTTCAAATTTTTAGTCGTTGGAAAAATGAATCAAATGGTAACGATTCGAAACGAAAAATGCAGGAAAATATTAACAATGGGCAATGTTTTATTACAGTAAGAATTTTTTTGATTTAAATTTGATAAGTCGGTCAAAAAATGAGATAGAAAATTTTAAATTATATTTTTGGATAGAACTCGACGAGATCTATCTTTTGGTATCAATTTTATAGGATTTTGAGCAAAAATTGACAAATCAGTGTTGATTTTTTAAAAAAAATGGGACAGGGTTTCTTCTAGAAAAGTTTGTTTTTTTCAAACGGTAATAAAACAATGAAAAATATAAATAAAATAATGAAAATTATATTTTCGTGTAGATCTCGACGAGATCTTTCGATTGATACCCAATTTATTGCATTTTAAAATTAATTTTTTTATCACTTTTTTATATTTTTTGGTTTCTTGTTTTTCTAGGAATTGACGATTTGCGCTCCAAAAAGAGGAAATTTCGTTTTAGAGTGGCGAAATTATCAAATAAAAACGAAAAATTATTCGACAAAAAGCCAAAAAGAAGAAAGTGGAGAAGAAGAAGATGTGAATATTTTACAAATTAACGAACGACATTTCACACCTTTTTATTTTAGTCGCGTTAAAAGTTACGCAAATTATTCGGAAAATTGTTTATAATCGCTTGATTTTTTGTGTAAAATTTATTTAAATCGGATGAAATTTCGCTTTTTTTTTAGAAAACCTGTCTCATTTTTTATGTAAAATTCAATTTTTTTTGGGAATTTTGGCATAAAACCTAACAAACTTTTTTCAATTTTTTATCTTATTTTCTATTTTTTCTAAACTTTTTGTTTTTCAATATTTTCCATTTTTTTTGTTTTCCGTGGAAAAATTGGGCTTCTCAAATTCTTTTCTTTTTTTTAGTTTTTTAAGCTTTTTTTTGGAAAGTTTTTTCAATTTTCTGTTTTTTCCTATTTTTTCTTGAGAAATTTGATTTTTCTAGTTTTTTCCTGAAAAAATTGCTTTTTCCAATTTTTTCTCATTTTTTCAAATCTCAATTGTTGTTTCATCAAACAAAAAATTTTTCCATTTTTTTTCTTTTTTTTCTTTTCTTTTTTATTTTTTCTAATTTTTTTGTAAAATTATTTTTTCAATTTTTTTTTTAGTTTTTTTCCTGAAGAATTTGTTTTTTTTTCAAATTTTTTCCTTTATTCTTTTTTTTTTGTTTTTTTTTTCCAAAAAATTCTTCTCACTTAAACTTTTTTCTTGTTTGTTTTTTCCCTGAAAAAAATTTTTTTTCTTCATTTTACATTTTCTTATAATATTTTTGAAAGATTTATTATTTGTTAAACTTTTTGCTTCCTTCTTGTTTTTTCAATTTTTTTCTTATTTCTTAAGTTTTTTAAACTTTTTTTTTGGAAAGTTTTTTCAATTTTTTGTTTTTTCCTGTTTTTTTTGAGAAATTTAATTTTTCTAGTTTTTTCCTGAAAAAAAATTGCTTTTTCCAACTTTTTCTCATTTTTTCAAATCTCAATTGTTTTTTCATCAAACAAAAAATTTTTTCTTTTTTTTCTCTTATTTTTTTATTTTTCCTCATTTTTTTTGTAAAATTATTTTTTCAATTTTTTTCTAGTTTTTTCCTGAAGAAATTGTTTTTTTTTCAAATTTTTTCCCTAATTTTTTATTTTTTCTCTTTTTAATTTTTTTCTAGAATCTTTTTTCCGTCAAAATTTTTCTTATTTTTTAAATCCTTTTTTGTTTTTTTCCCGAAAAATTGTTTGGTTCAAATTTTTTTTCTTTTTTTCTTTTTTTTCCAAAAAATTTTCGATTTAGGTTTTTTAATTTTTGTTTTTTTTCTTTTTTTCCTGAAAAATTGTTTTTTCAAATTTTTTCCTTATTTTACATTTTTTTCTGATCTTTCTGTTTTTTCTAAACAAAGTTTGTTATTTATTAATTTTTGCCTTTTTTCCTTGTTTTTTCTGAAAAAATTATTTTTTTCTCTTATTTTCTATTTTCTCTGAATTTCTTGTTTTTTTAATTTTTTTCAATTTTTTATTTTTTGTTTTTTCCTGGAAAAATTGTGCTTTTCAAATTTTCTCTTTTATGTTTTTAGTTTTTTAAACTTTTTTCCGAAAATTTTCTCAATTTTTTGATTTTTTCCCCGTTTTTTCTTGAAAAATTTGATTTTTCTAGCTTTTTTCTATCAAAATTTTTTTTTTTTTTTAAAATCCTTTTTTATTTTTATTTCTTTCCCCGGAAAAATTGTTTGGTTCGAATTTTTTTCTCTTTTTTTCCAAAAATTTTCGATTTAGGTTTTTTAATTTTTGTTTTTTTTCTTTTTTTCCTGAAAAATTGTTTTTTCAAATTTTTTTCTTATTTTACATTTTTTCTGATCTTTTTGTTTTTTCTAAACAAAATTTGTTATTTATTAAATTTTTGCCTTTTTTCCTTGTTTTTTCTGGAAAATTTTTTTTTTTTAATTTTTGATTTTTTCTTTTTTTCCTGAAAAATTTTTTTCAAATTTTTTCCTTATTTTACATTTTTTTCTGATCTCTCTGTTTTTTCTGAACAAAATTTGTTATTTATTAAATTTTTGCCTTTTTCCTTGTTTTTTTTCTGGAAAAATTATTTTTTTCTCTTATTTTCTATTTTCTCTGAATTTTTTGTTTTTTTATTTTTTTTCAATTGTTTATTTTTTGTTTTTTCCTGACAAATTGTGCTTTTCAAATTTAATTAATTACTCAAGAAATTGAAAAAGAAATCGAAATTATTTTTTTCGAAAAAAAATTTGGTCGAGTTTGTGCTCAGAATTTTAAAAAATCAACACTTTTTGATTGGCTTTAATGCTCAAAAATGCAAATAATTTAAAAAAAATATTTTTCCTTTCAAAATTTAGCAAATTTTCCAAAAAAATCTAAATGACCAGAAATCCAAAAAAAAATTTCACTGAAATTTTTCACAAAATTTTGCAAATTTCCCAAAAAAACGATTTTCTGATAATTTTTTGGTCAATTTTGATACTGAAAATGCCAATTTTTTGGAAAAAAAGTTCTTTTTTTGTAAAATTTTAATTAAGAAATTGAGAAAAAAATTTAAAATTTAAGAATTTTTCAAAACTATAAAAAAATTTTTTCGTAAAATTTTAATTAATTACTCAAGAAATCGAAAAAAAATTCAAAATTCAAGAATTTAAATAAAAAAATTTTTTTGTAAAATTTTAATTAATTACTCAAGAAATTGAAAAAAAATTTCAAAATTCAATATTTTTCCCAAAAACAAATTTGGTCGAGTTTGTGCTCAGAATTTAAAAAATCAACACTTTTTGATTGGCTTTTATGCTCAAAAATGCAAATAATTTAAAAAAATATATTATTCCTGTCAATTTTGATGCTGAAAATGACAATTTTTTGGAAAGAAAAGTTTTTTTTTTGAAAAATTTCAATTAAGAAATCGAGAAAAAATTTAAAATTTAAGATTTTTTCAAAACAATAAAAAAAATTTTTTTGTAAAATTTCAATTAATTACTCAAGAAATCGAAAAAAATTCAAAATTCAATATTTTTCCGAAAAACAAATTTGGTCGAGTTTGTGTTCAGAATTTTAAAAAATCAACACTTTTTGATTGGCTTTTATGCTCAAAAATGCAAATAATTTTAAAAAATATATTATTCCTCTAAAATTTAGCAAATTTTCCAAAAAAATCTAAATGACCAGAAATCCAAAAAAATTTTCACTGAAATTTTTCACAAAATTTTGCAAATTTCCCAAAAAAATCGATTTTCTGATAATTTTTTGGTCAATTTTGATGCTGAAAATGCTAATTTTTTGGAAAAAAAGTTTTTTTTCGAAAAATTTTAATTACGAAATTGAGAAAAAAAATTTAAAATTTAAGAATTTAAATAAAAAAATTTTTTTGTAAAATTTTAATTAATTACTCAAGAAATTGAAAAAAAATTCAAAATTCAATATTTTTCCGAAAAACAAATTTGGTCGAGTTTGTGCTCAAAATTAAAAATAAATCAACACTTTTTGATTGGCTTTAATGCTCAAAAATGCAAATAATTTAAAAAAAATATATTTTTCCTGTAAAATTTAGCAAATTTTCCAAAAAAAATCTAAATGACCAGAAATTCAAAAAAATTTTTCACAAAATTTTGCAAATTTCCCAAAAAAATCGATTTTCTGATATTTTTTTGGTCAATTTTGATGCTGAAAATGCCAATTTTTTTGGAAAAAAATTCTTTTTTTGTAAAATTTTAATTAATTACTCAAGAAATCGAAAAAATTCAAAATTCAAGAATTTAAATAAAAAAAATTTTTTTGTAAAATTTTAATTAATTACTCAAGAAATTGAAAAAAAATCAACACTTTTTGATTGGCTTTAATGCTCAAAAATGCAAATCATTTAAAAACATATATTATTCCTGTAAAATTTAGCAAATTTTCCGAAAAAATCTAAATGACCAGAAATTCAAAAAAATTTCCACTGAAATTTTTCACAAAATTTTGCAAATTTTCCAAAAAAATCTAAATGACCAGAAATTCAAAAAAATTTTTCACAAAATTTTGCAAATTTCCCAAAAAAATCGATTTTCTGATATTTTTTTGGTCAATTTTGATGCTGAAAATGCCAATTTTTTTGGAAAAAAATTCTTTTTTTGTAAAATTTTAATTAATTACTCAAGAAATCGAAAAAATTCAAAATTCAAGAATTTAAATAAAAAAAATTTTTTTGTAAAATTTTAATTAATTACTCAAGAAATTGAAAAAAAATCAACACTTTTTGATTGGCTTTAATGCTCAAAAATGCAAATCATTTAAAAACATATATTATTCCTGTAAAATTTAGCAAATTTTCCGAAAAAATCTAAATGACCAGAAATTCAAAAAAATTTCCACTGAAATTTTTCACAAAATTTTGCAAATTTCCCAAAAAAAATCGATTTTCTGATAATTTTTTGGTCAATTTTGATGCTGAAAATGCTAATTTTTTGGAAAAAAAAGTTTTTTTTGTTGTAAAATTTTAATTAAGAAATTGAGAAAAAAATTTAAAATTTAAGAATTTAAAAAAAAAATTTTTTTCCTGTAAAATTCTGATTAATTACTCAAGAAATCGAAAAAAATTCAAAATTCGATATTTTTCCGAAAAACAAATTTGGTCGAGTTTTTGCTCAGAATTAAAAAAAAAATCAACACTTTTTGATTGGCTTTAATGCTCAAAAATGCAAATAATTTAAAAAAATATGTTATTCCTGTAAAATTTAGCAAATTTTCTAAAAAAATCTAAATCTTGGTCAATTTCCTGCCCAAAAATTACAATAATTTGGCTAATTTTGATGCTCCAAAGTTTAAATATTATCTGGAAATTTTTTTCAATGTTTAATTTTTCCCTAAAATTCAGCAAATTTTCAAAAAAATGAGTTTTTCACCAATTTTCTGCTGAAAATTTGAAAAAATAAACATTTCTTCACCAATTTTAATGACCAGAAATCCAAAAAAAATTTTCACTGAAATTTTTCACAAAATTTTGCAAATTTCCCAAAAAAATCGATTTTCTGATAATTTTTTGGTCAATTTTGATGCTGGAAAATTTGACTACTTTTAGAAGAACAAAATTTTTTGTAAAATTTAGCAAATGTTTGAAAAAAATGAATTTTTGGTCAATTTTCTGCTTTAAATTTGCAAAAATGAACGTTTTTTCGGCCATTTTAATGCTCGAAAATGCAAATATTTATAGAAAAAAATTTTTTGGGCAAAATTTAGGAATTTTCGGTCGATTTCCTATCCAAAATTTGAAAAAATGAACATTTTTGTGCCAATTTTGTTGCTCGAAAACCCAAAAATTTCAATGGAAAAAATTTTCCTATTGAAATTTCTAGAGAATTTAGCAAATTTTCAACAAAAAAAAAAGATTTTTTTTTCTCAAATTTCCCTTTAAAACTTGAAAAATGATCATTTTTGACCAATTTTGGTGCTCGAAAATTTGAATATTTCTCGAGAAAAAAATTTTTTTTGTGCAAAATTTTGCAAACTTTCTAAAAATATGATATTTTTGGTCGATTTTCTCTTCAAAATTTGAAAACAGGAGCATTTTTTGGTCAACTTTGATGCTCAAAAATGCAAATATTTTTAAGAAAAATTTTTTTTCTGTAAAATTTAGCAGATTTTCCATAAAAAATGAATTTTTGGTTGATTTTTCACCCATAATTTGAAAAAATGAACATTTTTTGGCCAACTTAATTCCCGAAAATCCAAATATTTAAAAAAAATTTCTGTAAAATTTAGCGAATTTTTTAAGAAAAATGAATTTTTGATCAATTTTCTGCTAAAAATTTGATAAAAATGAGCTTTTTTAAGGCAATTTTAATGCTTAAAAAATGCCAAGATTTTCAAAAAATAAATTTTTGTTCTGTAAAATTTAGCAAATTTTCCGAAAAAAAAAGAATTTTGGTCGAGTTTTTGCTCAAAACTAAAAAAATGAACATTTTTGCTTGAAAATTCAAATTTTGTTTAAAGAAAAATTTTTTTCTCATTAAAATTTGTAAAAAATTCAAAAATTTAAAACAAATGGTTTTTATAGTGAGTTTTTGCTCAAAATATGAAAAAATAACCATTTTTTTGGCCAATTTTGGTGCCCAAAAATTTCCACGAAAAAATTTTTTCTATTGAAATTTTTACAATATTTAGCGAATTTTCCAAAAAACTGAATTTTTTAATCGACTTTCTACTGAAAATCTAAAAAAATAAACATTTTTAGTCAATTTTAAAATTTGACTAAAATCTAAAAAAATAAACATTAAAATTTTTTTTTCTAAAAATATTCAAAATTTGAATATTTTTAGAAAAAAATTGTTTTTCCGTAAAATTTTGTAAATTTTCCAAAAAAGTTAATTTTTGGCCGGTTTTCTACTCAAAATTTTCAACAATGACAATTTCTGGCCAATTTTGATGCTGGAAAATTCAAATAAAAAAATTTTTTTCATCAAAACTTTAATAAAATTTATCAAATTTTCCAGAAAAAAATCAATGTTTGGTGGATCTTTTACCCAGAATTTTGAAAAAATGAACACTTTTCGCCAATTTTAATGCTCTACAATTCAAATATTTTTAGAAGAACAAAATTTTTTTTGAAATTTTTATAAAATTTAGCAAATTTTTGGTGAAAATGAATTTTTGGTCAAATTTCTACTCAAAATTTGAAAAATTACAATTGTTTGCACATTTGAATTCAAAAAAAAATTGAAATTTTCCAACAAATTTGAAAATTTGAAAAAATTCAAATTTTTCGGAAAAAAATGGAAATTTGGGGAAAAACAACATTTCTGCATATTAAAATTGAATAAAATTTTCAACGAAGTTTCAAAACTTGATAAAAATTTGAATTTTTTTTAAAATTTGAAATAAAAAAAGTTGAGATTTTCCAAAAAATTCAAAATTTCAAAAAAATACAAATTTTTGCATATTTAATATCAAAAAAATTTAACTTTTCCAAAAAAATCTCGAATTTGAAAAAAAACCAAATTTCTGTATATTTAAAATGGAAAAATTTAAAATTTTCGAAAAAATTCGAAATTTCAGAAGAAATGCAGAATGTTTGTGTATTTAAAATGAAAGAAATTTTAAAAATTTTAACAAAAAGGTCAAAATTTGAGCAAAATCTAAAAATTTTCATTATTTAAAATAAAAAAATTAAAAAATCCAAAATTTGAGAAAAAATTAAAAATTAAGGAAAAATCCAAAAAGATGAAGAAAATCAAAATTTTTGCATATTCAAATTGAACAGTTTAAAAATTTCCGAGAAAAATTTCAAAATTTGAAAAAATTTCAAAATTTTGCATATTCAAAGTCGAAAAAACTAAAATTTTTCGGAAAAAAATTTGAAAAAATCAAACTTTTTGCATATTTAAATTCGAAAAATTTGACATTTTCCTGCAAAAATTTTGGGAAAAATTCAAATTTTTGCAGTTTTAAAATTAAAAAAATTAAAATTTTCAAGAAAAAAATTGAAAAAATTCAAAATTTTGCAGTTTTTAAATTAAAAAAATTAAAATTTTGCAAAAAATTTGAGAAAAATTCAAACTTTTTGCATATTTTTTGTGTGGATATTTAAATCAGGAAAAAGAAAATTTTCTAAAAAAATTGGAAATTTGAGAAAAATAAAAAAATTTTCAAAAAGTTGAAGATTTAAATTAAATTTAAAATATTTTAAATTTCAAAATTAAAATTCAAAAATTTTAAAAATTTTCTCGTTTACTGTAGGTTTGTCGCGGTTTCTACCTGCTTTGCCGACGGCCGGAAATTTGGCGATCGATTTGTCAACGATGTTGGCCTACAGTAAACTTGTCGTCGATCGATACCACCGCGAAAAAAGACAAACTTGCTTATCGAAAATTGTACATCGACAAACCGCGTTTGCTTTATACGGGTTTGTATATTTCGAAAATAAGCTACATTCGGAGAGGCGAAGATAATTCGTTTCAAGACCGGGCTTTTAGCCAACAATGGCATTTGGTCATTTATTATCGATATTTACGATTTTTCGAAGATGGTAACGAAAAATATACATTTTTGTGATTTTTAAATTTTTTTTGTGTTTTTGGTTTTTTTAAAACTTTTTTGTTTTTTTTTTATTTTGTGTTTTTCTTTTCTTTTAATTTTCTTTTCTTTTTCTCTTTTTTTTTGTTTTTTCTTTATTTTATTTTTTCTTTTCCTTTTTCTTCTTTTCTATTCTCTTTTCTTTCTCTCTTCTTTTGTTTTTTCTTTGTTTTCTTTTTATCCTTTTTTCTTTTCTTTTCCTTTCTGTTCTTTTTTTCTTTCTTGTGTTTTTTCTTTTTTTCGTTTCTTTTCATTTTACTTCTTTTCTATTCTCTTTTCTTTCGCTTTTCTATTGTTTTTTCTCTGTTTTCTTTTCTTTTCTCTTTTGCTAATTTTTTTTTGTTTTTTGTTTTCTTAAACTTTTTTAGTTTTTTCTTTCTTTAAACTTTTTTTGTTTTTTTCATTTTTTTATTTTGTGTTTTTTCTTTTCTTTTAATTTTCTTTTCTTTTTCTCTTTTCTTTTCTTTTGTTTTTTCTTTATTTTATTTTTTCTGTTCCTTTTTCTTCTTTTCTATTCTCTTTTCTTTCTCTCTTCTTTTGTTTTTTCTTTGTTTTTTTTTATCCTTTTTTCTTTTCTTTTCCTTTCTGTTCTTTTTTTCTTTCTTGTGTTTTTTCTTTTTTTCGTTTCTCTTCCTTTTATTTCTTTTCTTTTTCTTTTCTCTTTTGCTTAATTTTTTTTTGTTTTTTGCTGAATTTTTTTTTTGTTTTTTGTTTCTCTAAATTTGTTTGTTTTTTTTCATTTTTTTATTTTGTGTTTTTTCTTTTCTTTTAATTTTGTTTTCTTTTTCTCTTCTCTTTTGTTTTTTCTTTGTTTTATTTTTATCCTTTTTTCTTTTCTTTTCCTTTCTGTTCTTTTTTTGTTTCTTGTTTTTCCTTTATTCGTTTCTTTTCCTTTTATTTCTTTTCTATTCTCTTTTCTCTCGCTTTTCTATTGTTTATTCTTTGTTTTCTTTCTTTTCTTATCTCTTTTGCTTAATTTTTTTTGTTTCTTGTTTCTTTAAACTTTTTTGTTTTTTTTTTCATTTTTTTGTTTTCTGTTTTTTTCTTTTCTTTTAATTTTCTTTTCTTTTTCTCTTTTGTTTTGTTTTTTCTTTATTTTCTCTTTATCCTTTTTTCTTTTCTTTTCCTTTCTGCTCTTTTTTCTTTCTTGTGTTTTTCTTTTTTCTTTTCTTTTATTTTTTCTTTGTTTTCGTTTCTTTTCCTTTTATTTCTTTTCTATTCTCTTTTCTTTCGCTTTTCTATTGTTTTTTCTCTGTTTTCTTTTCTTTTCTCTTTTGCTTATCTTTCGTCTGTTTTTCTTTTATTTTTTCTCTTTTCCTTTTTGTTCTTTTCTATTCTCTTTTCTTTTTTTCTTTTTATCTTTTTATGTTTTCTTTGGTTTTTCATTTTCTATTTTTCTTCTTTTTGTTTTTTCCTTCTTTTCTTTTTTTATTTTCTTCTTTTTTCCTTTTTGTTCATTACTACTCTCTTTTCTTTCTTTTTTTCTTTTTCTTTATTTTCTTTTTCTTTTCATTTCTTTTCTCTTGTTTTTCATTTTCTTTCTTTTCCTTTTGTTCTTTTCTATTCTCTTTTCTTCGCTTCTCTTTTTTTGTCTCTTTTCTTTTTTTTTGGTTTTTTTTCTTTTTTCTTCCCTATTTCTTCTTGAATTTTTCAATTTTTTTCTGTTTTTCTTTTCTTTTGTTTTTTCTTTGTTTTCTTTTCTTTTCCTGTTTGTTCTGTTTTATACTATCTTCTTTTTCTTGTTTTTGGTTTTTTTGTTTATTTTCTTTTTCTTTTCTTATTGTCTGTTTTTTTTGTTTTTTGTTTTTTTCTTTTTTTGTTTTTGTTCGTCTTTTCTTTTGTTTTCTCTCCCCTTTGTTTGTTTTTCTTTGTTTTTTTGTTTGTTTTCTTCTTCTGTTTTTTTTGTTTTCTCTTTCTTTTGTTTATTTTTTGTTTATCCTTATTTTACATTTTTTTCTGATCTTTTTGTTTTTTCTAAACAAAATTTGCTATTTATTAAATTTTTGCCTTTTTTCCTTGTTTTTTCTGAAAAAATTATTTTTTTCTCTTATTTTCTATTTTCTCTGAATTTTTTGTTTTTTTTAATTTCTTTCAATTTTTTATTTTCTGTTTTTTTCCTGGAAAAATTGTGCTTTTCAAATTTTCTCTTTTATGTTTTTAGTTTTTTAAACTTTTTTCCGAAAATTTTCTCAATTTTTTGATTTTTTTCCCGTTTTTTGTTGAAAAATTTGATTTTTCTAGTTTTTTTCTATGAAAATTTTTCTTTTTTTTTAAATCCTTTTTTATTTTTATTTCTTTCCCCGGAAAAATTGTTTGGTTCAAATTTTTTTCTCTTTTTTTCCAAAAAATTTTCGATTTAGGTTTTTTAATTTTTGTTTTTTTTTCTTTTTTTCCTGAAAAAATTGTTTTTTTTTTATTTTTTTCATTTTCTAATTTAAAATTTTTTCTTTTAAATTCTAGGCCATGTACGAAGAAGCTAAATCTTGCTTGAACGGATCGAACGTTCCGCCCGCTTTGACGCCCCAAGCTTCGAGGTTTATATAGATTAGAAAAAAATTTACATAATTTTGATGCATTTTTTTATCGAAAAATTTGCATAATTTTGATTCAAATTTTTTGTGTGTAAAATTTGCATAATTTTTTGCAATTTTTTCCCAAAAAATCTGCGTAAATTTTTATTCCATTTTTTTCCAAAAATTTGCATAATTTTTCTGCAATTTTTTCCCAAAAAATCTGCGTAAATTTTTATTACATTTTTTTCCAAAAATTTGCATAATTTTTATTAAAATTTTTTGCGTAAAATTTGCATAATTTTTTCCGAAAAATTTGCATAATTTTTTGCAATTTTTTCCCAAAAATCTGCGTAAATTTTTATTCCATTTTTTCCAAAAATTTGCATAATTTTCTGCAATTTTTTCCCAAAAAATCTGCGTAAATCTTTATTCCATTTTTTTCCAAAAATTTGCATAATTTTTATTCAAATTTTTTTCGGAAAAATTTGCATAATTTTTTCCGAAAAATTTGCATAATTTTTTCCGAAAAATTTGCATAATTTTTTGCAATTTTTTCCCAAAAAATCTGCGTAAATTTTTATTACATTTTTTTCCAAAAATTTGCATAATTTTTATTCAAATTTTTTTCGGAAAAATTTGCATAATTTTTTCCGAAAAATTTGCATAATTTTTTGCAATTTTTTCCCAAAAAATCTGCATAAATTTTTATTCCATTTTTTTCCAAAAATTTGCATAATTTTTCTGCAATTTTTTCCCAAAAAATCTGCGTAAATTTTTATTACATTTTTTTCCAAAAATTTGCATAATTTTTATTCAAATTTTTTTGCGTAAAATTTGCATAATTTTTTCCGAAAAATTTGCATAATTTTTTGCAATTTTTTCCCAAAAAATCTACGTAATTTTTGATTCCATTTTTTCCAAAAATTTGCATAATTTTTATTCAATTTTTTTCGGAAAAATTTGCATAATTTTTTCCGAAAAATTTGCATAATTTTTTGCAATTTTTTCCCAAAAAATCTGCATAAATTTTTATTCCATTTTTTTCCAAAAATTTGCATAATTTTTCTGCAATTTTTTCCCAAAAAATCTGCGTAAATTTTTATTACATTTTTTTCCAAAAATTTGCATAATTTTTATTCAAATTTTTTTGCGTAAAATTTGCATAATTTTTTCCGAAAAATTTGCATAATTTTTTGCAATTTTTTCCCAAAAAATCTACGTAATTTTTGATTCCATTTTTTCCAAAAATTTGCATAATTTTTATTCAATTTTTTTCGGAAAAATTTGCATAATTTTTTCCGAAAAATTTGCATAATTTTTTGCAATTTTTTCCCAAAAAATCTGCGTAAATTTTTATTACATTTTTTCCAAAAATTTGCATAATTTTTATTCAAATTTTTTTTGCGTAAAATTTGCATAATTTTTTCCGAAAAATTTGCATAATTTTTTCCGAAAAATTTGCATAATTTTTTGCAATTTTTTCCCAAAAAATCTACGTAATTTTTGATTCCATTTTTTCCAAAAATTTGCATAATTTTTATTCAAATTTTTTTTGTTGTAAAATTTGCATAATTTTTTGCAATTTTTTCCCAAAAAATCTGCGTAAATTTTTATTACATTTTTTTCCAAAAATTTGCATAATTTTTATTCAAATTTTTTTCGGAAAAATTTGCATAATTGTTTGCAATTTTTTTCCCAAAAAATCTACGTAATTTTTGATTCCATTTTTTCCAAAAATTTGCATAATTTTTATTCAAATTTTTTTTTGTAAAATTTGCATAATTTTTTGCAATTTTTTCCCAAAAAATCTGCGTAAATTTTTATTCCATTTTTTTCCAAAAATTTGCATAATTTTTATTGAATTTTTTTCAAAATTTTCAAATTTCAGGCTCAGTTTAAAAGCTTCGAATAGCGGCGGCAGCGACGCTTCGTCTTTACATCGAAGCAATTCGGACGTTTCGGACGGCGTACCTTCGTCGGAAAAAAGCCCGGAAATGCGAAATTCGAGGTATTCTAATTTTTTTTTTTTGAAAAAAATTTGCATAATAATTATGCAAATTTGGCTCAAATTTTAGAAAAATTTTAATTTTGTCGAAAGTCGAATTTCGAATTTTTTTTCTAAAATTTGAAAAAGTTATTTTTTATTCAAAAAAATTTACTCAAAAATTTCAAATTTTGAAAAAGTCAGATTTTTCAAGAAATTATGCAACTTCGAGTCAAAAATCAAAATTTTGTTGGAAATTTCGAAAGTTTCGTATTTTTTGGCGAAATTTATGCAAATTTTACCGGAACCAACAAATCTGCATGAGAATTACGCAAATTTTACAAAAAAAAAATTTAAATTTGATTGAAAATTTCAAAATTTTGAGGACTTTCATATTTTCCAAAAAAATTTGCATGAAAATTATGCAAATTTTACTAAAAAAACATTAAATTTGATTGAATATTTCAAAATTTTGAAAGTTTTGGATTTTTCAAAAAATTTGCATGAAAATTACGCAAATTTTACTAAAAAAAATTTAAATTTGGTTGAAAATTTCAAAATTTTGAAAGTTTTGGATTTTTCAAGAAATTTGCATGAAAATTACGCAAATTTTACTCAAAAAAATTTAAATTTGGTTGCAAATTTCAAAATTCCGAAAGTTTTTGATTTTCCATTAAAGTCTGTATGAAATTCATGGAAATTTTAATCGAAAAAAAATTTAAACTTTGTTGAAAATTTCAAAATTTTGAAAGTTTTGGATTTTTCAAGAAATTTGCATGAAAATTACGCAAATTTTACTCTAAGAAAAATTAAATTTGGTTGAAAATTTCAAAATTTTGAAAGTTTTGGATTTTTCAAGAAATTTGCATGAAAATTACGCAAATTTTACTCAAAAAAATTTAAATTTGGTTGAAAATTTCAAAATTCCGAGAGTTTTTGATTTTCCAACAAAGTCTGTATGAAATTCATGGAAATTTTGATCGGAAAAAAATTTAAACTTTGTTGAAAATTTCAAAATTTTGAAAGTTTTGGATTTTTCAAGAAATTTGCATGAAAATTACGCAAATTTTACTCAAAAAAAATTTAAATTTGGTTGAAAATTTCAAAATTTTGAAATTTTTGTGTATTTCTCAAGTAATTTGCATGGACATTATTCAAATTTTACTCTAAGAAAAATTAAATTTGAATGAAAATTTCAAAATTTTGAAAGTTTTGGATTTTTCAAGAAATTTGCATGAAAATTACGCAAATTTTACTCAAAAAAATTTAAATTTGGTTGAAAATTTCAAAATTCCGAGAGTTTTTGATTTTCCAACAAAGTCTGTATGAAATTCATGGAAATTTTGATCGAAAAAAAATTTAAACTTTGTTGAAAATTTCAAAATTTTGAAAGTTTTGGATTTTTCAAGAAATTTGCATGAAAATTACGCAAATTTTACTCAAAAAAAATTTAAATTTGGTTGAAAATTTCAAAATTCCCAAAGTTTTTGATTTTCCAACGAATTTGCATGAAAATTATGCAAATTTGCTCAAAAAATTTAAATTCGGCTGAAAATTTGATAATTTGGAAGGTTTCAGATTTTTCAAGAAATTTGCATTAAAATTATAGAAATTTTACTAAAAAAAACTTTAAATTTGGTTGCAAATTTTGGAAAGCTTTGCTTTTTTTAGAAATCTGCGTGAAAATTATGCAAATTCTATTAAAAAAAAATTACTTGGAAATTTCAAATTTTGTTTCAGATTTTTCAAGAAATTTGAATTAAAATTATGCAATTTCGACTCAAAAATCAAAATTTTGTCAGAAATTTCGAAAGTTTCGTATTTTTCGCGAAATTTGTGCAAATTTTACTCTAAAATGTAAATTTGGTTGAAAATTTTAAAATTCCCAAAGTTTTTGATTTTTCAACGAATCTGCATGAAAATTATGCAAATTTTGCTCAAAAAAATTCAAATTCGGTTAAAAATTTTAAAATTTTGAAAGTTTTGGATTTTTCAAAAAATTTGCATTAAAATTATGCAATTTCGACTCAAAAATCAAAATTTTGTCAGAAATTTCGAAAGTTTCGTATTTTTTGCGAAATTTGTGCAAATTTTACTCTAAAATATAAATTTTGTTGAAAATTTCAATATTTTGAAAATTTTTGGATTTTTTAAGAAATCTGCATGAAAATTATGCAAATTTTGCTCAAAAAAAATTCAAATTCGGTTGAAAATTTGAAAATTTTGAAAGTTTTGGATTTTTCAAGAAAATTGCATTAAAATTATGGAAATTTTACTCAAAAATATAAATTGGGTTGAAAATTTCAAGATTTTGAAAGTTTTGACATTTCCCAAGAAATTTGCATGAAAATTATGCAAATTCTATTTAAAAAAAAATTACTTGGGAATTTCAAATTTTGTTTCAGATTTTTCAAGAAATTTGAATTAAAATTGTGCAATTTCGACTCAAAAATCAAAATTTTGTCAGAAATTTCGAAAGTTTCGTATTTTTCGCGAAATTTGTGCAAATTTTACTCTAAAATGTAAATTTGGTTGAAAATTTCAAAATTCCGAAAGTTTTTGATTTTTCAACGAATTTGCATGAAAATTATGCAAATTTTGCTCAAAAAATTCAAATTCGGTTGAAAATTTGAAAATTTTGAAAGTTTTGGATTTTTCAAGAAATTTGCATTAAAATTATGCAAATTCTACTCAAAAATATAAATTGGGTTGAAAATTTCAAAATTTTGAAAATTTTTGGATTTTTTAAGAAATCTGCATCAAAATTATGCAAATTTCACAAAAAATTTAAATTTTAATTGAAGAGTTCAAAATTTTTGTTCTCTTTTGTTTCTTTTTTGTTTTATTCTCTTTTCGCTTTTCTTTGCTTTTTGTTTTTGTTTGTTTTTTTAATTTTTTTTCTTCTCCTTCTTCTTTTGGTGTTTTTTGTTTTGCCTTTTTTGTTTTTCTTTGTTCTTTTGTCGTTTTTCTCTGTTTTATTGTTTTTTTACTGTTTTTATTTCTAAATGTTTTTTGCTTTTCTGTTCCATTGTTTTTTATTTTTGTTTTTGTTTATTCGTCTTTTTTCTCCCTTTTTTCTGTTTACTGTTTTATGGTTTGCTTTTTGTTTTTTGGTTTTCTCTATTTGCTCTTATTTTTTTGTTTTTTCTGTTTTCTTTTTTGTTTTTTCTGTTTTCTTTTGTTTGTTTTTTTGTTTCCTCAGTTTTGGTTTTTCTCTGTTTTATTGTTTTTTGTTTGGTTTTTTTTTGTTTCTGTCTTTTCCTGTTATGTTTTTGTTTTTTTTTTGTTTTAATTTTTCTTTGTTTTTTCCTTTTTTGTAATGTTCTAAGTTTTTTTTTCTATATGTTTTTTGTTTTTGTGTTCTATTGTTTTTTATTTTTGTATTTGTTTCCTTGTTTTTGTTTATTCGTCTTTTTTCTCCCTTTTTTCTGTTTTACTGTTTTTTGTTTGGTTTTTTTTGTTTCTGTCTTTTCCTGTTATGTTTTTGTTTTTTTGTTTTAGTTTTCTTTGTTTTTTGCTTTTTTGTAGTTTTCTATGTTTTTTTTTGTTTTTTTGTTATTGTATGATTTTTTTCTTTTTTTTTGTTTTGTATGATTTTTTTCCTCTTTTTTGTTTTTTATGATTTTTTTTGTTTTTTTTTGTTTTTTTGTTTTTGTCTTTTCCTGTCATGTTTTTATTTTTTTTTCTTTTAGTTTTTCTTTGTTTTTTGCTTTTTTGTAATTTTCTATGTTTTTTTGTTATTGTACGATTTTTTTCTTTTTTTTGTTTCTTATGATTTTTTTTCTTTTTTTTGTTTTTTTGTTGTTTGTTTTTGTTTTTTTTTATTTTTTGTTTTTTTCCAAAATTTTTTTTCCAAAAATTTTAATTTTAAAATTTTTTAGAGCTCAAAGAGACGTAAATTTTAATCGAAATTTCGGCAACGGTAGCAGCGAATCGGAATATTACCAATGCGCCGATCAACAAAACGATACGTCGAACAATACCGATTCCGGTTCCGAAACGATTTTAGGCGAAGCGAAAGTTGTTTACGATTTTCCTGGTAAGATTTGAGTTTACACAGGAAAAAACAGCCTTTTCTAGGAGGCATTGCGCAATTTTTTTCTCCTACAGTAAACTTTCGACTAGGAAGTTCGCACAAAAGCTTGCTTATCAGATTTGAAAAAGCCACACAAGTTACACTGTTTTGAGAGATAATTGTGTAAATTTCGTTACAGTAAGCCTTTGACAGTGAAATCGATTTGATTCCAGGTTTTTGAGCTTGCTCATCAGATTCCAAAAAAGTCAATTCCAAATTTTCATCGTTTTATGGTGTAAAAACGTCAAAATTTGAGTGTACACGAGCTCTTGTAGATTTTTGTTTGAAAAAATTGTGTAAATTTCAATACAGTAAACTTTTCGTCGAAAATTTTGCACATGAACTTGCTTATCAGATTCGAAAAAAGCCAATTTCAAATTTTGATAGTTTTTGGGCTAGAAATCTTAGAATTTCAGTTTACACAAGTTGTTAAGGACGGTTTTTTAAACAATTTGTTAAAATTTCATTACAGTAAACTTTAATCCAAAAAATTCTACGCATGAGCTTGCTTATCAGATTTGAAAAAAGTCAATTCCAGGTTTAAATCGTTTTTGGGGTAAAAATGCTATAATTTGAGTTCAAAGAAGCTCATTTTTTCGGGAAAATTGTGTTAATTTCATTACAGTAATACTTTGACGAAAAATTTTGCACATGAACTTGCTTATCAGATTCGAAAAAAGCCAATTTCAAATTTTGATAGTTTTTGGGCTAAAAATCTTAGAATTTGAGTTTACTCAAGTTGTTAAGGACGGTTTTTTAAACAATTTGTAAAAATTTCATTACAGTAAACTTTAATTCAAAAAATTCTACACATGAGCTTGCTTATCAGATTTGAAAAAAGTCAATTCCAGGTTTAAATCGTTTTTTGGGGGTAAAAATGCTTTAATTTGAGTTTACAAAAGCTCATTTTTTCGGGAAAATTGTGTTAATTTCATTACAGTAATACTTTGACGAAAAATTTTGCACATTAACTTGCTTATCACATCCAAAAATTGCCAATTCCGAATATTTCGTCGTTTTTTGACAAAATTCGTATAATTTAAGTTTACACAAGTTCCTGCAGACCGTTTTTTAAGAAATTGTAAAATTTCATTACAGTAACCTTCTGACCCGAAAATTTTATACACGAGCTTGCTTATCAGATTCTAAAAAAGCCAATCCGAATTTGTTATAAAATCGGATTACTTGAGTTCACCAAAGTTGTTTAAAACTATTTTGAGTGCATATTGTTTAATTTTCATTACAGTAAACTTCCGACCGGAAATTTTACACGTTTCTAATTTTGAAACTTGCTAATCAGATTCTAAAAAGCCAAAAAATCCAATAATTTGAGTTTACACAATTTCTTATTTTTTCCCCGAAAATTGTGTTATTTATACTACAGTAAACTTTAGACTAAAAATTTTACGCCTCTCTAGAATTTTAAACTTGTTTATCAAATTCCAAAAAAGCCAAATGCCAAATTTGATCGTTTTCCGCTAAAAATTACTATAACTTGAGCTTACTAAAGTTTTAAAGCTGAATTGAATAATTTTGATTACAGTAAACTTTGGACTAAATATTTTAACCTGCTTATCAAATTCCAAAATTGCCAAATTCCAAATTTTGATGGTTTTTTATGGTAAAAAAATTCCCTAGATGAGTTTACAAAAATTTTCCATACGGTGTTTTCACGAAATGATGCAATTTTCATTACAGTAAACTCCCGATTCAAAAATGTTCCACTTTCCCAGGTTTTCGAACTTGCTTATCAGATTCCAGAAAAGCCAATTCCAAATTTAGATCCTTAAAAAATCCAATAATTTGAGTTTAGACAAGTTTTAGAAAATTGTGTAATTTCTATTACAGTAAACTCTGGACGGTAAATTTCACACGTTGGCAGATTTTAAACTTGCTTATCAAGTTCTAAAAATTGCCAATTCCAAGTTTTGATCGTTTTCTGGTAAAAATTACTATAAAATGAGCTTACAAAAGTTGGTTAAATCTGCTTTGCGAGAAAATTGTGTAATTTTCATTACAGTAAACTTCGGAGAAAAATTTAACGTTTTGCCATAATTTCGAACATTGGTTATCAGATTCGAAAAATGCCATTTCCAAATTTAGCTTGTTTTTCGGGCGAAAATTCTATAATATGGAGGTTACACTGTTTTTGAGGAAAGTTTGTAAAATTCATTACAGTAAACTTTAGATCAAGAACTTCAAATGTTGCCAGGTTTTAAACTTGCTTATCAATTCGAAAAATTGCCAAATTCCAAATTTTGATCGTTTTCTGGTATAGATTACTATAACTTGAGTTTACAAAAGTTGTTTAAAACTGTTTTGTAGAAAATTGTGTAATTCTCATTACAGTAAACCTCAGACCGAAATTTTACATGTCATCGGATTTTTAAACTTGCTCTTCAAATTTTAAAAAGCCAATTTCAAATTTTGATGGTTTTTTGTGATAAAAATGCTATAATTTCAGTTTACACAAATTTGTGTAGATTTTTAAAGAGAATTGTGCAGATTTCATACAGTAGGCTTTTGATTGAAAATTCGACGCGTTTTTGAACTTGCTTGTCAGATTCCAAAAAAGCCATTTGCAAGTTTACATCGTTTTTTGATATGAAAATCTTATAATTTTGAGTTTTAAAAAAGTTGTTGAAACCGTTGAGGAAAACAATTGTGTAATTTTTTTCACTACAGTAAAGATTTTACACAAGGCTAGAATTTTGAACTTGCTTATCAGATTGAAAAAACTGCCAAAATTCCAAATTTTACCTTATTTTCTATATTTTTTCGTGATTTTTCTACTTTTTTTCAATTTTTAGGCGACAACGAATTTTCGTTACAGTAAACTTTTGAAGAAAAATTTTACTCGTTGCTACATTTTTGAATTTGCTTATCAGATTCCAAGAGAGCCAATTCGAAATTTTGATCCTTAAAAAATCCGATAATTTGAGTTTACACAAGTTTCAGAAATAGTGTGATTTCCACTACAGTAAAGTTCGAACATGAAATTTTCCACGTTGCCACATTTTTGAACTTGCTTATCAGATTCGAAAAATTGCCAAATTTCAATTTTTCACCTTATTTTCAATATTTTTTTGTTATTTAGGCGACAGCGAAGGAACAATTGCCATTAAACAAACCGAACGCCTTTTGCTTTTGGAGAAAGATACGGGCGACGGGTGGACGAAAGTTCGGCGCCAACCGGCCAACGATTCGGCGTCCGTCGACGAAGGTTTCGTGCCAACTTCGTACCTCCAATTGACTTGGTACTGAGGAAAATTAGAATTTTTCCAACACAACATTAACCCGCTAATTAGGAAAATTTTCAAAATTTTCTAGTCTCGTTTATTATACACGTTAATATGCAAATTTTTTGTCCCAAATCTCGCTTCTCCGCCCAGCATATTAAGCTCATTAATTAATTAATTTATTGTTATGTTGGAGCTTATAAATCTATAATTGTACATAATATTGAGAATCAATTTTTTGGATATAACTTCATGAGATGTAGCACTACAATTGTGAAACTTATATTTTTGAATAGATCTCGTCGAGATCTACTGATTGATACCAAATTTGACCTATTTTAATGCACCAGAAACTTTTCTATGTTTTTTTCAAAATTTTGTCTATCAACAGGGTGTCTGATCAAAAAACTGATTGATCTCTATTTTAATGAAAAATTGGAATACAGTAATGAAAGTTATATTTTTTAATAGATCTCGTCGAAACCTATCGATTGATTCCAAATTTGACCTATTTTAGAAACTTTTCTACATTTTTTCAAAATTTTGTCTATCAACAGGGTATTTGATCAAAAAATTGATTAATCTCTATTTTCATGAAAAATTGGAATACAATAATTAAAGTTATATTTTTGAATAGATCTCGTCGAGATCTATCGATTGACATCAAATTTGATTTATTTTAATGCACTAGAAACTTTTCTTTTTTTCAAAATTTTCTCTATCAACAGGGTGTCTGATCGAAAAACTGATTGATCTATATTTTGATGAAAAATTGGAATGCAATAATTAAAGTTATATTTTTGAATAGATCTCGTCGAGACCTATCGATTGATACCACATTTGATCTATTTTAATGCATCTGAAACGTTTCTACGTTTTTTCAAAATTTTGCCTATCAACAGGGTATCTGATCGAAAAACTAATTAATCTCTATTATAATGAAAAATTAAGATACATTAATGAAAGATATATATTTGAGGAGAACTCGAAGAGATCTATCGATCTATACCAAACTTGTTATACTTTCTTTCAACAGAAAATTTTTTAGAATTTCTGAAATTTTAGCTGCATACAGGGTGTCTGATCACAAAATTGATCAATCTGTATTATAGCGAAAAATTGAGCTAGAACTATGAAAGTTGTATATTTGAGAAGACCTCGACGAGATCTATCGATCTATACCAAAATTGCTATACTTTATGCCAGCAAAACGTTTTTCTAGCCATTATTTAAATTCGACAGGCAAACAGGGTGTCTGATGAAAAATTGATTCATCTCTACCGTGGTGAAAAATGATCACAGAACAATAAAAAATGTATATTCGGAAACAGCTCGACGAGATCTATCGACTGATACCAAACTTGCTATACTTTTGATCATCAGAAAAAATTTTAGCCATTGCCGAAATTTGACAAGCAAACGGGGTGTCTCGACCTAAAAATTTGACATAGCTTTTCAAATATATATATATATAGATTTTTGGGCATAATTTATAGTATTATGTACTTTGGCTTCTTGTTTCGTAAAATTTTCAATTTTTTTACTGTGTGGTGGCCATCCGCGAATTTTTTTTTTGGTGATTTTTCCGTGCTATGATAATTTTTTTTGTTTTGTTTTTTTCTACTTTTTTCCTTTTTTTCGGCTCATTTTTTTTATAAAATATAGGGCAACCTGGAAGTCGTCCGTATTTTCTCCTTTTTTTGCGAGTTTCCCATCGAATTTAAAACTCAATATTGACAAATTTTTGCGTAATTTCATTTATATTACTCATTTTTGTGGTGTGTTTCCATTGTTTTACGTTATTTTTCTATGCGCTATATTACACATGTTATTTAATTATCATATATATATTTCGCAATTGATCAAATTTGACGTCAGCAAGCTTCGAGATTGCTGACGTCATTTTTCAAGTAGTAAGCCTGGTCCGTAAAGGTCTGTATAGTTTGGGAAAGTTCGGTGGCGAACTTTGACTGCTATGAAGCGGGTGCCGGCTCCGAGTCCTGGATCGAGCCTTACTTTCACAAAAGCCCCTAGCCAGCACAACGACACCAGTGGCCCTCAATGATCCCTGCACCAGTGGTAGCCTTAAGGTGATGGGTTACACTCTGGGACCAAACCTAACTTACTGAAGCCCTGAGCAAGGGCCTGGACACTGGTGGCCCTCAATGGTCTATGTGCCGCAAGGTCCTGGGTTCAACTCCTGGACCAAGCCTAACTTTTACCAAAGCCCCAAGCAAGGGTCTCAAAACTCCTGGCCCGCAGTGGTCCATGCGCTCCAAGGTCCTCCTGGACCAAGGTGGCCCTCAATGGTCAACGTGCCGCAAGGTCCAAGGTTCAAGTCCTGGACCGAGCCTTACTTTTACCAAAGCTCCAAGCAAGGGCCTCCATACTGCTCGCCCTCAACCGCCCATGTGCTCTAAGGTCCTGGGTTCAACTCTTGTAAGAAGCCTAACTTTTACCAAGGGCCTCAACACCGATGATGTGTAATGGTGCACATGCCGCAAGGTTGTGGACCAAGCCTAACTTCCACTGGTGGCCCTCAATGGTCCATGTGCTCCAAGGCCCTGGGTTCAACTCCTGTAAGAAGCCTAACTTTTACCAAGGGCCTCAACACCGATGATGTGTAATGGTCCACATGCCGCAAGGTCCTGGACCAAGCCTAACTTCCACTGGTGGCCCTCAATGGTCCATGTGCTCCAAGGTCCCACATTCAAGGCATGCACTAAGCCTAACTTTTACCAAAGCCCCTAGACCCTTGACAACACTGGCCCTGAAGAGTCCACATGCGGCAAGGCCCTGGACTAAGGGTCCCCAGCAACTGGAAAAGGTCGCTTCGACACTAGGGCAACTTCATAGTCTGCACACTGATGATAGCCCCAAGGCCCCTGGTTCAACTCCCAGACCGAGCAGAACTTTTAGGGAAATCCTGAGCAACTGGAAAAGGTGTCCTGGGACACTGATGGCCCTAAATGGTTCACCTGTCGCAAGGTCGTCAGTTCAACTCCCTGACCATGCCTAACTTTTACCAGAGCTGTGAGTGAGGTTACCTTAGGTGGTCTAAGGTGCCGGGTTCAACTCCTCGACCAGGTCAAAATTTTACCAAAATCCCTGGCAACTGGAAAAATTTCATGCAAATTGGGTATCTGTAAAAATCTTGAATTCAGCATAACTCAATGAAAAATTGAAATTATTTAATTTTAAAACTATTTTTGGATAGATCTCAATGACATCTATCGATTGATACCAAATTTGATGGATTTCGGATTAATGTATAAATTTCTAGGTGTAATTAACTATTTTATTGAAACAGGGTGTCTAGAAAAATCTTCAATTGACTATAACTCCATGAAAAATCAAAATTAATCTATTTAATAATAATCTTTGAATAGATCTCGACGAGTTCTATCCATTGATACCAAATTTGTCATATTTTTGACGAAATTTCCGATTTTTCATTTTCAGCGTAACATCGGGGTGTCCGAATCCAAAAAATGGACCAAAATTTGTTGATTAAATTTTTAAATTTATCCAATTTTTTTCATTAAAATATTTTACTGTCTAGATTAATAGACCAATTTCATCATTCAGAAATATTCAAAATGAACATACGCTACAGCGTACAATAGTTTTTTTAGGAAGTTTGACGCCTAAAATGGGTCATTTGGATCATAGAAACCTCAACTTTTCCTAGTCCAAAATTAAATTTGCCGACCTACTTGTCGCCATCTTTTTTTAAAATTCAATTTTGTATGTTTAGTGTGAGAACTAGTTTTACCCAAACAATGCATATTTTACCTAGAAATTTATTTATTCGCCTGCCTAAAAATTCATCGATCGACGGGGTGTTTGTAAAAAATTTTGAAAATCAAGTTCATCATAAAAAAGTACAGTAATCTATATATTTTAACATATAAACTATGCTTAATCATATCATCAAATTATCCAGCCCTTATCTTGTAATACTTTTTGGCTGTTTCGATGGGCAGGAAATGCCATCCGAAACCGTCAATTTTCCCGCACCATTGATTCAAAACCTTGAAAAAACTTGATTAAAAAATTGAGAATGTAATTTTTTGGACCTCACCATTATACCATCCGAATCGCAATGTCCCAAAATGGCGGCTCCGCCTTGCCGTTTGTAGGTTCCGCGTCTGGACCCTTCCAACATTGCGATCGGGGTATAGTTCGTGGCACCCAATGTTCCGCACAAAGTGTTGTAAACGTTGGTGTCGCTGGCTTTCCTCCATACTTGGACACCTTATAGAAAATATTTATTTTTGGTTTAAATAGATATTTTTAATTAAATTTTAATTAATTCTAATTTTTAATTAATTTTCAATTTTTAATTAATTTTTAATAAATTTTTAATCTTAATTTAATAATATTGAGTGGACTAATTTGAAAATAGATTAGCCTTTTGAATATTCAACTGGTATAGTAGCTTGTGAATAGCTAAGTTTAATAAGGCTAACTAACACAACATACAATAGTAATGTACTGAATAGCAAAATAAACAAATGAATGAATATACGGAACAACACGGCTTATATACTATGACGGAAAATCAGGGAATGTTCTAGAACTTTCTAGAATATAAAAGAATATTATAGAATATTGTGGAAGTTTCTAGAACTTTCTAGAAAAATGGTGTACTTAAAATGTACCTGCACATCATTTTACGTGATCATACTGTAAGATTTATATCGAAATGAAGAAACTCAGAAAAAGCAAAAATAATGCAAGAAAATAAAAATAATAAAATGCAAAAACGGCAAAAACCACAAGAGGCACAAAATACTGCAAATTAAACCTAAAGCGCAAAAAAATGCAAGAAAAGCCAAAAAATGATAAAATATGTAGAAATACACGAAAAATATGCAAAAAATGCACTAGAAAATAAAAAAGACAAAAAAGCAAATTAAACACAAAAAATTGGAAAAATGCAGGAAACAAAAACACAAAATAATTCAAACAATGGATATTTGAGAAAAAAAGGAAAAAAATGCAAAAAATACAAAATATGAAAATACAAAAAATGCAAAATATACAAAAAACGTGCTACCAATAAAATAATGAAAGAAAAACAAAAAAAGTGAAAAAATGGAAAAGACTACGAATAATAGAAAAAAGACACAAAAAAATGAAAAATAACACAGAAAACAAAATAATAGAAAAAATGCAAAAAATGCAAACTATGAAAAATGCAAAAAAGCCAAGAGACGCAAAAAACCGAAAAAATTGAGCAAAGAAAAGGGCGAAATAATGCAGAAAAATAAAAAACGTCAAAAATACAAAAAACACAGAAAATTAGAAAAATGCAAGAAAGGCAAAAACAAACAAAAACACAAAATAATGCAGAAAATCACAAAATATGAAGGAATGCAAAAAAAGCCAAAAAATAAAAAAAATTGGAAAAGACAAAAAACTTGTGACAAAACAAACTAATGCAGAGAATGTAAAAAAACGCTAAATTCGAAAAGTGGAAAAGGTACAAAAAATCACTATATAACCCAAAAAACAGAAAATAATTCAAACAATTGAAAAACTCGCAAAATACAAAAGAAATGAAAAAACGGAAAAAAAGAAAATACGAAAAATAAAAAGAATGCAAAATATAAAAAAAAACGTCGAACCAACAAGATAATAGAAGAAAAACGTGAAAATTCAAAAAATGAGAACACACAAAAAGACCGAAAATGCAAAACAACACAAGAAATGCAACAAAGTCAAGAATTTACACAATGCAAAAAAATGAAAAAAACTCCAAAAAATGAAATAAGCCAAAACCCCAAATTAGTGCAAAAAATGCAAAAACAAGTAAAAAAACTAAAAAATGCAAAAAATTGAAAAAATGCAGAAAAACACAAAAAATGGAAAAAGTTGCAGAAATACAGAAAAAATGGGGAAATAAAAAACATAAAAAAATACTAACAGAGCAAAAAATGCAAAAAACGCAAAAAACAAAAAACACAAATTTAGGGAAAACAGAAAGACAAGGAAAACACAAAAGAATGTATAAAATGCAAAAAAACGCAAAACTGGAAAAAATTCAAAAAAGGTGAAAAACTAAAAAAATCCAAAAAATGGAGAAAATGCAAAAATATTCAAAAAAATGGAGGAGTAATGGAAAACACAAAAGTTCTAAAAAGTGCAAAAAAATAGGAAAAACGCAAAAAAGAAAAAAAAACCCAAAAGAATGCAAAAAAAAACGCAAAAGAATGCAAAAACAAGTAAAATACTAAAAAATAGCAAAAAATGCAAAAAAATAAAGAAAGCGAAAATGACAAGAACGCAGAATAATGCAAAGAATGCGAAAACAAGTAAAATGGTTAAAAGATGCAAAAAATCAAAAAAATGCAAAAATACAAAAAAATGGAAAAATAATGGAAAAAATTGAAAAAAACGCAAAAAACAGAAAACACAAGGACAGGGAAAACACAAAAGAATGCAAAAAAACCCAAAAAATGCAAAAAATGCTAAAAAGGTGAGAAACTGAAAGAATCCAAAAGATGGAGAAAATGCAAAAATACTCAAAAAAATGGAAGAGTAATGGAAAATAAAAAAGTTCTAAAAAGTGCAAAACATGGGAAAAACGCAAAAAAGAAAAACACAAAGACGGAGAAAATGCAAAAGAATGCGAAAAAAACGCAAAATAATGCAAAGAATGCGAAAACAAATAAAATGGTTGAAAGATGCAAAAAATCAAAAAAATGCAAAAATACACAAAAAATGGAAAAATAATGGAAAACATGAAAAATGCTAAAAACAGCAAAAAATGAAAAAATGCAAAAAAACAAAAAACACAAAGAGAAAGAAAACAAATGTGTTACGTCTTGAATAGTCACCGGACTAAGTTGAGAATAGATTAGCCTTGTGATAATTTGACCAAGTTTGATTAGGCTAAATAACACAACATACAATAGTAACATACTGAATAGCAAAATGAATAATGCAAACTAACACTGATTATATACTACGATAGAAATTAGCAGAATATTCTAGAACATTATAGATTATCATGGAAGTTTCTAGAAGTTTCCGGAAAATGCTGTACGGGCATTTTACCTGCACATCATATCATGTGATCATACTGTAAGATGTACATCAAGATGCAAAAAGACAAAAAGCAAACTAATGCAGGGAATGCGAAATATTGAAAAAAAAACTTAAAAATCAGAAAAAAATGTGAAAATGGGAAAAATAAAAAACATAGAAAAACAAAATAGTAAAAAAAGAATGACACAAAAATGAATTAAAATGAGAAAAAAACATACAAAAGCCCCAAGAAACGCAAAATAATGCAAAAAATTATAAAACACAAAAAATGAAAAAAATAACGCTAAAACCACAAAATACACAAAATAATTCGAAAAATGCAAAAAAAAATGCAAAAAACACAAAACATTAGAAAAATGCAAGGAACGCAAAAGCACAAAAATTGTGAATAGATAAGTTTAACACAATGTACAATAGCAACATACTGAATAGCAAAATGATCAACTATACTATGTCCGAAAATCACAGAATATTCCAGAACATTGTAGAATATACAGAATATTATGCAAGTTCCTAGAAGTTTCCAGGGACATGAAATGTACCTGCACATCATATTATGTGATCATACTGTAAGTTATGTGACACACAGACCCATGACCCTGGCCTTACCCAGGAGTTGAAAATAATGCAAAAAATGCAAAAAACACGTAAAATACTAAAAAAGTGCAAAAAAATGAAAAAAATGAAAAATAACGCAAAAAATTCAAATAGAAGCAAAAAACACAAAAAATGCAAAAAAACGTAAAAAAGTAGAAAAAAGATGATAATGAAAATAGATTAGCCTTAAGATAATTGGTAAATATCCAACTGGAGTACTAGCTAAGTTTAATTAAGCTAAATAACACAACATACAATAGTAATGTGCTGAATAGCAAAATAACACGGCTTATATACCAACCCCGAAAATGACGGAATGTTCCAGAACGTTGTAGAATATACATAATGGAAGTTTCTAGAAGTTTCCTGGAAAATGCTGTATGTGAAGTGTACTTGCACATCATATTATGTGATCATACTGTAAGATATGTGACACATGGACCCATGACCCTGGCCTTACCCAGGAGTTGCTATCCGTGGACTCACTTTTGCCGACACTTTTGCGGCATAATTGCAGCAGGGCCGCTTCGGGTCTACCATGTTGCTCATTTCCGCAACTTCCCAACTGTTTGTCGTGATCGATCAATTTACCAAAATATTTTTGCACAACTTGCGGCGTTTCACAAAATTGCGCAATAATTTCACCGACAAACGCCAAATGTATTATCAAAACTGTAATAGCCAGCATAGTACCTAGAATCTGTAGCTATATTTTATAAGCCTTACGAGCGTCATTCGAAAGCTGAATACAAAATTTAAATTTTAGATACAGTATACATTAGAATAGTCGCTTGGTATTCATGATACATATGTTACAGTATGGTCACATAATATGATGTGCAAGTACAAGGGATGCATACCTTACAGTATGATTACCTTATATGATGTGCAGGTACATTTCATGTACAGCATTTTCAGGAAACTTCTAGAAACTTCCATATCGTTATGTATATTCTACAATGTTCTGGAATATTCCGTCATTTTCGGCGATGGTATATAAGCTGCGTTATTTTGCTATTCAGTACATTACTATTGTATGTTGTGTTATTTAGCTTAATTAAACTTAGCTAGTGCTCCAGTTGGATATTTACCAATTGAATAATGCATCTTTTTTGGTATTTTACGGTTTTTTTCTTCATTTTTTGTCTTTTTTTGTGTTTTCTGCAGTTTTTTGTGTTTTTTAATTTTTTTATATTTTACATGTTTTTGTTTTTTTTCTTCATAATTTCGTGTTTTTTGCATCCTTTGGATTTTCCTTTTTTTTGTATTTTACATGTTTGCTCATTCTTTATTATTTTGTTTTTTTTAGATTTTTTGTCCTTTCCAGTTTTTCTGCATTTTTTTTGCATTTTTTCAGTACTTTACATTTTTTTGATTCTTTCCAATATTTTGTGTTTTTTGCGTTTTTTACTATTGTGTGTTTTTTCAATATTTTACAAGTTTTTGCATTCTTTGCATGATGTTACTTTTTTCTGAGTATTTTTTTCACTTTTCTTTCATTTTATGCATTTTTTGCATTTTTATATTTTACATGTTTTTGCATTTTTTCATAATTTCGTCTTTTCGCCTTATTTGTTTTTTCTTTTTTTGTATTTTACATATTTCCTCATTCTTTTTATTATTTTGCTTTTTTTAGATTTTTCGTCTTTTTCACTTTTTTTATTCTATGTATTTTTGCATTCTTTACGTTATTTCATGTATGTTGCATTTTTGCATTTTTTTGCATGTTTTTTTCGTTGCTTTTTTTTGTTTTTTTTTTGCATTTTTTGCACTTTTTTGCATTTTTTTTATTTTTTTGCATTTTTTCATTTTTTTGCATTTTTTCTACGTGTTTTTGCATTCTTTGCATTACTTTGCGCTTTTGCGTGTATTTGGCCTTCTTGCATTTTTCTAATTTCACGCATTTTTAGCATTCTTTACATTTTTAATGCTTTTAGCATTTTTGTGTTGTTTGTTTTTTTTTGTTTCATTTTTTGTTTTTTTTTGTTTTTTTTGTTTATTTCATTTTTGTTTCATTTTTTCATTTTTTTGCAGTTTTGTGTATTTTACACATTTTTTTGTTCTCCCCATTAGTTTGTTATTGAGCTTGCATTTAAATTTTTTTTGTTTTTTTGCATTTCTTTTGCATTTTTAGCGTTCTTTACATTATTCTATGTATTTAGCATTTTTGTGTTGTCATTTTTTCATTTTTTTGCATTTTTTGCATTATTTTGCGTTTTTTGCATTTTTTCACTTTCACCATTTTTTGCAGTTTTTTTGCATTTTTACTATTTTACTTGTTTTTGCACTTTTTGCATTATTTAGTGTTTTTGTACTTTTTTGCGTTTTTTATTCTTCTGTTTTACTATTTTATGTGTTTTTGCATTCTTTTTGGATTATATTGTACTTTTTGCATTTTTTAATGTATTACCTCTGTTTTTGTATTCTTTGATTTATTTTATTTTGATTCACTTTATTCTATTCTGTTTTATTATTTTATTTTATTTTATTTTATTTTATTTTATTTTATTTTATTTTATTTATTTTATTTTATTTTATTTTATTTTTTTTTATTTAGTACTCTGCGTTGATACCACTGCTTAATCTGA
>CAWUHX010000329.1:0-343412 GCA_963922205.1 Romanomermis culicivorax
ACACACTCTATCAGATTAAGCAGTGGTATCAACGCAGAGTACTTGCACGGATTCCGAGAAGGCTACTTGATTTTTTCGTCTGAAAAACGATTGGAAGACAAGAAAAATTGTGTTGAAATTCCTCGTGAAAATAATAATTCGTAAATCTAGTTTGTATCGCCACATTCAAGATGTCGACGAAAAAATTACGTTAAAATCGCATACGCCATCTCAGGGTTTTACACCCGATGAATCAAGCTTCAACTTTGATTTAAAGAAAGGAGATCATCTTATTCCAAAAAAATTAATTAAGATGAGCGAACATTCATCTCGATGAAAGAATTCGGTGCGAACCAGTCAGAAGCTTTCCTCTACCTCCGATATCTTATAGATATCGATCATTCCATGACCGATTTCCGAATCAGGAACAGAGGGAGGCGCCGCTTGATTTTACGGTAGGATGTTTCAATGGGGGGATTCATCTACCTCAGGCGTGGAGTATAGGATAGGACCTCCTGTTTTTGGATGAAAAAAAGCTCAAAATGTTAATTTTCTAAAGAAAATAGTTACTTTCGACCAAAAATTGATGTCAAATGTCTACTTTTTTGGCAGTTCGCGTCAGGAATCAAATTTGTACGCCTTTTTGGACCAAAAGACCCTTTTAAACTTTTGACTTTTGATGAAAAAATTGCAAACTTATTTGCTGAGAAAGATCCCAGAAAAGAAAGATTCGATGTAATTCCGACATCTTTATCCAATTTTCCATCCTAAATAAAGAAACAGAGAAAATAAAAGGAAATACGAGTAAAGTGCTTGTTTGGGTGATCATGGTATCGGATGGGAAACCCGGAATCGGACTCAATCGGTAAAAAACTGGGCTATTATCTCCAGAGTCCCACATGGTTTGGTTCGAAATGCATAAAATGTGGGTAATCTAAGTATGAGTTTCAGTCAGTATCTGTACTTTAACTCAAAAATTGTTGGATTCGGCCGTATCTGAATTGTACCCTGGACGTGGTTCGGTTTGCCCTCAAAAAACGCTTTTTCAATATCGTTTTCCTCAATTTTTTAGACTTGTTTCTCAATTATTAGCCGAAATGGACGGTGTCCATTCGTCCAACGACGTTTTCGTCATCGGCGCTACGAATCGCGTCGATTTGGTCGACAAATCCCTGTTGCGGCCCGGTCGTTTCGACCAAACGATTTTAGTCGACGCCGCCGTGGACGCCAGTTCGCGTTTCAACATTTTGTCTGCTGTTACGCGCCGATTACCCTTATCGGCGAACGTCGATTTGGTAAGATTGACCGCTCAATGCCCGCCCCGTATGACCGGCGCCGATTTTTATTGGTTGGCTAGGCAGGCGGCGATGAACGCGGCGTCGCGATTGGTCAAAAGTTTGAGCGTTGAAAACCATGTTGACAGGGATAATGAAAATGACGAACATGATTTAGAAACTCGGGTCGAAAATACAGACTTTTTGACGGCTTTAGCGTCCATCAGTGAATCCACTAATGGCCACGAAGTTGGTTTATGATAACCCGCATGTAACTGGGGGAAAAATTGATGCGCAGGAAACCTCACCCTTTGGGATGGAACAATGTCAGTTTTTTGGCAGAAAATGTCGATTCTTGACCAAAAAATGCTGGAAAATGTCAATTTTTGTCTTTTCGAGCCACAGATACAAATTGGATAAACCACAAATGCTATATTTTTAACGCAATTTTTGCCACTTTTGAGACAAAAATTTCGACTTTTGTATCCTACATTATTTGGAAACTTGTGCCCGTCAGTGACCACGCTCCCGGGCATATGGAGCTCCCTTTTTCCTATGTATGAAAAATATTTGAATTGTTAACTTAATATGTTTGTTTTTATGTCAAAGTTTTTATTATGAATTTTTCAAGTAAATTTCCCCTTCGAAGCATAAAAAATTTTTCGATTCTACGATTCCAGTAATTTTTGTTGAATTCGAGGTTGAGGAAACACATAGGATGTCATACTTTGAAGTAAAAATCAAAGTTACGTGGAATTTGGAAGTTGCAATTTTCAAATCTATTGTAATTCCAACGATTTGGCGCATTTCCTAGTTTTTTCGATTTTACGAATTAGCTTGTATTTCGATATGTCAGATATTCAATTCTGGCAACATGTAGAATGATGTGTGAAAATTTTTGACAGTAAGGTGATCATAGTTTTGGTCGATAACATTGAACCTGAATCATTCTGAGGCAATCGTGTCAGTTTTTACGAAAAACAGGAACGTAACAGCCGGATACCCGTGTGTCTCAGTGTTATGTGCTAAACATTGTGGAGTATCATGAGACAAAATGCTAGCTCAATTTAACTGGTTCATTTCCTCAAGAATTCAATTCATGATACACACTTCATTTATTCTGAACTTCGGAACGCAAAGAAATCCGAAATCTAGATGATAAATTTGCTTCGTATCTTGTATTCTCATGTTGTGGTCCTGATTTTGCTACCTTTATGCATTCAAAATGGGGAACAAAATGTCCGTTAATGCTTTGCATATTTATTATTTGCATGATATTTACTAAGCATTTCTCACTCAGAAAAAGCTGTCGAGGATTCTCGCTGCGTTCGACAAGTTTCCAGTCTTATATATGGTTCGGTAGGAGATATCGTAAAAATATTAAATAGTAATTCACTTTCCGCTTTCATTTACAATTATTTTGAAGAAAATATTGTGAGTGCGCTCAAAGTTTCACACAACTTTTGAGCGAAAAGTTCTCCAGTAGAGACATCGGTTTCACCCCTATTCAGCGAAACACACAACAGCGAGACTCAAAATAGCGATTCTCGAAACTACGAAGTCTCAAAACAGCGATTGTCAATGCAGCGAAATCTCAATACTGCGATTCTCAAAACAGCGAAGTCCCAGAACAAGTTCTCAAAATGGTGAATTTTCAAGAAAGTTATCTTAAAAATTGTAATTGGGCGGAGTAGACGTTTTGGCGCATGGCCTGTTTGGTCCTCCATTCCGATCTGGTGGATGCTGGTTGTCACACATTTTAGCACGAATCACCATATGTCTGACATTATGGCTCTATAGCATGTGTTTTCACGACATCACAGCTGTTTATTTGTTTATAACATATCTACATGCATGTTTTTTGTTTCTTTTTTCCTTTATTGACTTGCTCCCTTTTATGTTCTTATTTTGAGTCACTTTTTGTTTAGTTTTTTTCAGGTTGCGTACTTTTTTCAACTAATTTTTATTAAATTATTTTACATTTCGTTTATTATTTGTTTTTTGTTTTGCCTTTACTGCTTAATTATTTTATTCATTACCTTTTATTTTCTTATTTCATTTTGTTTTATTTATTTCATTAATTTATTTTTTTTGCTGTCAAGCTCCATACAAAACAACTTTAATGTGGAATCCTTGCAATAATTTCGTGCTTTTGTTTTTTTCAAACATTTCGCAAAAATGTTTTTCTGACAGATATTTTTTTGTGATTTTGGAATGGTCGGTTCGTTCTATCTACCTCAACTGCAGCACCAAAGCATGTGAAACTTAAATGGTCAAATGTAACTAAAAGTCGACTATCCCAACTAGCAAAAACGATTTTAATATACCTAATTTGGATATCTAATATAAAAATGAAGTATTTGTTTACTCTTAATGCATAGAACTTTTTACTATTCGCTGTATTGAGATTCGCTCTTTTGAGAATCACTGTTTTGAGATTTCGCTGTGTTGAGACTTCGCTGTAATGAGAAACGCTGTTTTGAGTTTCGCTATTATGAATTTGGCTGTATTGGGACACGGCGAGGTATCGTGATGAAAAATTCTACAGTAACAGCATCACAAGTTTTGTATATGTAGTTCCACAAATTTTCTCTGCCCTATGATGAAAACACCGTGTAGAAAGTCTGAACAATAGAATAAAAAATATGTTGCCTTAACCGTTCAACAAAAATATCGAGTATTTCATGAGCGCTCCATAGATTTTCATGAGTGAATAAATCATAAATTGTATTTCTGAATAAGAGTTTCATCGCTACATCCTACACCTATGATTCCATCCCGTCTCAGATTTTTTTAACTTTATGTATGGTAGGTAATCAGGGAAACCTTGATTCATTTTTTTCTGTACCAAAAATGAGATAGATTCACAGTTTAACGTCTACCACAACTATTTATATGTTTTGAGTCAATAGTATTTTTGACGAAATGTTGGAATGTCCAGAATGAAGATGTGGTTTATGAAAGCTTCTGCGCAACACTAGATACCAATATGATCACATCTGTACAGATCAGATTCATTATAGCATTCAACTATCCTCGCTTGTTAACCTAGCAGTACCTCATTGAGTCGTTGAAATTTACCACTGCTACAGTTCCGCAGAGTATACGCTAAGCCATCCTGTATCGTCGTATTTACTTTTCTTGGTGCATAGAACTTCCAAACAGAAATGGCAAAAAAGCTGCCATGCTCATTCTCCTTGTGCTTACATAGCATCATTCTCCACAATAACACTGCTCCATCTACCATATACAAAAACACACATGGTATTTTTCGCTTTTTGTACCCGACCATCGAAACGTCGTACAACCATGCAACTAAATTTTTTTTCAAAATTGATCCATTTTTATCCTTTTTAATAAAAATTAATGGAAAATAAGCCCGGAATTTCGAGAAGAAAATTACGAAAATCGAAAACGATCGATGAACAAGAAAAAGACGATCATCTTCTTGAGCCGCAGCCGACCAAATCGGCCAAAGAAGCGGTGGAAAAAGCCATGGAATTATTCAAAATTTGCGATCGCGAAGGCAAAGGTTTCATAAACAAAATCGATATGCACATGATAGGCCGCGAGATGCCTGATTTGACGAGCGAAATTTTAGATCAAGTTTTCGACAATTTGGATATGGATAAGAACGGTTATTTGACTATGGACGAGTTTATAACCGGTTTCGGTGAGTTTTGACGTGTTTTGGAATTTCAAAAGGCCAATTTTTGCGAATTACATATATTTGATCAAAAACGAGCGAGCATCCAGGCGAATTTGACGTCTGCAAAATGTACCGTCTTACGAGACAATTCAGTTTTTCATTTTCTGATTTGAATTCGCACCATGTTCAAAGACGAGAAAATTTTCACGTGTTGCTCCAGTTTTCATAATCCACAAAACGATGGAAAATTCACTTAAAGTGTTCAAAAAATACATGTATTTTCATCATAAGGCAGAAATTCAAATTGTTTAATTTTTTTCATTATCTTGATCTAATGATCTGTTTTTTTTTATAAAATGTTTTTGAATTTAAAAATTACCAAAATTAGAACCGTCGTCAAGATCGTTAACTTCCAAGCTTTTACTGCAGCATTTTTTTCTGAAGGAACTGCTTGATTAGTCGAGTATGTCCACACATTTCTAGTTCTTTCTATGGCAGAAAATTGCAGGAATATGAAATCATTTACAAGCATTTCAAAAAAAGCAAGCTATAGGGTAGTGTTACCGCAACACAGGGTAAAAAACTAACTGCGTAACACAATCAGAATTATAGAATTTTTTCAAAATTTAAATTTGGAGTATCAAGAGTACTCATAGAATATGCTTACCGCGAAGTCCCAGAATTCTGTCTATCATGCCGTTTTTCACTCTTAAAAATGTGCTTCTGACGTTTCTCTTTTCTCTTTATTCACTGTAATTCATTGCAAATTTGTTCACATAGCCGTAAACTGCAGTAAGAAGAGCAAAACTCCAAAAATTTTCCATTTGTTGATTTTCAGGAACATTTTTGGGTTTGCAATTAAAATTATCCTCGGATGATCCTATCGAACCAGATCAAAATTTTAAAAAGGATGTTGTCGCTGGCCCACAAAATCAATCTTTACCTACAATCGAAATAAACAACAATGAGAAAAATTATCCGATTGTTCAACCGGCGCAGGAATCGAGGGCGAAAAAATCATCAGAATTGATGATGGAGGCGAATATCGAACTCAAACCGTCGAATTTTCTTGACGAACGACGTCGACGAAAATCGGGTCAAACAGCGTCCACACCCATAGCGAACGTTGCGCCTAACAAAGACCCTGTCGCCGAAGAACAATTTTATCAACTGATGGAGCAGATTGGGGCAACTGATCTTTTACCTGAGTAATATACCGTTGAAACGCTTCCGGTGAAGATCACGATTTTTTAAACATGCACATTATACATTGAAGTGGTGGTTTGGAGCAGTGGGTTCTCACCATGCATGCGCAGCATAGAAATTCTGCAGGGTCAGCCAGGACAGCTGCGGGATAGAAATGTTTCCTTGTTAACGAAAAGAACGGTCTTCTAACATCCAAGCAGCATACTCTTCGATATATATTAGTAAAATATGTGGAACTATTTGCTTGGTCAGCTCTTTTTAAACTTTTGATGATACTTCTTTTGACTCTAGTATTTTGTGTTTAGGAAAAACGTGGAACTACAGCATCCTTTCCATATTTATGACGACTTTCTCTTCTCTTCGGCTTATTTTCATCCACCATCTTCTTGATCAGAGCTGGAGTGTCCAATCTGCTGGGGATTAGAAACAGGATCAGAACAAAAAAGAATCTGCTGGAAGTCTATCAAAATCTGCTGAGGGTTAATGTCCCCAACCCACCTTACGTGCATCTATAGCTTTCCCCCACTAAATGCTTGAGCCTACCGAGATGATGTCTCTACAGGTTGAGCGAAACGCAGGAAATTAGACGTCAGATCTAGTATTGAAATCTATCTAAAACCGTGATTGAAAATAGTGTATCTTCATTTTTGATTTTATTAGTTTGGCTGAAATCGCTGAAATTTGGTTGACCTCACTCAAACTTTCATCCTGACTGCCAATGGAATTCGCGCCAAGAAAAAGATTATGCAAATCTAGTGTATTTTTTACGATTCCGATGCAAAATCTGAGCGTTTTCCTTCATTAGGCAGCGGCCTGCACATTTCGTGATACACGAGGAATAATATCCAGGGGGAGTAATATAATTACTATATTTTTCACCGAAGAAATTTCTCTCTCTCTCTCTCTCTATGACGCCCGATCAACTCTACAAATATTACATATTTTTTCCTAGCCAATCGACCACAAAAGCTTTATGGCTTAAATTACATAAAGACGAACCGAATTTAGTACCGTATTTTGAATCATTTTTGCACAGCGTTTCGAGGCAGCTGAAACAATCACATCAAGACGTTAATGCTTTGGAAAACGCCATGCAATCGTGAGTACATTTGTTCTAACATAATGTACTTTACTTGCCTTACTACCTTCCCTTCCCTTCCCTTCTCTTCCCTTCCCTTCCCTTCCCTTCCCTTCCCTTCCCTTCCCTTCCCTTCCCTTCCCTTCCCTTCCCTTCCCTTCCCTTCCCTTCCCTTCCCTTCCCTTCCCTTCCCTTCCCTTCCCTTCCCTTCCCTTCCCTTCCCTTTTTCTTTTCTTCTGTTTAGTTTTTACGATTGCTTATCATTTTCTGTATACTTTTTTCACTTAATTTCTTAATGAACCCTTATACACCCACGTTTAGCCCTACCCATGGCGAATATATGACAGAAAAAGCAACAGCTTTATCATGGGTATAAACATAACAGGAAGCACAAAAGCATCGAGATTAAATTTTATCTTTTTTCTCTATTGCCTTCAAGCTTTATGTTTACTTCATTTGCATACATTTTCGTCTTCTAAAACGGTACGCTTCTGGAACCATATCTCTTCATGTGCATCCTCCAAAAAGTGGAGTCTACGTTTGTTTTGTACGTGCAGTATTCTAGGAGAAATAGCGCCCATAATTCCGAAATTAAGCGCCTTTACGACGAAATGGAGCTACAATTACGTACGGAGAGGCAGCGCGTTTTGCAGGAGGAGGAGCAGAAACTGCAAAAACTGAAAGACGACATGAACCGAGAGTTGTCGAGAAAAGATTCTTTAATGAGAGAAACGTTGTTTAAATATCAAATGGTAATTATTGAGCACAAGTTTTCTTGGAGAGGGGGTTGTTTCATTCAGCCGTTTTTTTCACTTTTCAACTATCCAGGGCTCAATGTTTAGCAATAGTACTCCTACAGTTATTATCATTCTTAAAGTATCTTGTGAAATCGGAATGCTCAAGTTTTGCTCTATCTACACTTCAACTTCTCGTTTTAAATTTTCGTGTCTAAAGCTAGCTACAGTTTGGCACGAACCACGTGCATTCACGTCGAGTTTAGCCTCGTATTATGTCTTGAGAATTATGCCAGTAATCTGACTTTATATTTAAGCTTGCGCAAATGCTTACCACCAATAAAAACTCAACCGACTAAACGATATTCGAGCAATAACTATCAATTATAATTATTTAAGCAAAAGTGCTGTTTTATGCAGAATTTGCAGTTTTCTAAAATTTTCAAAACTTCATTGATTCAGATTTCTTAAACTAATGAAAATCGAATCTTCGAAGTCAATGATTTTACCTAATTATTTCATTACGATTATTAACAATCTGGCAAGATATAATCAACCCACGAAAATAAGTGGTTCTTTCTTAAAGTTACACCAACCGGTCTGTGAATTTTGAACGTGCATAAAATTTTGGTGCAAGCTACTACAGTTTTCTTCATAAAATGCTTGTAGAAAAATGATAAAAATTAGTAATCATTTATGATAGAGCATATGGTTTGGCATAAAATCGGAAAAGTGTGAAATAATACCTGCTTTCCAGTTTTATTATTTCTGGACATTTCAAGAAAAACAGGCAATAGAGTAATTTTTCTAGACGTAAAAGTTAGAACCTTGATTTTACGCTGCTTACTGTAAGCCTTGCACTTTCTGGCATACCCTGTATGGTTGGATTATATACTGTATTTCACACCGGCTGAAAACACTACAAAATCTAGCATCATGAAACACTTCATGGCTAAATATCATGAAACTGCCCGTGTAGATTAGCTAAAATGAAGAAACATTCGTTTCTTTCCAGAGAATGGTTTTTGACTGCAGTGTGAGAAGAATGCCGTAAGGTTGGTTACAGGCTACCTGCTGGGAGTTTGCCAGCTCGGGGGATAGACTAGAATTTTTTTACAGTAAGCACGAAATTATGCATGCCTCATCTATTCACTTTTTTAGCGATAAATCGAGATGAATCTTTATTGACATCTGGTTACAGATATACTATCTTCATAAGTTTTTATTTTCCATTTATTACCTGATATCCTTCTGGTCGTTATATTTTTGCGAGATACGAGCAATTGCGAGTTGTATATCTTTTATAGACGGAATCCCAACTGGATGAGATCAAGAAATTCCGTGAATTAACCGAATTGGAGAAAGAAAGACTGGAAAAAGTATGGCTGGTTTCAAAAAATAATGTTCGTCGTCATAGAAAGGATGCTTTCATTTTTGTCCACTCGACCAGACTCAGTTTTACACAGAAAAAATTTTTTGCAGCTTATCAGGAAGATTTCTTCAATTCTAGATTTTTTGTTGTTCTCCTTTCTCAACCTGATTAGCGATGTATAGTAATCTTTTCTGGAACTAGTTTTTTGAAAACTCCTTAAAATTTGTATCTCTATCAATTTTTAAAGCAATAATCCATGTGTATATTGACTGTAACCGCAGCTGTTCAGAAAGTGAATTTTTCAATCTTACGATATATAACAGCCATTGTGGAAACTATTTTCTTCTGTTCTCCATTCTGGAGGAGATGATCGAATATCTAAAACAGCTTAGCTACTAAATATACAGGATATTCTTTGGAGAATAAGCTCACTATAATAATCTATTTTTAGAATCTGAGCATTTGAACGAAGCATAGCATTGTACGAAGAAATCATAACGACTAGCGCGCAGTTTCAACAGTATTTTCTATGGACCACAAATGAGGCGCATGGCCTGTTTACTATAGCGTCCCTTTCCTAATTTCGTATGTAAATCCGAAGTTATAACCGTCCACAGAAAAATCCCTGAATGTTGTGAAAGTTTACACATGAAAATTGCTTGGGCCAAACAGTAAATTCTCATTGTAGTAGACGTTCAATTTTTTTATTGAAAAACCTGTTGAGTCTTCCGTTTTGAAATATAGCTTCAGTTTTCAGTTTCTTTTGTCGATCTTCCTGATCCTGATCTTGATCCAAAATTGTGCAATTTTTCGTCAGTTATTTAAAAAACAAGGCTGTAAATTTACTGAATATTATACTATCCTGTGCAATTCATCTAATGAATTTATGCTTTTTATGCATTGGATTCCGGATTACTACACTAATCCTTATTCCAGATGCAGGTCGCTTCTAGACTAGGTTTTTCAAAAAGCCTGTAGTAGTTCAGTGAGTCGAGCTAGTGTTAGAGTTTTTCGTCAGATAAGTTATCAAATCTAGCTTCTGACCTTACACTTTCACTTCTACGCTTATCACGAGCAGCTCTCGTTCGTAGCGAACCAGTGTTTTTTATGTCAATTTTTGGTTCATTTCTTGATAATTAAGTAGTAAGAAGTATTTCGATTGTTAATGATTTATCTCCAACGAAAACTGTAAAAATGATTTATCTCCAACGAAAACTGGACACTCTAAATACTGCAAATGTGATTCTATGAGCCACCATCGTTAATTTTGCTAATCAATAAGCGGAAGTACTGTTTCCAGTTCGTTGATTGTGACGAGGGATCGGAAATTTTGTATATGAAATCGAATCTTCATAAATTAGCATCTCATTGACCGTTTTTGCTTCTGAACTAGATTCTTTAGCGATACGTTACCTTTAATTCTATGATTTGTCGAAAACCATTCACGAAAAATTACCAAAATGAGGGGTTTTGCATCGAGCTCAACCAAAAATACGTGAATTTCGAAAATGCCTAAAATTTGTACATGAGATACAAGGACAATATTTCTACCGAGCGTAGAAGACCACAATCTCAGATTTGCTCTCTGATTACTGTATGGTATATATTTTTCCTAACCAGCCTTGTTTCCACACGCTTTGTATAAATTTTATGCAAATTTTCCCCCCTCTCGCCTCGCTCAGGAAAAAGAAGAATACGAAATGGCCAAAGGCAAACTGGAATACGAACTCGAATCGGCCAAACGCATGCTAGACGAACAACGTAGCCAATTGGACGTGCTAAAGCGG
Organism: Romanomermis culicivorax; assembly: GCA_963922205.1. Taxonomy (NCBI): domain Eukaryota; kingdom Metazoa; phylum Nematoda; class Enoplea; order Mermithida; family Mermithidae; genus Romanomermis; species Romanomermis culicivorax. The sequence goes on from CAWUHX010000329.1 coordinate 11,080, forward strand.
CAAACTATGAGCGATAGTCAAGAAAAAGCTAGGGTCGTATCCAAGCTCAGACACAATATAGTTACGGAGAGGGAAGAATTGATCAAAGAATTGGATTCATTAAGGTACGGCGAGGTGCTGCATAGGAGAATAATAGGCCAAGATCCTTCCTTTCTCTTCCAGAAACGCCAATAAGAAGCTGCGCGACGAAAGTGACGCTATCAAAGTAAGCCAAAATAGATCTAGCAGGTCCACGGGCCGGTTTCTCAAATTTGTGGTCAAGTCTAACCCTATTAGTTGACAGAGCGAAGTGAAAGTCAGCAGTCCACTTTTTAATATTTGTAGAGAAAACAACAACGTTTATCATCGTGAGATGCTTGTAGGGTTAAAATTCTTCTACGAAAGGTATGACCTGTTATTTGACCCTACCCAAAAAGTGAATTTTTCAGTCAAGCAGGAATCTCTGTTTTCCAAGACGAAATAATTTAGGTATTAGTGGCTTTTTCTCGTTGATGTCTAAAAAAAAATTATCTCAATTTTCGGCCGAGTGGGGTGTAGCTGAATTTTAAGTGAATTGCCCTAGATTTATATTGCTGCTTATGTAATAGATTTCATTTCTTTTTCACTTTCAGATGAATAAATCGCCTCGTTCCAGTTTTCTAGAGCATAGTCCTCAAACGTCCAAACGTGGATCTATAATCGGCAATTATTTGTTCACGAACGATCCAAATCCTGAAATAACGTATTAAATGATCATTTTTTCAAAAAATACATTAAAATTTTTTATGTAAGCCAAACGAATTTTTGCAGCTCTTTGACCAGTCCCGAAGCCAGCCATGAGGCTGAAGTCGACGATTCTTACTACCACGAAAAGGCGCAGACTAGCGCTAGTCAGGCCAGACGCCTCCTAAAATCCATTCAGGAACATGTGCCGGTTCCGGTGGATAATTCTTTGCACAAAGAATTAGAGATGGCGACGTAAGAAGCAACTAGAACTTTCCGAATTTAACTACTACAAACTTTTTGATATGGTCTGCCAATAAACTGCACAAATTAAATTTGACGTCAGCAAGCCTCATCGAACTGTATTCTATGGGAAAAGAGAAGAGCCACGTGGAAAAATTCGTTATCATTTGAAAAAATTGTACGTTTGAATCTGATTTTCGACTATTTCTCAAGAGCACCGGAATTTTTCCCAGATTATTCGGAAAAAAATTAAGACGATTATTCTGTCATCACTCTACACCTACTGGGGGACAATTTTTCTAAGAGCACGCACTTCTGACGTTTTTTAAGAAAAATAAAGCTTTTTGTGGAAAATCAATATGGCCGTCGGTTTTCATTCCCGCCCTCTTTTGTTGGACCCTGGTAAAAACTTATGGCTTCCTCCTTCAGCAAACCCTGACTTCAGAAGTGGAGTTCGAAAGGCATAAAAGAGGCGGAGCAAAGCTTGTGATTGGTTCTTTCTTTCCAGATTTTTTCTTTTTCTTTTTTCTTTCTTTCTTTTCTGTTCTTTCCAGAAAATTTTAATCAAGCTGATTGACCACCATCTTGATTTTTTTTTAATATGGCGTCGTGATTTTTTAATGATGACATCTTAATTTTTCACATAGCATCTTGATTTTTTTTCAAGATTATCTTGCAAAAATTTCGATCACTCAAAAAAAAGTTTAACATCGAAAAACTCTTACAATCTCGACATTTAAGATGCATCTTGATAGAATGTTGAATGTCACATTAAAAGCTAAGAATTTTTTCGATTGAAAACAATTTTTTCAAGTTGGCTTTCTCGTATTTCGTATCGTTTTATATGATTTTGCTTATTGCTGACGTCGAATCATCTTAAGCTCATACAATTATTTTCGAGCTTCATTTCTTTCTCTAAATTTTCTTGCAGGAACTGCCGAACGAAAAATGACGTCAGCAACGACCAGTACAAAGTTAGCATAACAATAGCAGATAGAGCATTCTTCAAAGATGATGCATGTTTCTTCTCGTTTCAGAGTAACAGCAATGGACCTGAAAGAATTTTCAAAGTTGTATGCGTCGGAGATTCTGGAGTGGGGAAAACCTGCTTCCTCCACAGATTTTGCCACAATAAATTTCGGCAGACGTTCAGTGCTACTATCGGTAGGAACTTACTCGCGTATTTCTTGAGTACAGCAGCCATGAATCGACCGGGATAGAAATTTCACTGGAAAACTTTCATGTTAATCTTGGATGTCCCAAGCATCGGCTCAGGATCTGGTGCCATTTTCACCGGTTCATCTGGTGCTATTTTCACACAGCCATACTAAAACCGTGAAATGCAGTAATTTGCACAGTAAACATGAATTTTTCCCGGAAATTCGCAATCCAAAAGGTATATTTGCATGAAAATAGCATGCCATTTAAAACAAACTGCATGTTTGGAGTGCTTCATGATCAGGTTCAATTTGTCTTCTTATGTTTCAATTGATAAACCTAATTTAAGCTTCAGAATTCCCAACAAACGCTCTAGCACGGTTTTTACTGACCAGCAACTATTCAATTGGACACATGCAGATTTCCTGGCCGACTCACTAGCACTTCTGAGTTCATATTTATCCTGGTGTGACAGTAGTGTAGTCTTACTCTCCTGTATTTTTCAAAAAGACATTAATTTGAACCATATTTTTATGGTGATTCTACAACTGACCCTAAAATTCCGGCTATTTTCTGCTGTAATCGACTGATTGCCCTGACCTAAAATTTTGTCGTTCTCCAAAGGTCAAAAAAGTCGTTTCAAATTGATAATATCATACACAACTCAATTAATTTCCTAAAAACATCAGCTTATTAACATTTTCAGGATTAATTGACTGTACTCAAAATTGGTTAAAATCTTGTTTATTAGCAACTCTGCTTGGCGAACCATGGTCAAGAATTATATCTGTTAAAAAATGCTCAAGTTGGTGATATTTCGTTGCTCATTTCAGCATAAGTTGATTAATTTATAAATTTTGAAGAAAAAATGGAACAAATCAAATATTCAAAAAGATATTTGAAAGTTTTCACTCTAAAATCACATTACCGACTTTAACTGCGCCTTGTGAAGTTAAGGGCCTGTGAATGATATTTGAATTACTCGAATAGAAATTTTTTGTCTTTAGGAGTAGATTTTCAAGTAAAATCGCTCAACATCGACGGTCGAATCATCGCCCTACAATTGTGGGATACTGCTGGTCAAGAAAGGTTCGTGAATTTCGAGCCTATTCTCTGTGAAAAAGTAATTTTCGCCAATCTGCTTTCAGATTTCGAAGCATCACCAAGCAATATTTCCGTAAAGCGGACGGCGTTTTGCTCGTCTACGACGTGACATCGGAATTGTCGTTTTTGAATATGCGAAATTGGATGCAAAGCGTGAAAGTGAGTGCTAAGCCTTTCCCATGTACATCATTATTTTCATTGAAAGATTATACGGTACTTGACGTCCACAGGACGCAGCAGGACAAGGAAAATCTCTTTTAGTATGCGATGTTTTTGTGAGTTGTTTTACAGTTTTAGGACTATTCCTCAATCTTATTGTACTTTCATTGTATTAGCCATGTTGGAACATTTATTCAGTGAATTTTCATGCTGTAGTTTATGATCTTATGGGGCAAAACTTACTGCACCTGGTTGTCATGCAAATTAAGTGAGCAAAAATATTTTATTGTCTTTTATGCATATCTTACTGTATAAATGTCGTGCACACAACGAAAACTCAATTAAACAAACTTGATAGCTTTATTAGACGCTTATATGGTTTATGTGAGCAAAGTCATAAAACTTGCACTTCTTACTGTTTTTTATTTTTCTGACACCTCTGTTTTCCTCTTATGAATTCTGAATTTTTCTGATCGTCTTCTGAAATCATTCAAAAAATGATGCATTGAAGACCGGATTATATTTCAAATATGATTAATCAATCTTCATATCGTAAACACCTGAAAATTTACTAGTGTTAGATATAGAATGCGGAGAACTTGAACTTCCGTCTTAGTTGCAGTTGAAACATGAGTCTATATGGTCATTTTTCAGAATAAAAGTTACGTAAGTTTTTTCTATTGTCAACCTTTACGTATAATTCCTTATTGCGTCTGATGCAGTACATTTGATCTTGATCAATTTAAATCAGGAAAACCGGCAAGAAAAGTATTTTCATTTTCAGTACGGTTCAATATCCTTTATGAACACTCTATATTCTTTATTTCACTGAAACATTGAAAATGCGATACCAATGCTTATCTAATCAAATCAGAAAAGACTGCATTTCGAGCTTAATAGATGACTGTATTGTTTTTGAAACTTTAGTACGCTGATGAAATGCGAAGTCGATACTCATCCCACGATAGCGACTTGCTTATCAACTTACAGTTTTGAGTTGCTTACAAATTGAATCTAATAATAGGGTCTTATAAGTTCTTACGAATCGAAAATGAGTCGTCTAAAATATTTTATATGACAGTTATTAGAGCGAATCTTTTCCACGTTGCGGATTAGGTGCATTCTGCAGCCGAATCAATGTAACCTTGTTCCTTTTTGGAATCAACAGTGACCTAACGTGAGACGACACTTTAATTTTTTTATAGATTTTCCTTGACAACCTATTGAAGGATCAACAGAAAAACAAATTAAGAATCAGATCCAGAGCAAGCAAAACGTATAAAGTTTTAGTGAGGCATGTGAAATACAAGGGCTCTTGAAAAAAATCTTTTCAAATGTGCAACTTTTTTAAGTGCACCGCAATTTTTTCAAGATTCCAGAAATCAAAATGCAGCTTTGAAGCAAAATCATGATGTCGTCTTGAAAAAAGGCAATATGAACGACCAATCAACTTGGCTAAAAATTTTAAAACGAACCAGTTAGAACCTTTGCTCCTCCTCTTGTGTTTATAGGTTAGTGAGCCTTTGCGGAGTAAATTTTTGAGGTCATGTCTCGTTGGAGCAGGGCGCCTTTGGTTCTTTCGGATTTTTTTTGTAAGGGTGAGATTGTTTTGCATGAAAATCCTGAGGGAATTTTGTTCTCCACTCGGAGAAACTTCATTTCGCGACATTTAAAAAAATGTCCAAAATACGTGTTTTTTATTCAAAATAAAATAATTTCGGTAAAATATACAAATCTTCATTTTTAATATACACCCCGAGCATATATGCTTTCTCATATTAAAAATAAGATTACACTTCACTTGATTGGCAAAATGTGAGAACGACACACAAAAAACAAAAAACAAAAACAAAAAACGTTCACTGTGTGAATACAGCTCGATGTGTACTGCAGACATTTGCGAGGAATTTCCTAGTTAAAGCACAGTCGACAGATTAAATGAATGATTGCGTGTCGATTCATCGAATGTCCATATTCCTCGAACGTCTCAAAGCACCGAAAGTCCCGATTCCTCCAAGGCCCCGATTCTTCGGATAGTACTTCAGATTTCATCTACAAAGTCCCGTTCTAACTAATGTCCCCATTCCTCGAAATTTTTTTTTCAAAAAATCCCGTTTCCTCGAAAATAATAAATGTGCAGGTTTAAATTTACCATTTTGTAACATGAAAGTTCCCACGACATGAGGTTCCTACGGTCGCCTAAGCCTAAGCGCCTAAGCATTAAAGTAGAGCAGTCCAAAAATGATCAGAAATGTGCATGAATGGCCATCAACAAAAAATCTTTTAGTGCTGTTGAGTCTTCATATTATCAGATATGGTAATTTTGAAATTATTGTATTTACGATCAAATTTACAGACATTTCAAGAAAATTAATCTGTTTTATATGCACTTTCGATGAACTGGGATTTGTGATGCACCAATGTTCGATGGATCATAAATTTTATTTTCTTTTCGAGGAATCGGGACTTCCGAAGAATCGGGACTTTCGAGGAAAGCGGACGTTCGGGGAGTAGGGATACAACCAAGTGAATCTGAGCAGTTTAGCTTGCATATGGCCGAAATACGCACGGAAACTTCACAAACATTGCTGACAATCATAGACCGGCAGCAAGAAAATTCTGTAGCAGTTCAATCAAACTTTAGTGACTTATAACTGCCTCAAAAAGGAGAATATTTTGAGTGATCTTTTCGAATTGATCTTAACGACATCTATCGATTGATACATGGAAGAAAAAGTTTCTGTTTACCTCGAAAAGTCACTATTTGGGTGGGCGCCACCCACGTCGACTTAATGCTGAACGTGTTGCTCTGTTTTCACAGGAAGGCGTAGAACCCAACTGCGTTTTGTGTATCGTCGGAAATAAAGTAGATTTGTGCTCTAGCGACGAATCTAGTCGCGTCGTCAAATATAAAGACGGCGAAAAATTAGCTCAAGTAACGTCCGCAAAACCGAGTCGTGTAACTATGTTGTCAAAAAAAAATTTAAATTTTTCACATTTCGTTCCAGGAATTTGATGCCTTATTTTACGAGACAAGCGCCAAATCTGACGACCAAAGTATACAAGAATGTATGCACGGTTTGTCAAGGTCAGTTTCGGAAGGAAGAGATCACTTTGACGTCAGCAGAATACGTTTTATTCCATCACAGTTTTCTAGTGTCCATTCTTCATAGAATGCTCCCAAAAATGAAATTGAAAAACCAACCACTATTCGATCCAGATCTTTGCACTTTTATCTGCTAGACCACACGTCATTTAGAGTTGTGAATTTTAATCAGCCAAGTCAACTTCCCGTATAGAAAGATTTTACAATAAAAACCTCGTGTAAACGATCAAAACATTATGCATTTTTGTCATGTTTCTATTTATATGCATTTTATAAAAAAAGGTCTATAAACTTCCTTCTTTTGCAATTAAAGTACATAAATGTGCAAAGTAAATAAATTCCATGTTAGTATAATAGATCGAATCTAATTTGCATAAACCAATTACATTTTTACAGAAGGCTTCGAGACAAAGAGGACGAATACATTGAAGAAGTATTGAAACTGGAAGCGCAAAATCCGGAGCAAAATAAGAAATGGTGTTGTTATAGATAGTTTTCCGTGTGGTTATGGTTTACTGTCTTTTTTGGGTCATTTGTAAAAAGTCATCCAAGTTCCGTTAATCCTGATGCGGATCATGTAAAAGTAATAGTGAAAGAAAACAATGAACTCTAGTTTGCAACCTGCATCTTGATGTCACTTTCTTGAAAATCAAATAATCGGCACCATAGCACCTCAAAAGCTCTACCCCATCACAGTGGAAAAAGTCGATTCCGTGCAAAATGACTTACACAGCATGTTCAACATGAAAATCTCAACAACCAAAACTCAAAACAGTATATGTTGAAACAGACGTATGGTAGACTCATTGATTCTTACAGAAATTGACTCTTAGTGCCTTTGGAGTTCCTCAAAAGTCATAATGAGACGCTGCAACTTCTATTCCATCGGCATTTGTTGTTGGATTACAGGAAAATACGGAAGCATGTAAATGCGTTAATGAAGGCAAAATCTGCAGCATGGTCCACATTCATACTGATTTCAACGACGCCATCCAATATTACAGTCGTAAGGGGCCAACAGGATCATGCTGCTGATCAGATACAGTGAAATCATCTGTCAATCAGCTTACGGAGACGTGCTGATGGGAAAACTGGAAAATTCACCGATAAAAAAATCTGCATTTGAGCTCGGTGTTTCGATCAACCGAAATAAAACGATCGAACCACTTGCGAATAATTCAGCTTATTGAGTGAAAATGTCATTCTTCCAATTGAACCAACACCTAAATTACTCTTATTAAGCCTTATTATTTACTTTATTTTTTGTTTTCTGAACCTTTGATGTGATTTTGTTTAATTCGTATATTGTTTTATTATTTTTCTCATTGTTTTTTCTTTTTGTGTTTTATTTTCTTTTGTTCCATTATATTATTGTGCTTCTGCTTGGCTTTTGATATTTTTTTGAAGAAATTATGCTCAGGAGCTTGTGAAAACCAATCAAGCATTTACAGCTCAAATTTCAAGCTCAAAATGCATTGCCCAAATGATTTCATTTTTGTCTTCTGTTCAGTTCATGTTTTTTCTTTTTTCGTTTGAAATAAAGATTTAAGAATAAGCTCATATTCCACTCAAAATTGTCGAGCGACAGTCTAACTATTTACTGATTTCAGTTATGTTAAGGTTATCTCTGCCAGTAATTGGCCTATTCAAGACACCCTTTGAATACCCTTCACGGCAATCTGGTGGTGCCAGGTAGACGCATGCAATCAAGTTGATATCGTTTGACACCGAGAATTTCCGACATGCATGATTTATAGCAATAATTTTCAATTTTCGAAAAGTGACCTGAAAATTGACATCATAATGCAGCGGCTCAACATAAATTAGCACAGTTCGTGATATATTGTAGATACAGGTGTGAATAAAAGATGAGAAATTGCAGTAGATAGGCTATTCATCTGGATGAACAGAACCCGAATACTGAAGTTTGACTAACTGATGTACCACGGGTTTTGAGGCGAGCCATTTTCTGGGGTCACCCTCAACAGAATAGTATTTCTTCACAATTTGTGTGCATACATTAAATTATGCAGTATCGATGCATGTAAGGTGGCCTAGATTGATAAGAACCTTCATTTTTGATAGCATGCTCTCTTCGACGAACATTTCAAAAAAAGCGTTTTAAAAAATTTTCTATCAACACGATTCTACGTTTATCGTCGAAATACAATAAGAAGCAAACGAAACTATCCCACGAAGATTGCGTCAAAGTTTTTTCACTGTTAAGCAAGTCCTTTTCTCTTCGTGCCAGTGCGATTCTAAATTGAAAACGCCTATGTCGACGGTCTTATTTTCCGGATTGGCTTCCGATTGTTTGACGATATACTTTTTGGGCAGAAACATTTTCCAACGCCGTTGGCAAGGTAGGCCGTCCGAACAATCGTGGTAGATTTTCAGGCACGGGTCGATGGGCGTCGACTCTTCCGTTTGCCCGTCCAATTTGAATAGGCCGTTCTCGTCGCTGAAAGCTTCGTCCATAACGTCGTCGTAGCCGGGACTATCTGAACTATATGTAGTGGTGTGAGAAGCAATGGAGTGAAATTTTTCATCTTTATAGCCGATTTTTCAACTGAAGAAAGGATTTTATACTTTTGATATGCAACAAATTTGGCACCAATCGATAGATCTGATTAAAATGTATTAAAAAGCGTGACTGAAAATTGTGAATTTTCATTTTTGATTGAGTTATGCTTTGTTAGAGTGTGGTCGAAATTTCGTTTACCGTCCCACATTTTCCGTTGAAATGGCCTCACTCCAGTTCGAAAACTTAGGGTTTTTTCTGAATAAAGGCTTGTACGGTGTTTTAAAGATCGAATATTCAACATTTTTTGATCATTGAACGCTGTGGAATCAGTTGCTTCCAAGGCAATGTATAGTATTTGCATGACCTCTCATGCCAGATACTTCTGGACTACTATTAACTCATGAACTCTTCATTAGTACCTTTGAGTCTTCATTCCATGATTAAATTTTAGTGTATTTAGATGTAGAATGGATTTAACAAGAAAAATACTGCTTTTGTACGGTTCCTACCACTCAACAGTTCAACTTTGAAACGGAACTGTGAACCTATTTTCATATCTTTTTTCAATTTTGGAGCTAGAGTGCGGCGCCAAAAAATCAATTTTTTATTTATCGAAAGAAACGATATTTTTTCTTATGCGGATGGTAATTGTTCTTCAAGTTTCCTTGCAACTACTCATTAGACGTGACAAAATAATGTAGACTCTTTGAGTTTCAATATAAAAATTTATCAAATACTGGTGACCCCGAGAAAAAAATCTGATGTATACAACTGTTGTAAGGATTAAACGACAAAATGATTGCTCCTGTATAGTTTTTACTCTGAAGCAAACAAATCAATATTTTGCAGTCCAAATTTGACGAAATTCGCAGGTTTTTGAATGTCATAAATGAATTGGAAAAAATTCAAAGCTTTGTATGGTTGAAGTGCTAAAAAACGGCTGTGAGCTGAACGTTTGTATTAATACAAGTTAGAGTAGTACAAAAAAAGAAGTGCAACACATAAAATATCTGACCTAAGTAATACATGCAAGGAAAGCCGACTCTGGATATAGCGATTAAATTTATGAATTTTTCCATTAATTGTGAGCCATATCAGACACTATACTGCTTTTAATTTATTTTCTCACGACATTCCATATTAGCAGTTAACCAAGTCCTCATTGGATACTACCTTCGATCGATCTTTTTTGGCAGGCTTTCTTCATTGGCTGATAGTATTGGAGTAGGTAATTAATATCAGCAAATCCTTCACTGCTGAATCATTATCTCTTTTTAGAATAAGTGTCACAAGCATATCAGTGTAACATGGGTTCAAGGAATTTCGACATCACCCAAAAAGCCGTCATGTTACCAATGAAAAAACTTTGCCAAGTTGATCAGAAGAATTTTGTTCGCCGAAATGCAGCTAATTAGACATCAATCGATATATCTTGTTCAAACCTACACAAAAACATCAATCGAAATATCGAACCAATCCTATACTATTGACTGAATTACGGGAGATCGAAGTTCTATTAAAATCTGCTGATTCAACCCCAGATTTACGATCATAATAAAGTCATATGGTCATATTAAGTATCAGCCTATCTAAAATAATTCCATCCACTACATATTTTTCCAAAATCACTGCATCAATTCAAGCTCATGTTTTTCTCACAAGGTGTGAGTCAACTTTTTATCTCATCAGCTAGACAAAACTTACCAATACTCTTTTTCAGTGAGGGAATAATGCGGTATGAACACTGTTTCAATTTTGAATCCTATCATACCTTTGCCCAAGGAAGTTCAGTGGTTCATTGGTACTCTTCAAATGTTTAAAAGAGTCCTTTTGTGCGCAAGACTAAAAAATAGTTTTTTTGAGTAACTCATACGTTTAACTCAATGTAGAAAGTTGAATTATTATTTTCGGCATGAAATTCAGAAATGAATCGTGTATCGTAGATGTTTCTAGACCACTAGAAAGATGCTAAACCATTTTCAAACTTTTCAACTCCTTGATTTTTATGCAAGCCAAACCTTTCCTACGGTGGAAAATATGCTTAGAACTACCGAACCTTCCTGAAAGTTTACTATTGGTAGGAATATCGATGTGACTGAATAGATTTCTCTATCTATTGTTTTGTCAGAGTCACCGTTCATATAGAGTTTCTTGGTGTATGTTGTGTCAAAGTACGAGATTTTGGTTCGAATTGAAATTCATAATCAAATTTTGGTTTTGGGGATTGTAATTACTGATAATTAAGTTAAAGCTCACCTATGTCTATCAGCTTCAATTGAACCTTGCCGATCGGATTCGTGCCGCATAATAATTTTCCTTTCACAATGTATCTTTGCAAGCTTGCATCCGTCGTCGATACAAGGAGAATGAACAGAAAAATGAGCTTAGTAGCTGGCATTTTTAAGAATCGAACTAGCGAAAATTCTCTGAAACCTCGAAAGCTATATAGGCATATCTTTAAATATATTCTTTGTTATTAATAACACCAACTGTCTGAATTGAAACATCCTCATCAATTTGTAGTAAGAAAATTATATGGCGCTTTTCTTCTCAAAAAAATCTTAAAGAAAGAAGCGATTCCAGAGAAATTTCACATCTTTTTATTTAACTCTGAACGATTTGGTTGATAATGACTAATATACGGTCTATTCAAGGCTGTGAATGAGGCGCAAGGCCTGTTTACTGTAAAGTTCGATACTCTGGAAATTGTGTAATGAAAGGTATTTGGGCCAGATGGCAGACGTTCATTTTTGTAATTAACAAGAGCAATACAGTTTGAAAAGTAATTCAATTTTTAGACGTTCCGTTGATCTTCCCGATTTTTGTGTTCTAATTTCGATCTAAAACATTGAAATTCCAGTTAATTTTTCGGCAATGTATTTTTTACAAAGTATTACTCTGATTACTAATCCTATACAATTTGGTTTTGTGACTTTATGATTTCGGTACATGGATCCCGGAAGATTGCACGCTGTAAGCTTGCTTTCAGATGCAGATAACTTTTTAGACCAAAGTTCATATAGAATTATACAACGTTCAGGATGTCAAAAAAAGTTCCTTCCAGAAAACTTGTGTTACTTGAGCTAGCCAAACAATAATGTTCGGGTTTTTTTCGTTAGATAGCCTGCAGGTCAACCATACCCTATCATCTTGAAGTTTTATATCTGTCTATAGATACCATGAGTTCTAGACAGTCATTCGTAGTAAAGCACTGCTTTTTGATGTCAATTTTTATTTCATGTCTCAGAAATTAAGTAATTAGCAGTATTCGTCTGTTGCAGTGCCTCTTACTGTCAAAATAAAAATTAATTTTGATAATCATTAAAGCAAATGTACTTATTCCATGGGGTTTTCGCAATTTTTTACAAAAATTTTAATTGTTTGATTGTATAGGAAGTTGTGCAAAGGGATGGGAATTTGTGCAGAAATAATTAATTAGATCTTCATACGACTGCTTTTCATTTGGAACAGCGTTTTTCACATCGACAATTTGAATATTTCTGGAGTCTGTCATGAAATAATGCATGAAAAATCACAAAAATTATCTTTTTTTGCACTATATCAAGCAGTCTGAGATTTTCAGACATGCACAAATTATGAACTATGATACTATGGTAATTTTGCTATCGAACTTAAGAGAGAGGAATATCATATCTGCTCTATTTACTGTAAGATAAAAATTTTTTGATTACATTATAACTTGCATAAGGGAATTATGTGAGTAAAACACAAAATTCATTGGATCAAAATTGAAGGGTTGATAAATTTTTTCTGGAAGTCAGATGACCATGGAGAAGGATGAACATAAATTAAAAGAAAATCACCTGTTTGGGGTGATATCAGTTTATAAGATCTTGGTTATGTAACTCAGTGATGTTAAAACAACAATATTTGATCCAACTGTCTATTGTGGATTTATTCTCTAATGATTCTGATATGAGTAAAACGAATTTCACGAACACGAACTATTCATTGCTAGAATATCGCTTGTACAGAATACGTTTCGAAAAATAATCCATCGAATGGAGATCTTGCAAACAATCAGACTTCGTCAAGTCAATCATGTCGTTTATAAACGCTAATTTCAATGATTTGATGATTTCACTTTGAAAAAAATCTATCAGAACTAAGGTAAAATAAAGCTTTTCATTGTGGACTGAAAGTACATTGGTCATTAGCAAATGTTGCTTATTCATTTGAAAACAATCATGTGTTTCTAGTGTTCTGTTGAATTTAACAACTGTTTCATATTCAATATCGTCTTCGGGAGATATAACGACTAAATTTTTTTCGTTGTCGAACTCCAGTGGTAGTGGTAATAATTTCACCAAGTTTTGCTCAATGCTGAACAACATGGTCGTCCTACCACGAACGAAAATATTTTGATATGATTTTTCTTTCATAGCATTTACAATAGTTATGATTACAGATGAATCTTTTACATCGTTCGTATTTAGTGATGTTGTCATCTGAAGAATTATATTGTTCACTTCTCGAAAAATATCGAAAGACAAATGTTCAGTTTCACGAGCTATAGATCGAAAATCAATTACTACTTTTTGATTAACAGTTGTATTCACTATCAACGTTTTATGGATAGTGACGTTTTCAATTTTTTTCACGATGTAAATCAGTTCGTGGACTTTGCTTTGGAAAACTTGATCATGCGAATCACTGTAAACTACATCGGCGGAATATATTCCGAGAATTTTATTTCTTACGGTATGCTTATTAAGTGAAGCGGTCTTTTTATCTGAAAGCGAGTGAATAATGACTGAAATGTCAAACTTTGTGACAAAATTTTCATACAACTCGGCCAAATCTTCGATTGATGCATCGGAAGTTACATTTAATATATATTCGCCGTTGGTCAATTGTTGCAAAACTCCATCCTTAAAAAGTATGTGGCAGTCCAGGCAACTTCTGGGGAACTGTATAAGTCCAGTAATATTGGTTTCGAAGGTTATGAGCACACTGAAAAACAAATCAATGTTTTCTGTTGTGATATTTGAAATTTCGTAAGCTGCATATTCGAATACGAAGTTATGTGTACCAAGAATTCTATGCCAAATATGTATGTGAAAATTTGCTTTCAATTCGCTTATTGCATACGTAAAGTAACCTTTTAAAGCTTTATTAATCACCTTGGTACTATATCCATTCAAGATGATTGTTAAATTGTACTGACAATTGATTTCGTGTATCAAAATGAAGTCATGCTCATTTTCGCTTTGGTTGCTTCCGCCCAGGAGAGCAACGTTTTTCAAAGAACACCATGCTATAATCTTATCGACCAAATTACTTCGCCCCACGATGCTCGTCATATTATTGTGAAAAAAGAAGCGATCGTCATGAAACAGTGTGAAATAGTCAAAAATTTCTAGTTCAACATCGTCTTTCAGGGCCGAAAAATCGAGCACATTATCACCCGGGCCTCCGAACAACGAACCTCGTATGCTCTGATCTCGGATAATATAGACATCACTATCGGCCCCACCAATTATGGTTTTAGAGCCACCACCAACAACATCGAATACATTGACCTCGTCTTCCATTCCATAAACTTCACTTTCACCGTGCGGGATTTGAATATAGGTAACGTTTAATTCGCTTTTTTCAACTTTTTCTAACCCGATCGCATTGTGGCAGTATCTGGCATGCATGTCCACTGAATCTTTATATTCGTCAACTAAGGGCGGCATGCAAAAGTATTGGAATTCTCGAGGTAGGCTAGGCACTGCTCTTGTGAATTTTGTATTCGACTGTATTCTCAAGTCGATCTTCGTAACATTGATGCTCATCATATTCAATGGTAGCGGAAAAACGTAGCCTTTTATAAACTGGTGCTGCCTTAGAAACGAAGTCATCCGAGAAATGATTGTCTCCAAATCGTGTTTTTCGGACATCAATTTTTTCACATGCTCCTCCGGATCCATGCCGAAGAATGACCGCACACCTTCCGTGAATTTTTCCATCCGCGTCAAATGAATAGCATCATTGATACGTTCCACCGTCTTGACGCTTCTGTAGATATCGCCGCCGACCAGCAAAGTGGCTCCTAATGTCCAACCGATGGGACCAGTGACGGCCGAAACTCCCTCCAGAATGCCGTACGCTTCAGAAATCTCGATGGCCGTCTCGGCTAGATCGAGTGCGATATATGTGCTATCAGTGACAATGTTGACAACTGCATCGGGGTCTTCGTTTTTATAAGCCTTTAGTATGCTATTGTACAAGTCGAAGCCAACAAATGCAAATGAAGGGCAACGGCGTAGAAACGGTGAACTGGCTTTGAGCATGCCGGCCATGAGACGTTTGTTGCGCGCGGTTAATTCAGATGCTTTCCATAACAGTTTTTCAGCTAAACTATTCGTTAAGACATTGGATAATAAAAATCCAGCATTGATGCTCATGCCGACGTAATCGCCTCTAATTAGATCACTAATGAAATCTTTCCCCATTAAACCGTACATTATGCCTGATGCCACTTTGCCCATACTTTCCAGATAGTTCTTTTTAACTGGTTTCAATTCGAGAGTGGGTTTGTCGAGAATGGGGGAAAGTTCTTGTATGTCTCTATTCAGACATAAGTCACTTCTTTTTATCCTGGGTTTCATACATCGTGACAGCACGGATAAGATGAAATTAGGTAAAGCCGCTGCCCTCGATCTCTGTTCCAAAGGATCGTCCTTGAACATGGCCAGGTTAAAAGTCTTGACATTGTCGAACCCGGAGACTATGTTGCTTTCGAAAAAATCCTGCACATCAGCCATCGCAGAAAATCCATGGCTGCCATAGGCAAGGTTAATTATGCATAATTTCTTACTTTTATCCAGAAATGCAATCTGATGGGCATTCTTGCGGATGTAGACTATGTCGGACATTATTCTGGTATCGTGCAACATTCCTTCGAGCACTGCTTTCATTTCACTATGACTGGTAACATAGTGGAAATTTTCGCCAAAATTAGTCTTCACTTTCTTCAAGATCGGTCTATCAACCAAATTTTCTTCTCGCGTACCTCGGCCTTTGAAATTTTCCATTTCATTGATGAGATTCAACGGTTGAATTTCTTCAACTGTCCAACCATTATTTGAAGACTCGGTTGATGTCGCCGATTTCATAAAAGCTTTCGATGACGTATAAACCAAAGATCTATGTTCCGGTCGACTGACCGGACTAAATGAAACGCAATAGTCTAGAATGACGGTGCGTTTAACAATGTCACTGGATTTCGGGTAATGTCTGCTCCTCGACAGTTTTTCTATGCTCGTAATCTCTGCATTTCCCATTTCCGGTTTTTCGTAAATATTTACTATAAAATCTATGGTATTGTCATAAGTCTTGATCATAAAACTTTTCATATAGTTTGCTTCGAATTCTTGGGGTTCAACTTGCCGAATAACAAAGGCAGATCCCTCTCTAGACACTGGATCCGATGCCAGATATCCGTGAATATACCTACTCAAGTAGTTCAAACGTGCTTCTTTGTAATGCGATTTGTATACTTGCAGAATATACATAAATTCAAAGTCGAAGAACGTTTTCAAGGTATCCAATTTTTTGACTATGGGGTCCTTCAATGTGATAATAGCTTCCTTTCTGGCTACTCGGAATATACTTTCCACAGGAGCCATTGTGAGCCCTTTGGTTACCTTGTAATTATCTTTATCCACTTTCAAATTTAAATAAGAGAAAATGTATCTAGCATTCAATGTATTAAAAGGCATTTCTTCTGCGTCGCCCATTTTCGGTCCCGTTTCGTAAACTACAGTGCGATCAATACCAAAACTTGGTGCATTCTCAAGATCAGGTAAGAAGTCAATCTGCAGCGGGAATTCTTGTAAAAGTTCGTTGAACGACTTTTTCAAATTTTTGGTAATCTTGATTCTGTACCCCGGATCTTCTAAAGTAAACGTTTGCTCGATATCCACTTTTATTGATAACTTATTCTGGAAATATAGCATCATGCCGTGCGCGAATCCACATTGCGAGTCCGATCTGTAAGATTTCAATTCTTCCGCCAAGCTAGCGTAGAAATTTTGCTTGTGAACTTTAACCAACGATTCGAGAAGTTTGTTGAAACCATTTTTCACCTTATTTTCATCGTTAGATCTTAAATTGCTTTTTATAATTTCCGTGTTTGGAATACTGCCCGAAATTTTCTGAAACATCGTCCGATATTTCCGTTTCATCTTCAAACCATCTTGAACCACTTTGGTGTCTATTTCTAAGTCTTCTTTCACATCCAGCGTGAAAAATACGAACGGCACTGCGATGCTTTCACCCTTGGGAATATTCTCCGCTCTCACGTCGTACCAGTGAGATTCTATGTTAAACTTTGCTACGTCTTCATCGAAATCGTTCAAATAGGAAACTATGCTTTTCAGAGAATCGCTCGACCATTTGTGTTTCTGGACGTTATTAAAATCTATGGTTTTTAGAATCAAGTGCTTTTTGCCATTCTTTTCGCATATGATAAATATTTCCACATTTTTAGTTTTGGGGTCGACGCGCCAAAATGAATTTTTGATACCGTGACGTTCCAGATTCTTGTCGTGACTGGTGAAAAGCAGTGCCAAAAAGAAGTGCGTCAAATACGATACATAATTAAATTGTGCTCGAGGACCGCGCACCGCGAACGAAACGGTGTTTTTGAATAGACTGGTCAGCATGCTACCGTAATCAGGGCTGCCGGGCTCGTAAAGCGAAGTATCCTTCTTCTTTGGCATAATGAATTGTCGAGCATATTCGAAATTGTAGTAGTAGGGGTGGAAATTAGTCAAATCGGTCATATCTGCGTGTGTGGAAAAGCCAATTTGATGATGCTGAATATGAATTAATAAATTGCAGATTATCACGTTTCTATCAGAGTGAAATGGCGAGATCGGCTCCCAAGTCACAAGGTAATATTATGAATAGTGTTTGACGAAAAATGTATTTTTTATTGATACATATGGACGCAAAGCTTTTTCTGTCTGATGTCGTCCACAATGCCCTGCTACAAAATGTCGCAGCATGATTTATGGTATATCAAATATTTGAGTTTCATCGCAAAACCAATAATGAAATGATGCACCTGATTATAAGGAGCAATAACGGGTTTTTCCTGAAATATTTCGAAAATTGCCTCACTCCTATTTGTGGCGTAGCTAAGCCATTTATAACATTTTGAAAAGAAAAATAAATTTTTTTAAGAGTTCCTTATATGAGGCAGATCTATTCTTCCTGAAATGTCGAATACCACCACCCGAACTTTTAGACATTGACAAAAACTGACCGGAAAATCATGTTTCCCCTCGGAAATCAAACTTTTATTGGAAGTTGGAAATTGAGGACAAAAAGAATTCAATAATGGTAACTATATTCGTTGTCTTTTTTTCTTGGACGAACTGACGAGAGTTTCTCATTACGTGTTCCATATAAAAGCTATTTATTTTCAAAGTAAAATTACATTATATTAAACTAAAAGGCGAATTGTAATTACAATGTAAGCTCGCTGAAGGACACCCTACTACACAGTATTTAAAAGCGGATTGTGTAGATGTGACATTTGCCTCGAAAAGTTGAGGATAGAGAGGTCATCTTGTTGAAATCTTTGGTGACATACATACACGAACAGCATAAAAATACTGCTGGGGGTCAGCCAGTATAGCAGGTGGGAAAGAAAAATTTTTTTCGTTCTGATAACAAAGACAAAAGTCTTCTAACATCCAAGCAGCATATTCCTCAACTTATATTAGTCAAATATGTGATATTATTTGCTCGGACAGCACTTTTTAAAGTTTATAGTTACTCCTTTGAAATCAAGTATGCTCCGTTTAGAAAGATCGTTAAACGACAGTATCATTTTCATTCTTATGACAATTTTCTTTTCTCTCTTACTCATTTTCCTTCATCATATTATCAATCATTGGGGGGGGGAGGTCAAATCTGCTGGAGGTCAGCAAGAATCTGCTTGGTGCTAATCAAAATCTGCTGTGGGTCAATACCATACATGCACAGCTTAAAATTTCTGCTGGGCGTCAGCCAGGGCAGGATTTCGAATCCTGCATAAGACCCTAGGTAATACAATTGGCCAACAACCACAAAAATTTATAGTTTTGCTTTGCTACGAATCAGTTTGCTAGAAATTCCGCCATATGTTGCTAGAGTAATTCTGCTGTCGGCTCTGATTTCTGTAAATTAAATTTTTAGGCGAGCATTGTTGTGGACTATCCTGCCTTTACTTTTACAAAGTTTTTTAGTGAGTTGCCAAACAGCTAGATTAGAAAATGGTACAGGAAGATGGATTAGATTAAGAAAATTTAGATACTGATAAAAAAGGTTTACCGTTTTAGTTTCTGGCGAACTGTTGCACATTCAATATGCCATGTTGCATAAAATTCATTTATCTTAATTATTGCCAAACATGCCCGCTAAGACTGGCATACCAAATCGTTGATGCTGTGGAATGGACGAAGATCCATAGACAAGAAAATGCGTGCGGTCAGCAATCTTTTTTTGTCCCTTTCCGGTTTTTTAGACATCGACATTGTAGAGTGATTATTTTTACGCAAAACAGCTCACCCTTTGCTGACTGGACGATTGTGGCTGTATTTTTTTTAGTTCAAATTGGCGAATTTTTATGAAACGGATCTTGACAGATCTCATGGTATTAGCTCAAGTTCTCTTACTTTTTCAATTTTTAAATCCATGTCTTTTTGAGACATGGGTTTATTATTTTTCTTTGTGCAGTGCTAAAATTCAATTGATGAATGGTGAAGTCATTTTAGTCCGAACTGCATTCTTTTTTAACCAGTTTTCGCATGTAAGATTTTAACGAAATGACACTGGTCGCCGTTGATTTTTTCAACTTGGAGCGTAATATTGCGAAATTATAACATAACCAGTGAAATCTTTTTAGCTTAAATTTGAATCTTTCTCTGAACTTTCTGAGCATATGCACGAACAAAAAGAACGAACATAAATAATTTGCTATTTCAGAAAGATTATCTTTTTCGATCAACTGACTAACTCAGTATCGTTCTCTAATTTTCGACTCAAACTTACGCCTCTCCATCTCACTTCTCAGAGTTTTGGTCGAACAAAATTGACGCAATGTCTTAATAATCATTTGTTCATCAAATGAGCGAAATATGGATATGCAACGAATTTCAGTAGTTGGTATGATTACTTTTTAACTTATGATACTCAGGGTCGAACTTCTCCGAAAATGCACCTTCGATGATTGCCACCGTTATAATATGCCCAACAACGTTCGCAGAAAGAATCCTTGAAAGCCATTTAGATCTGTCAGAATGAAAATACATGAAATTAAAAATCATATTTTGTGACAGTTTCTGGCAAGTCAACAAGTCAACACTGAAATAAAAAGTCGAAAATTAAACCTAAAAACTGAATCAGAAGCATGACACAGAAATGTAATAACAATTTGAAATTGATTACTTTACTGAAATTTATGGACCACAAATTGACATAATATTAAAAATTCAACATTCAAAGCCTTCACGAGAAAGTTTCCGAGACAACGGGTTCTTTTTGATCAAATTACATAACTTTGCTCGGCTATTTCTTCGGAGAGCATTTTGAACAAATACTTCACATCTTTGGCTCGCATAGCCTGCTCAACGTCCTCTTGAACCTCAAAATCTATTGTCGCATTTTCAAAACTCAATTTCAACGATCGCATCATTTCATTACGATAAAAATCTTTCAAAATCAACGTGAATTCCTGCTGAGCATATGTTTCCGAAATCTGAACGTTGGTCAACATCAAGTCAGTTTTATTCATGTTATAAAGTTCGTACTGTAGAAGTTTAGTTTTGAAGATAATTTTCATCCCGTACTCAATGCCGTCATTCGGAGAAATTACGATCAGAGAATCATATTTGGAAAACGTTAGTGGAGGAGCTACAAGATAAATTTCCTTTCCAACACATTGAAATACCATGGTGCTTTGTTTTTTGATAACGATGTTTTTGTAGGATTGGTTGGTTATTGCATTTTCTAGTCTGAGCTGATGACCAACAGACGAATTGGCAATGGAGTATGATAGTGTTAAAACGATGTCTGCACCAGCTTTTCCAGTCGTAAGCGAAACTTTTTTTGGTAAGCTGTTTATATCGATAATGAATTTCTGTTTGGGATTGACAACAACGGTCACATTTTGCTGTGAGTTTTCGCCGAGTATGTACACAACTTCAGGCGACATGCTTTGAAAGTGAGAATGTTTTGACGAAGCATATACTATATCTATTGCGTAATTTTTTTCCTTGAGTGCTTGATGATTGAGTGTGATAGTTTTCGAATCCGTCAAAGAATGAATCACTATCGAAATATTTATTCTTGCTGCCAACTCTGAATAAATGCTTATTGCATCATTTATCGGATAAGTGGTTGTCACATCTAGAATCGTTCTACCCCGTTTGACATATAGATCTGCCCCATCTTGGAACTGTATGGACAAGTGTTCTATTGGCGCTTTGATTTCTCCGGAAATCTTTTCTCCCAACTTTATACAGACCGTAGCATACCACGAATTGATTTTTACAGTTAACATTGTTAAAGAGAAAGAATTGTAGATTAATTTCACAAGGTTAGCAGTGGATTCTCTGTTTATATTCAGGTAGAAGTTACCATGAAGATCCATTATAATATAGGTGAAATCACCAATTATGGCGTCATTAGTGATATTGGTATTTCCACCACTGATGATTACTTCCATGGTTTTACTGGAATTATATGAGTCCGGTATAAATATGTGATCATTTTGCTTAAAATTACCACCGTGTAATTCAATATGATTCAGTCCTCGCCAAACTACTACATTATCGCTCAAATTTTTCCTTCCAATTACTGTCCCGATGCCAGTATACTTCATACATGAACGTTTGTCTAAAATTAGTATACGATCAGTGAAAAGTAGTTGGAAATCGCTACCAATGTTGGAAACGTCTAAAATGTTATTGTCAAGTTGTCCAGCCAATATACCGCCGCACGATTTTTCATTCCGCAAAATGAAAGTGTCACCTTTCTGGCTACCGAATATTCTTTTGACTCCGGGACCAACTATGTCGTAAATGTGCGATTCATTGTCGTCTGCTTTAATTGTACCATTGCCAGAAGCTAGAAGAATGTAGGTCGTACCGTTGTCTGTGGGAGACAGCTTGCGCAGGCCAAGTGCATTTTTGCAGTAAAATGCCTTGAAACTTCGGCTAGAAGAATCCGCATTGTTTAATTTTGGCAAGCAAAAGTAAGTCGTTGAAGCTGGAACCAAAGGAATAGACCTTCCAATAGTTAAGGGTTCTTTATTCATTAAATTTATAATAATGTCGCCAGAATCTTCAACATTTGCTGGAAAAATAAACCTATCGATAGTGTCATGTTGATCCAGGAATGCAGAAATTTTTTCAACGGCTGTTCGAAGGATTGTCTTCTGCTTCATTAGGATGGCCACATGTTGTTCCGGATTCATGCCGAAAAAGGCTCGGAACCCTTCAGCCAGCTTTTCCATCCGAGACAAGTGGACAATATGATCAATGTCATTCACTTTCTCGACACTACGGTAAATATCTGCTCCCACTAGAAGAGCTGCCCCTGCTGCCCATCCAATGGGGCCAGTGACAGCTGACACACCTTCAATTAAGCCGAAAGCCTCAGAAATTTCGATGGCAGTTTCGGCCATGTCTAAAGCCAAGTATGAACTGTCTGCTACGATATTTACCATGGCTCCAGATTGACCTGTTTTGTAGGCTTGCACACTATTGTAGAGATCCAAGCCCACAAAAGCGAACGAGGCACTCCTGCGCAAGAATGAAGAACTGACCTTGAAAATATTAGACAATGCAATACTGCCTTCCTGTTCGAGCAGATTAGCTTTGGAAAAGAGCTTTCCTGCTAAACCATGGAACATGTAATTCGAAAATAGAAAACCTATGTTTATAGCGATACCAGTAATATCCCCGCGGATGATATCGCTTACGAAATCTTTGGCCATCAATCCGAACATGACTCCCGATGCTACGTGACCCAATGCTGTCAAATATTTTCGACGTTTCATTACAATAGGAGCTTTTTTAGATTGATCCATTGTTTCAATCAATGATTTCGTTTCTTCAGAAGAACACATCAGGTTCCTTTTGAACCTCGGTTTTGAGCATAAATGTAAAACTGATAAGAACCGGTTTTCAAGGACCAATGGCTTCACAGGATCAGCTTCTGCTTTTGTTAACGCTATGTTTATTACTTTAACTTTTTCATATGCTTTTATCGGTCCTTCTTCCAGTAAATGCCTCATTTCATCCAAATCATGAATTGTGCTTTCGGAATCACCAAAAGCCAAATTGAACAAGCACAATTTTGCTTCTGGTAAATTTTCGTTCTCTAAAAACGCAACTTGCAAGACATTCTTTCGTATGTCAATTAGATTACTTTGAATTTTTGTTTTATACAACAATCCATCCATTGCAGCTTTGAGTTCGAATTTCGACCCGATGTAAGAAAAATTTTCTTCAAAATAATTCTTTATTGTTGACAACAACGGCTTCGTGTCTCGCATGCTTTTTGATGGATCGAATTCAGAAACTATCTGTTGCAAATCGATATTTGTGATTTTCAACATGGCAAAATCACTCGTTTGTTCAGAATTGACTGATTTCATGTAGGCCTGTTTTTTAGTTATAACGTGATTTTTGTATTCAGGTTTATTTGTCGTACTGAAGGAGACAAAGTAGTCTACTACTACAGTATGCTTGACTTGATCACTCGTAATAGGATAAACGTGTTTTTTCTTCAGATCACCCAAGGCAGCGTAACCGTTCTCATCTATAGATCGCTTCTCATATATATTAATAACTAGGTCGGTGGCCTCTGTATCCGTTTTCAGTAGAAAGCTTGTCAAATACTGTTTTTCAAGATCTGAGGGATTCAAATGTTTAAGCTTAAAGACTGAACCTGAGGTTCGTGAAACCTCATTGGCAGCAAAGTATCCATGCAAGTATCTACTCAGATAGTTTTGCGTTTCCCGTTTAGAGCATGGCATATGGCCTTTAAGTATGAAACTATACTCAATATCTAGTAACTTTTTCAAGCTCTCCAATTTGTACACAATTTTGTCCTTTAATGTTATAGCGGCCAATTCCTTAGTGTCCTTCAATAGGCCTAGTGCAGGAGCTATGTTCTGAACATTTTTGATTATGCAAGTTTTCCCTCGAGCATTCAAGTTCATGTAAACAAAAAATGCTTCTGATCTTAAAGATTCCATAAAAGTTCGCTCCTCGTGGCCTAACAATTCATTTGATATGACTTCATTGTGTTTAGTACCTTGCATTTCTAGACCAGGAAAAAAGTACACTTGCAATGGTCGGCCTTCGATTATTCGAGTCCACGTCCTAAACGGCTTCCATTGAATATTAATCCTGAATCCCGGTTGTGTGGTAAATACCTGCTCCACCGTCATATGGAAAGAAAATTTATTTTGCAAGCTGGTCAATGCACCATGTATGAATCCAGTTTGGGAAGTGCTAGTCATAGAACTGAAATCCTTGGAAATTGGCGTCGATGAGCCATAAAGATTGTCCTTGAAGATTTTACTCATCACTTCTGCAAATTTTTCGAAGCCTGCTGATGCTTCATGCTCATCGGCCGACCCCATCGATTGGAAAAATGACTTGATCGATTGATAGCTCGTCTTCGGTCTAACGCGGCGGAAATATTTTCGAAATTTTCTCTTCATATTCATGCCTTCTTGTTTAACACGATCTTGAAGCACTCCTCCCACAAAGATGTCTGCAGTGAACGAAATCGACGGCGATAAAACTTCTTCTTCATACGCACCAACAATGTTCTCTGCGGACAAATCCAACCAGTGGGATTCTATGTCGTAGTTTTCCGGGATTTCATTCATATCGTAGATTATCGAGCAAATAGTTTTTAAATCCTCTTCCGGCCAATAATGCTTCAATTCTCGAAGTTGATCGTTAAAATTGACCATCTTCAAGAGTAGAGTTTTTCGACCATTTAGTTCGCTCAAGACCACAATTTTCAATTGTCGCTGTTCGTATAGGTAGAGCACGTTCTTTATACCCAAAGCCGTCCTTATATCACGCTCTTGACTCATAAATAACATACCCAACAAAAAATGTACGAAGTAAGAAGTATGATCGAAGACACCTACTTTTATTCCACTATGAACGAACAAATTCTTTTTTATGTTGACCGTGAGCATTGTTCCGAAATCGGGATCGAATGGTTGGTAAACTTTCGTAGTATGACTATTACCCGGCTTGAGAAATTCTTTGGCAAAGTCATATCCAAATAATGGAGGATTATACGCTTTTAAGGTCGTCATAGCCAATTGGACTTATTTGAATGATAATTCTTTACGAATAATGAAAATGTTGCATTTCAACTACAAAGCCAGTCATTTTCTGATGTAAGTCAATAGATCGTCTAGACTATTTTTTTAGTGAAACCACGTTTGCTGAGCTTAGCAATATGATATTGATATTTGCTTTGGTATTTTACGAACCATGATCTTCCCAGTCAAATGTTCTATGAAAAGCTGAGCTGAGCACCTGTCGTGTATAAAAATGAATACAGAGTACAAAAAGATTTTTTACTGTAATTAAAGGGTTAAGAATGGTGGGTGGTAGCGATTGCATCATTAACGAAGAAGAGTAAACCAAATGATCCTTTGTCATGTTTTCCGAATCTGAAATATGAAATTGAAACAAAATGACAAAAGATAAAAAATCATGCTGCTTAAGACACGATTTCTGAGAGGTTCTACTTTCCCTATGATAAGTTAAAAATTAATCATACCTCAAAATCAGATATTTTGGGTAGTTTCGTACGCTGAGTTCCATGGTACCATTCGTTTTGCTTGTAAACGAAAATTGGCGCCGCTACAGTATGCCAAAGTTTGAAAATTGATGATTTTTTGGCATTTTTCAGTGGTCTTGCTAGCTAAGCGATATTTCAAGATCGGATTGATCTTATTTGGTGAATAAATATTCATTTTACAGAGGAGAGAATAAGCTCTTTTCTGATGTAATATTTACAGCAAATAATTGCATACTACACTTTTTCATAAAGCTCAAAAGGTCAAACATGAGCCGTCAAAATTGAAAAAATTTTGTTTTTTTTGTTTTTTGTTTTGAATTTTGTTTTTTTTTCAAACATGAGCCGTCAAAATTGAAAAAATTTTGTCCCGAGCACTTTCCAATCGGAAGCCGCAGAATTTTATTTTCTTATATTGTAGCTCATCCATTTTTACTGCATTGGTTAAATTTTCATCAAAATTTTTGTACCGTTTTGGGAGCTGCACTGCTCTGAAGAAGGCATACTTGTGAAAATTTAATAGAAATCATTCTATGTACCAGGTGACCTTTGTCTACCCCTTGTGATATATTCATTATGTATACTGTAGAATTATCAAATAACTAACAGACTATAGTTGGATGTATTAATTGTTTCACAAGCAAACATTTTACACTCTGCAAGAAAGTTTGAACAGTCAAAAAATAGAAGCAAAAATAAAGAAAACTTTTGCTTAGAGGCACTCCCGAGCAACTTCACCTATGATTCTGCAGAATTTTATCTTTTTATTCTTTAGTACATACATTCTTACAGTAGCTGCGAAAGTAGCATCTCATCATCATGTGCCGCTTTGGCAGCTGTAGACATTTGCATACACTGCATTGTCATTCAAATGCGTTTTTGAATCTGGATAAATGTCGAATCAATGAAGCTCTGGGAACACAGGATGCCTCCTAACTTAATATATTATGAGAAAAAATGTGACTTGAAGTCCTGGCAAATTTTCATTGATCTAGGTTTGATGGTTTCTAAACGAATTGCTTCAAATGAAAAATTCAAAAGTTCGTAAACTTTCATTAAATTTCAGAAATTGAGCGATTGTTTCAAATCCATTTACAGAAAAACGGCAAGAGTAATTCGGATACTCTTTGCTTTGTTGGAAGGACACTGCAATATACTATCCTTTGCTCTATTTTCGGTTGGCCAACATCACGTGGTGTGAAACGGGATGCCTTCAACTATAGAGCACTTTCGCACAGCTTATAACATAGGTCAGACGGCCGACATTTATTTATAACATTAAACTCTCAGCTTCAATTTTTTTCGGTCAAATTACTGAAAAAAGGAATTTTTGATGCATCTCTTCTGAGGCATCCTGTTGCGCAACCATCGTAAATTGATCGATGAAATTTTTCGAGCGATTCGACTCACATCTTTTATTTTTACTCGTCTAATCTGAACGTTTTGTATTTTTCCTGCATCTCGTTGATGGCATATTTAGTGGAGTCAATCAGCATTTTTGTATCAGCTTTCAGAATGTGCAGACACCTACAGCTCCCAAAATGGTACATCGATTTGATTGAAATTTTAACACAATATGTCAGACATTAGTGGCTACAGAAATCAAGAAAAAAATTATGCGGCATCCTATGGGAAGGTGCCCAAAATAGGTTTCAAAGGACTTTTTCGGTTTGTTTTGACATCGGTTTTGACACTTTAAAATTGAATAAAAAGTGTAAAGTAAGAGATTAGAAAGTGTTCTTCATACCGGCATATAGAGCACGGTCTTCTGCATGCATTCAGCGTTTGGCTTCAGAGTCACGTCTTTACTGAGCTGTGATATTTCGAAACACGTGTACAGACTGAAAATGCCAAAAAATGTAAAAATTTCAAACTTTGGAGTACTGTAGCTATGTGAATTTTGATTTTTGCGCAGAATGAATGCTGTCACGATACTCAGCATGTAAAACTACTCAAAATATCTCTTTTTCAGATATTATTAATTTTCAACTTATCATAGGTCAATGGAGCAGAAGACTCTCAGAAATTGTGTCTTAAGTAGAGGTGCATATTGATGCTGCTATTTCAAGGATTAATGCAAGCAATACATGTAAATTACTGCAGCAATTTCGCATCATAAATGGTGAAATCTGGTTCGCACATACTTTTTCCGGAGCTAATCAAAAAACTTCTCGGGATAAAGATTTTCCTTATCCAGTACGGCTGTCGTGTTATACTCTTGCAGATCTTTTCCGGATAATTCAGAGTATTCTAAAAATAGACATGAAAATAAATTTCATATCAAACAAATTGGGCATGCGAGGGTTTGAAGAACTGAGGTTTTGATTGTTTTATGAATTAGTGAGGCACTTAGAGGGAGCAGATTCCCTCCTCTACAACACAATTCCTGATGTGTGTTGAGACACCCTGTTTCACGGTTTCATTTTCAAAATGCCTAACTTTCTATTCAAATAATTCATAAAAACTGTGAAAAAACACCGGTATTCGGATTTTTCGATCCCACAACTGACAACTGTGCAGTGTAATTTCTAATGCAAAATTGTCAGGCTCTGAAATGTCACTTGCTCACTGGGAGTGTAGTTATAGAAAATACAGGACGGAAACTTATTTTCGAAACGTGCAGTTGAAGTTGGAGTGTATAACGCTATATTATGGATATAAAAACATGAATTCTCTCTAAAGATCACGTCAGATTCGATGGGTTTAATCATGTCGAATATTAACAGTAAATCAAATCATTCAAAGCAAATTTTTATTCCTAACTGTACTTTCTGGATTTAAATCAGGTTAATCAAATTTTTCCAAATGTCAAAAATCAATTTAAATTTCATGCCTTATTTAAATTGTGGTGATTTACTAAAAGAAAACATAACATTTCATCTACTTGCATCAATAAATTGAAATATAAAGTCTCGAATTATCTATTTCAGTCAGCCACGAGATCACAAAACATTCACCAGATCATAAAATAGCTTGAAACTTTAAGTAGACATACTTATAACAGATATTAAAAAATTCTTTTTTGAAAATGAAAGACAAAGTTTAGAACTTTGCTGTCACTTATCGTGTACGATTCGATTGATACTCATTTATCTTCCGTTTTTTTCTTTTCTTCAGGTTTGATACTAATGTTTTTTTATTCTTTGGTGTTAATGCTGTGCAATCAATATTCTTACACTTATTATTATTTCCAAAACTGAAAAAGTTCAGACGCATATAAAAAATCAATTGTGAACTCACTTATCTAAAAAAATCAATTGTGAACTCACTTATCGTATTATGTAGACCGTAACAAGTACAGGAGAAAATTTTATTCAATTTTATTCATAATGGAAAACAACGTTATAAAAATTCAGTGATAATACTCCAAAATCAGTCGCTTTGTCAGGTAATTTACGGGTTTAACCGTATCGCATGCCCTACTAATATCTTCTACATTAACGACACGATTGTTGAACACAAGCTTAAGTGATTTCATGATGTTGTTGCTATAAAAATTTGCAAGAATGAGCGTGAATGGTGCACCACTACCTTTTTCGGCCGACCAAAGTACATTTGTAAGCATTAGATGGGCATCGTTCATATTGAAATAGTCAAATTTTGTGACATATCTGTCAAATTGGACGCTTGAGTGGAAATCAACTCCATCCGCTTCACTTATCAGTATCAAATTGTCATTAAAGGAAAATTGCAAAGGTACATGTATCAACTCCAAGTTTGAATTATTATTTATGTTCAACAAGTATGGTATTTTATTCCTCAGCAGAACGGTGTGACTTAAATTGCCATGTAGAGCATGCATAAGCGTTATGGTGCTAAGTGTGGTTGATGAACCATTGTTATTCAATTTTAGTACCAGCAGGATATCTCGATTCCTGTCGAACACTGGTTGCACTTCCAAGTTTTTACCCTGTGAAGTACATTGTTCCCGGATTTTATTCAAATCTAGGATGACCTTGTGTCTTTTATATTGAGATAATTCTATTGTCAAATTGTTGATAGTTAAATTCGAATTTTTACTCTCAAGTACATAGATGGATTCATGAGCAACGCTCTTGTAACGATTATGATGACCTTGCACATCATTGAATATGTCTATACTATATTTCGATTGTTCCTTATTGAAACTGTGATGATTTAACGTTAGGGTCTTCTTATCTGTTATTGAATGCAGAATAACAGATATTTTGGATCTTTTCGCCAAGCCTATGTACAGTGGAAGTGCTTCGTCGATTAACTGGCTAGTTGTCACATTGAGTAGTAGTTTTTTATGATACAACTGAACAGTGCCATCTTGAAAAATATATTTTACAGATTCAGCCAAACTGAGACGGCCAACCTGACCTTTGCCCCATTTCAAAACGATCAGTTGTTTGCCATCACTTTTTATTGCTTTAATATGTTTTAAAATATATGATGGATAATTGAACAAGAAGGTGTGACTTCCTCGGTGCAATGTATAAAACTTTATGTGAAAGTTACCTGTGGTATTTGTAATTATGTACAAAAAGTTTCCACTTGATGCATAGTTACTAACCCGCGTTGCAGCGCCTGTGATCACAAGTTTCATATTGTAGTCACACATTGTGTGTGGTATCGTTATATGATCAGGACCACCTTGTGCGCGGCCACCCTGCAGATCAATATGTTTGATACGGCACCAGGCTTTCACTCTGTCAGTCATATTTCTCCTGCCAATGATTGATGTTATATTACCAAGCTTTATTTTGTAGTTCCGGTGACTTACAGTTCTACTTGTGAAGAAAACCGTTCTAGCTGTAAGATGTGAAACATCCAGTATGTTATCGCCTCCCAGACCATCGTAGTAGCCCCAAGATTGATTGTTCCTCACGATGAACCTGTCATCAGCGTTACCTCCTATCAAGATCTTTGAGCCATTCCCGGTAATATCGAAAATGTTCGCATCCGAAGGCATTGCTCTCGCAAAAGCGGAATTATGACCGAGTTGTATATACGTTATGTTGGAAGGTTTCGGTTCGGCAGATTCTAATCCAATGGCGTTCTCGCAATATCGAGCAGTCACGAATATCTTTGATGATGCGTAATCGTCTTGCAGGGGCCACAAGCAAAAGTACTTGTTCCCATTAGTCAATTTAGGTACAGATCTTGATAATTGTATCTTTTTCGTATACTTCAAATCAATATTTATCGTGGCAGACAATTGTGAATGCACATTAATGGGGAAGATATAACGTTTTATAGTATCGTGTTGATCGAGAAATTTTTGCATACTATTGATAGTATCATTTATGAATTGCTTTTGTTTCATCAATTCGGCAACATGTTTTTCCGGATCCATGCCGAAGAAAGATCGGATACCTTCGGTAAACTTTTCAAGCTTTGTCAAATGGACTGTTTCATCCAATTTTTCAACAGTTTTCACGCTCCTGTAAATGTCAGCACCAACGAGTAGAGCTGCGCCAACAGCCCAACCAATGGGACCAGTCACTGTGGATACACCTTCGAAGAAGCCGAAAGCTTCTGTTATCTCGATAGCTGTCTCAGCCAAATCCAGTGCCAAATAAGAACTATCTGCAACTATATTTACTATCGCCTCATTTTGGTTTTGTCTATATGCTTGAATACTATTATATAGGTCGAACCCGACAAAGGCGAATGTGGGAGTTCGTCGAAGGAACGGGGCACTGGCCTTCAATATGTTGGACAACAGTAGCCTGTCGCTAGCCGCCAACATGGCTGTTTTAGATAATAATTTGTCGGCCAGTTGACTGGTCAGAACACTGGATAAAAGAAAACCTGCATTCACCGCCATGCCGACCATATTTCCATGGATAAGGTCAGATACAAAGTCCTTGGCCATCAGGCCATACATGATTCCGGCGCTGAACTTGTTCAAATTTTCTAAATACACTCTTCTAAATTTTTCTCGAGGGGATTGTTTCGATGTATGTGCAGCTTCATTCAATGCTGATTTAACCTCGTTGGACTTGCATCTAATGTCACGTTTAACTCTCAGCCTGGAACACATGCTGAGCACTGATAAAAATTCATTGTCAGCAGCTGTGATCATTTTACCTTGATCAGTTTCCGAAATTGCGATGTTCAGCATTTTTGCCCGTTCCTTATCTTTTATTAAACCACTTTCGAAATATTGTCTGACATCGTCCAGAATCACCACTGATTTCTCAGGTGCATTATAAGCAATATTAATAATGCAAACTTGGCCCATGTCATTCAAAAATCCAATTTGGAATGCTCCTTTTCGGACGTCCACTATGCTCGATAATGTATAAACTCTTTGTAGGAGTCCTTCCAACATACCTTTCAATTCTGTTTCTGTATTAATCAGATGTGAATTGTGCAAAAAATAATTTTTCATTTTTGAGAGTACTCCTTTCATCACTTTCGGATTTCTCATGGATTCTGTGCCCAAAGCATTGCCTATTTCGTCAAACATGTTAATATGATTGATCTTGTCAACTTGGAAATCTGACACCTCCTGGTCGAATGGTTGTTTCAAATAGACCTTAGATCCACCAACGATGTGTCTTTTATATTCGGGCTTTTTGACCTGTGTATAACAAGTGAAAAAGTCTGCAATGACTAGATTAACTCCGTGCTCATCAACTTTTGGATATTTCAGACCAAGCAAATATCTGCTTACTTCCAAAAACTCCTCAGAAGTGATGTCATCATTTTCGTATAAATTGATAATAAGATTGACATTTTCATGTTTAGTTTTCATCAAGAAAAAATTAAATTTGCCTTTGAAATATTCATTCGGCGATTTTACATGCAGCCTGAAAAACTTATCTTCCTGGCATGAGGAATGAGAAGACAAGCTGCCATGGAGAAAGGATGGCAGATAACCCAATTTTTCTTTCATATCACTCGGATTATCAGCTCGCAATATGTAAGAGAATTCCATATCCACAAATGTTTTCAATCTTTTCTTAGCCGGCTTATTGTCCGATGTCGCCAAAGCAACATCCACCGCTAAATTAGATAGTAAAGTCAACTTGTCCAGAATGACAATTGGAATCTTGTCGAAAATTTTGTAGTTACGTTTTTCGGCGTTATAGTTCACGAAGCCGGCCATCATTTCCGGATTCAAGGACTCCATGAAGAATTTTTCGACCGCAGCTTCAGGTTGTGCTTCTTCTTCCAAGAATAATTCCCGACGTTTACCCAGTTTTTCTAAATTGGGCGCAAATTCCAGTTTTATAGGAACGTCGTTAATTATTTTAGACCAAGAGTCGGTTAATCTCCGGATCATTTTTATGCGATAGGACACGCCTTTGTCATCAGTGAATGGACTGACATGGATTTTGAAGCCGAGTTGTTTTTGTACGCCAATCAAAAATCCGTGAGTGAAGCCGCATTGCGAAGCAGTTCGCAATGAGTTCAATTCTCGACCGACTTTTTGGTTAATATTTTGCTTGAAATGCGAAGCGGACTTTTTTAAAAAATTTACCAAGCCTTTCCTCACTTCGTCGCGACTTTCAGATTGGAAACTTTCTACGATGTCACCCATAGCCGGCGTACCTTCTTCGAATAGCTGTTCTAAGATTAAGAAATTTTTCTGGGCTTTAGCTTTCGTTTTGATGCATCTTTCCACGAAGCCATCTTCAAAATGGAATTCTTCGTTATTGAACGTCAAAAATAAGAATGGCGCCGTGGCGGATTCGCTGGCGTCCATATTCTCTACCCACAAATCGTACCAATGATTTTCTATGTCGTATTCCTTAACATTTTGACCAGCATTGTGTAATTGAACGATCACACTTTTCAAATCTGATTCCGCCCATTGACGTTTGCTATTTATCGGATCGAAATGTATGCTTTTCAAAGACAACAATTTTCGGCCATTTTTCTTCATTCTCGTGACAGAAATTTTCAATTCTTTCTGGCTTTTATCAAAATACCAGAAAATCTTGTCAATTTTTCTAAGACTTTTGAACGCCGGTTGTTGTCCAATTTGCAGCAAACCGAGAAAAAAGTGAACGAAATAGCCGACGGCATCGAATTTGGTTTCACCATTGAAAAACGCAGCATTGTTTTTCAAATGGACCGTGATCATGGTACCGAAGTCCGGTTTTTCGGGACTATAAGAAAAATCGGGTCCCGTTTTTAACGGGCAGAAAAATCCGTAAGCATAGTCGTACAAAAATTCCGGTGGATTGAAAGTTGTCAAGCTTGTCATGGTGGATCGAATATTATGAATAATGATTGCACATAGTGTGCACTGGTTTGTATACTTGATCGAGATCTTTTTCACTGTTAATCGCGTGATTTTCGTTTGCTCCGAAAAAATCGAATATCATGAATGTATAATGTATAAGGTGATACCCATAAACAGTCGAACATGATGTGATTCTGAGCAATGTCAACGAAAAGCAACTATTGTCAACCATAGGACGATGATAGTCCTATGGTTGAAAATTTTTGTACGATAATAAAAAGCTTTAATATTGCACAAGTGTACTCCTAATTATTGAAATCTAAAAATGTTCAGGTCAGTGAGACATTATTTTAACGTAAGTTTTAAGCTTAAATATAGTAGACCCCGTGTAATGCACTGAAACTAGGAGAAATAAGCTGTACAGAGATTTCCAGAAATTACTGACAAGGAAAAACAGTTCTGCTAGAATAATGGCGGTTCAAAAGTCTACAAAAATAAAGGCCCAATTTCAGAAAGAAGATCTTCTCGAATTCTTCCAACTGTAAAAAAATGTGGACCTTCGGTGTACATGTGCCGGTACTCAACTACTTTTACTGTCATAGGACCACTCGAGTTCATTGGTTTTTTCCAGTTTTCCAAACACACATGTGTTTCAGTGAACTTAACTATTATAAATAAACTTATCAATGAATGCAATCAGTTCTTTCATTTTCGATAATCACTTCTGAATTCACAATGCCTAAAACTTGAAAACTTGGGTATCCTTGTTAGTTGACGTGCCTAAACCGCTGATGCACTTGAGCGGAATTTCCAACGTTCGAGCATTTCTGAAGAGAAGCTATGATTCTGGTTCTTCAGTGCCCATAATGACTTTTACCTGAGAAAAGGATGAGAAGCAGTGGAGGCTGATGATGCCATTGAGATGATCTCATTTCAAGAATTTTACGATAAGAATTTGAAAAATCAAGTCATCATCCACAAATTTCTGAAGAGTGTTATCGATAGAAAATGTTGAAGTGCCCCACCGGCTTTGGAAATCAACGGTCTGATGTTATGCAGTGAGTAACTGTCGTTTCTTCTCATGTCAATAAAAAGAAGCAGATTTTTAACGGAATCTGACTGATAAAAAGTGAAATCATAAAATTATTTTAAACGAAGATCTGCTTGCAATGAAATGAAAGTCGTGTCTGAATTACGGTTGACGGTGTGCGGATTATATGCCATCAAGCTAACTGTGCAATGCCAACATCGGGCGTTTTCACACTGGTGCAGAAACGCGCTTTTCCCGCTACATCGTCCGAATATTTTTACATACCCAAAACCTGGAGTTCTGAATTCATGTTCCATTCAATGTGTTGTATTGCTATAAACTCAACTCTCTCAAATTTATTATAAGTGGCCAGCTTTAGATTATTCACTCGGTCAGATTGCTGGGGAAAGTTACTATAATATTATGCATGATTGTACAATTTTTACAAAAAGCCTCCCTTAGTGCACCCATTTGAGCTTTTGTTTATCAGTGAATGTCACGTGACATAAAAAGTTATGATTCAGCAGTATTGCTCTGTAGTAGCCACTTGTGTTGTCAACGATAAACTTGCCCTACATAAAACTCTATGGTATATTCCCCATTTCTGGCTGCCTTGACAACAACATCCTATTTCTCCTTCCCCATCCAAACATCGTGACGTAATTGGAAACCGGCTTTCACCTCGCTCTGAAGATCGATAATTTTCCCAATTCGTGGTTCTAGGTTCTTCTAGCAAGTTCCAAGTTTCAGCTCTTGTGTCGCTGAATCATTATTCTCAGCCCGACTATCTTTGACGCATTCTATAAATTCTTCAGTGTAGTTTCATTCACTTTGCATTTTGGAACAGGTTTTATTGACGTCGGTTATTTAGTTTTATTACTTTGTTTTTATGATTACTAAACTTCGCAGTTGTTAGAAAGCCAACTGTTTTTCAAACCAATCTGAAATAATTTTTTCCTTAATTTTGAGTTCAACGATTGAAATATTATTCGATTAATCGATGCTCAAAGAGGGGAAGTTAAGGAAATATAACAAAGGTAAGTTCCCAGGAACTTATAACCGTTCAGAAATGCTGGGAAGTAGTCTTGGATGCGAAATTTTATGATCGTAACCAATTGGTACAAAGTTAGAAGTTCAAAATTTTAGAAGTTTTTGAGTTGAATGGTGCAGTTCAGAAAAGATACTTAAATCTTGTCCAAATTATCTTCTTATACTCGTACCTGCGACTACTATCAGACTTGTAGATTTTACAGTAAGTTAGCAAATTCAATAGCAAATCCATAAATGTGATATCGAATTTACGAATGTATTTTTATTTACTGCTGTCGGCAGTCTCAATTTGGAAGGTTTGATTTTTGTTTTTGGACTGGCATGAAAGTGCACGGTATCCAAAAATATCGGTACTGGAGTTAGAGCAATAATGTAAAGCCATGGTGTAAAGTGGTTCACACCTCTAGATAGGGCATCCATTTTTGTATGGGAAAACTACGATTTTGTTTGATTTTCATCATGTCCAAAGTTGGGGATTCTTATTTGAGAAAAAAGACTGATTGAATAATGACGGTTTCTTGGAAAATTGTCATGGAAGCTGGTGCAATGTTCATTAATCGATTATCGATTGTGAAACGCAATCAAGTAAATAATTAAAAATAAATAAATAGTAGATAATAAATAAATAGGTAATGAATAATTAATAGTTAAATAGTCAGGTTATAATGATCTGGAAAAAGTCAGTTGATCAATGTCTGATTAAAACATCAGCTGTTGGGTGTCCCCTTAAGCTTTCTCACGACTCCAAGGACGTCATTTATGATTTTTTTTAATTTTCTGTCCTCATTGCTTTTACATTTTGTTGCTTTTCGCGAATCTAATGGCGCCCACACAGACCTCTAATAAACTTTTCCACACAGCATTACTTGCTCTTTCAAATGATATATTACCTGTTATCGAAAATTAAACCAGGTTCTCTGTATCCCCTATACAGAAGTGTTTGGACATTCTGTACGGGAACAAGTCATCTATCAAGAGTGGTTCTCGTCGACTACCAAGAAGATGGGTGCTGAAAGACTTCTGAGCTTCTGAACTACTAAACCTCTGTAGTCCATTTATCTTCAAATGAGCATTGAAGTGCAAAATAATCAAAATAAACATGAACAGTTCAAGATTTAATGAGGATTACTATTTGTACCAAGTATCCGTTCAAATCTACTCTTTTGGCTGATTTTCTCTTTGAATTCTAGATCGATTTTTGGGCACCAAATGGCCCGAAGTATTTTGTGTACTCGAATCGGATTCGACTTTCAACTTTTACGACAAAAAAGGCGACCATTCGCCCAAGGGTTCGCTGAAATTGGCCGATTTGGCGCCATATATAGCCATCGGTCCTTACACGAAAGTCGTACCTAATCGGCCGTCTTTGCCGTCCGGAGCCACAGAATACCATTTGTTGGCAGTTGGAACGGGTCCGAGTGGTTTTGTGCACTGGTTTTTATTTTTAAACGACGATGAATTGAAGTAAAAAATCTGGGTTCGTGGAAGAAGCAGTTTTTCATAGACTTTTTGTGTTTCAGTGATTGGATGAACAAGATCGCATCCACAGTAAGTTTTTTTATGGTTTGACTGAATTTGATTGCAACACAAGAGAACATTACAAAACATCATTATGACCTTGTGTGGCTTAACAACACGCAAAAAGTCTAATGACAAGTCTCTCACTACCCTTTGTCTCAACTTTCTTGAGCGAATTACAATTTCAGTTACCAAAAGCGTCTCCACAGCAGCAGGCAACTACGCCGGCACCTGCACCCCAGCAAAGTCAAGGGTCGTCTCCATCTTACCCACAGCCGCAAAATCCGCCTCCATCTTACCCACAGCCGCAAAATCCTTCGTCATATTACCCTTCGAGCCCCCCACAACAGCAGTATGGTGGTCAAGGCGCCATGTACCCTAATCTCCCACAACCAGTTGCTTATGGTTCACCCAGCCCTGGATACGCTCCTCCTCCATCCCAACCCTATCCGGCATATTACCCTCAGCAGCCGGCCCCAGCTCCAACGACAACCGTCATCATTAAAGACCGTCCCGTCCCGGCCTACGGCACCGGCTCCGGGTTTGGTGGTGGTAGTGGTCTAGGCACCATGGGCGGCGTCGCCACGGGTATGTTAGTCGGTGGCGCCCTCGGCTACGGATTGGGCAGCATCACGCACCCGTTCGGTGGATGGGGTTGCGGCTCTGGTTGGGGCGGTTCGTGGCACAGCGGCCCCGGTTGGGGTTACGGCGGTGGTGGCGGCGGTTATGGCGGCGGCGGTTTCGGTTCGTCCTACCAAGACAACGACACCACCATCATCAATAACTACAATATCACGGACGACAGTCGCACGACGACGAACGAGTACAACAACTACGAAGATAACAACTACAACAATAATACCAATGACAACGATCAACAACAAGGCGGCGACAATTACGGGGACGACCAAGGCGACGCAGGTGGCGATGATTGGGGTGGCGCCGGTGATGATTACGATACGAGTGGTGGCTTTGATGATGGTGGCGGGTTCGATGGCGGTGACGATTTTGGCGGCGGAGATTGGTGATCGATTCTTCGTTTCAATAAGCCCAATTTTTACCCTACTGTGTACTATTTGTTTGCATGCTTTCGTTTAATTTTTATAGTGTTTGCTGTGCATATTGTGTATTAACATAATTTTCTAAAATCGAGAAGTACACGATAAACTCCAGTAGTCGTGTTTAGATTGACACTACTTGAAAAGTTACTTTTTATGGGATTCTTTCCCCAAAACACATCAAATTGGCATCAATCGATAAAATGCTTCATCTCCATTTTTGATCATCGGGGTTTCATTCCTGTTGACGTACATAGTCATGTTTTTGAGGGTTCTCCAGAAAACTGTCCGTGATTCACAATCAGTATTATAGTCCACAACTTCTCAAACAAACCTGAAGGATCAACGGACTGCAAAGAAACGTTTTCGAAACAGCCGTGAAAAACAGAGTGTGCTATTACCTCATCTGCCGGAATTTTGGGTAACAAAGGTTAAACGTTTTACTTGTGAAATTCATTATATAATATGCCATTTACTGGCAAAAACATGTGTAAAAAACATACGGCTTTTGAAGTCTTAATGCAAATTTACTTCGGAAATGGTCGGATAGTGGAAACTGCAAATCACACCGTGATTCATTGTTTTTCTGCGGGCAAACATTTGTAAGTCTCGTCTTTCGGTTTAAGCATCAGTTCCAAAATACCAACGTCCAAACCGCCAACTACTTTATTTTTAGCGTCGTACACGTAATCTTTTGGTATTTTCAGGATCCATTCACGTTTGCAGCTCTGAAAAAAACATTCAATGCGATGTAGAAACCGTGAGTTTGAAAATTGTTGCCAATCCATGAATTTAATTGTCCTAAGGTAGAGAAGATCTACCCTTAACCGAGTTGCTCCGATCGCTTAGGTCAAAGCAGGGACAAAATATTGTACGGATCCTAACCCAGCAGCAGCAGATCCATAAATCTTGGTCATCGCATCTCTATCCTGGATTGCACTCAGGATTAACCTACCAGGATTTTACCACAAAAACTGTGTGATCCTTAAGGCTCTGGTGCACATGTTAGATCCGGGTCTGGATCTGGCGAGTGCGGTCACTAATTCCACGCACACCCTGACCCAAAATTTGGAATAAGCCCAAAGTTTTTTGCTTGTTAAACATTTGATCAAAGTTCTCGACTTCGAGATTGTCTCGTTTATTGAAATCGGAACCTATCATCCAAACTTGTGGTTTGGATTTGCTCTAACACATGACTTTCGAATACAGTATACTACTGTTATTTACTTTCGAGTACAGTATACTACTGTTCGAACTGTAATAGTCAACTTACCAGTTTTCCCTTGTTACATTTGTGGTAAATATACAAATGAGGGTCAATTGAAGACAGAATGTCCGTCGCTGTACCGTCAAGATAGAATGTGCCATCAGGCTTTGAATTGTTCGTTGCCATAAGGGAATCGATCAGCACATCTGAAGTATAATCCAACTAACCAAGCACGATTTCATGATCAGAAATAACCCGAGTCGTACAAAGAGCATCTCAGAAAACTGCAGTCTGTTTTTATTAAATACGTCTAATTGAAAAATCAAACGAATAAAACAAAGCTTTTACTGTGAACTTTGTACTCAAAAAATGTCAACGGTTATTTGAGTATACTCAAAAATTTCGAGTTTCATGTCATGTCTGGTTTTTAGCAGAAAATCATAAAAACATGAAATAATAGTATACTTTTACGATTTAGAAACATTCCAAGAAAAAATAATATAGTTTTGAGTTTCTCCATGAACCTGGATGTGAACTGCTGCTAAAATAATTTATTTAAATTGATAATGCATACTGTAGTAGAACCATACCCTTGTCGTATATCTTCGTCACGGCATCTTTGTATGGTTTTCCATCGCACATCAACTGACCGTAAACGATAAGTCTCTGTTTGCCATTGACTCTCTGAACAGCAACAAACACCACAAAACAGATGACAAACGCAACCTTCAACATAACCAGAACTTTGATATACTTCAAAATGTTGTTTCTGATCGAAACAACAAGTTTCGATCATACGCAGAAATTTTGATGCTGAAAAAGGGGATTGATCGATTTCAGAATTGTTAAAAAAACCGGCAAATTCTGGTTAGCGAAAAGTGTTGATGTTGACGTTAATTTTGTTTTTCAGATCATGACAAATGATTATGAACAGCTTAGGCTCATTAGGAGCATCTAAGAATATATATGATAAAATGTTTCGTGATATATTGACATAGGATATTCCAATTATCAATATCAAATAATTTTATTCTTGGCGATAAATGACTGCTATCGGCAGAAACATTGGCTCCATGTGAAAAAAGAGCATTCTTTTGGAAATTTTTTCATTGAAATTTCAATTTTCCATTTCAGAAAAACGTGCGCCCTGCCTCTGAAGTTCTCCTAGAAGATTCTTATAAAAAATACCTACAATCCGCTGGTATGATAAGGAATACCCCACATACTGTTTTTATTGAAATTCTTGTAAATAACAGCAGTTAAAAGCGCGTGCTATTTCATATTTTTACGATTTTCTTCTGAACTATATGTCATATTCTGAAAACTTGTGAACAGATAAATAAAATTTAAGATTTTTTTGAAAAAAATCTACCGTAAAAGCTTTCTATAGATGAGATGATATCGACGAAAGTGCTGTCATTTTTTAATTTGCACGAATTTCATAAAAAAACAGACTATGGTGATCAGAAATAATCTGCTCACAATCAAATTATGTCTTTCTATTCTGTGGAATGTGCATTGCGTAGTTGATATACATCTAACAATTCCAGCAGTGGGCCAGACTTCCACTGCTTATTCCGAACAAATGTCTGCACTCTTTCAGACTGCGCGCTAGTCTTGAAAGCCTATTTTTTTGTTTGATCATAAAAAAAATCAAACACCAAACTCTTCTCTCGATATGGTGCTAGCATTGAAAAGGTCTACGATCACTTTTTATGAGAAATTCCACTGAACCCATCCAAGGTTGGAAACATTTTAATTAACTTACATCGCATACAAGCAAACTTTCCAATCGATTCGGAATATCTATTTCTATGAATATGAAAAAACTGGATAACAGAAAATCGGAAATACTTTGCTGAATCTCACCTCCCAAAAATCATTTCTCGTTCATCGTTTTGTTGGTTCCCACTATTAAACACCTTATAGAAGCAAAGTTTTATGATAATGTGATCAAAAAACGCTGAATGTTCGTTTGATCCGGAAACTTATGCACTGTAAACTTGATCATGAAGCTGTTGCATTTTTATCATTCAGACTGATTCCAGATGCAATTTTTTTGGTGTACTCTGACGTCAAATACAATATTCATACTTTTTTGAAGTAAATATTTTCCACTTATCACACTTTTTAACGTGAACACGTTCCTTGTTTGAGATTCTAAATGAACTTAGGAATGCTTTCCCATGGTTACAGTAGTAGTTGCATGGATACATAAAATGTCTGTTTTTTTAAGATGGTACGTTGGCTAGTTTCCAAACCAGTTGGTTTTTCATATCCTTCGTGGGTGGTTCATCTACCTGCATGAATATCATTATTTAATTTATCTAATTAATTATTCAAGTCGTCAAAATTAACCTCGGGGCTAAGTTACTACCAAAACATATCGTCGCAGGATGCACTTTTGAGATACTTTTTCTGACGTCATAGTTACGCGGTTCAATCGCTAAAAAATATGCAAATTAGTTATTTGGTCTTGGTATTCATAACAAAATTCGCAGCCTTCGATTGTTTGCTCTACGAACTTGTCGGCCAAGGGTTGTTGAATGGACTTTTGAGCAGACCGCCACCTTGGGTGGTAAGTGTATTTTTAGCTTTGTTGAAGAACTATTGACGTCAGCAAGATATTCAAGAATGAAATTAAGCCATCGGTCGTTCCAGCCACCGTATCAACTACATCACATAACATTTCTGCTCTGTACAAATTTGAGCACGTTTTCTAGAAAATAGATGTGGATAAAGACTGAGCATTAATTCTTTAAAAAATTATTTTATAAAAACTTGACTTCCAAAAACCGTTGAAAAATTGACGCGTCAACCATTTCCTCTTGATTGATTATTCATCTGCATCTTTGAACTGTTTCCTTAATTTTTGCATTCGGGCGTATTTATGATTAATTTCTGAATCTGAAATATGTACATTATGCGTGTTTTTGATGATATCTATTTTTCGAGTGCATAAATCGACTCTAATGGCTGAAATCATACAGTTACCTGGAATAACACGGCCGCCGGGTCGATACAGTGACTAAAATGACATCGTTGACGAGTCAACACGTAAGATTTTCATGTGCAGCCTAAACTCAATCCCATTTTCGTCGGCTTGGATCTGGACGACATAAAAAGCAAATTTTTGGGCGCCAAGCCTTTTCTCGATTTGACTAAATTGAAAACAGCTTTGGACACCGGTTTATCGCCTAAAGAGCCTCAACTTGGCACGATAGAAGCCTCAACGTTCTGGCGGCGGAAAAGAGCCGCTTCTGCCAAGAACAATCTGCCGACGTCGTTTGATTGGCGTCAATCGACAAAGTGCAAGAGTTTTATGCATGTCAGGAAGCAATCTTGTTCGGATTGTTGGGTGAGTAATCGACAACACATTGTTATATTCGTTTAGCCTCAACCCCAAAGTTGTTGGTCCCAACTGGAAATAGCGTTTTCAATTTGAAAAATTTTTTTTCATGCAAATTGAAAATCAATTTCTGTGATCTACTCGAAACTATGACGTAAAATATTGTATCTCTGTTTTTCATTGATTCATAAGAAGTTAAAGTTCTGTAAAACTCAGTTTGCTTCCTCTCCAAATTTGTT
Source organism: Romanomermis culicivorax (assembly GCA_963922205.1). NCBI lineage: Eukaryota > Metazoa > Nematoda > Enoplea > Mermithida > Mermithidae > Romanomermis > Romanomermis culicivorax. The sequence goes on from CAWUHX010000329.1 coordinate 54,533, forward strand.
TTGCTCCTAACGTAAGCTGACAACGATGTAATGTTTGAGAAAATGATTCATTGGCTTGAATTCCATGTTCAGGTTTCATGAGAATACTTATCAATTGGTGCGCTGGAGATTATATATTCAAATTTCACAGGATAACTGATAATAGCAAATTTACAAAAAATTTTATAATCAGCGGTACCATACTGTCAGAAACATTTTTCTAAACAGGACTGAGATTCCAATTCTCCAAAAAATGTTATCAATCAAAAAACAAACATTCTTAAATTCTATATCTTATGCAAAATATCCAAAACCAGTGGATCAAAAGTAAGTGTATTTTTTTAGAGAACTGCAAGTTGTTAAATTTTCCAATAGTCTGACTGAACCACCAATCCAACTTTTTCAGGCCGTTTCGTCTGCAGCAGCAATATCGGATCGCTATTGCTTGTACACGAATCAAAACTTGTACTTTTCCGCCCGTGAACTGGGCGCCTGCGTCTACAAAGGTAGCGGAGGAGGGTAAGACCCTTAACAACCCGAATGTAACTTTACGAACGATCTCTTCGAAGTTGAATTTTTCGCATGTTCCACGTATGCGAATTTTCCTGACTTAAGTTCAAAAAATTGGTTTTGTTTACAAGGTTGTAAGCCCTGTTAGCCTGCGGCGCAATGGTTAAGGATAGGAGTGAACAGCAAATTACCAAAATGGTAGCGTGACTGAAAATATTCGTATGGAACACATGTTGCATACCTCGCGGACAACAGTTGAAAACAATTGTTGAAACCCATTAATAGTTACAATATTTCAGCTCTGGATTCAATGAGCGGAATAGGGAGAACGTCCCAGCAAATTATAATTATTGAAGAAATAATTTATTTATTTATTTCTAATTAATTATTTAATTATTTCTTTTTATTCCTTTTTGTTCCCTATCTTACTTCACTTTTCTTACTTTTATTCGTCTCCTATTTTTCATATGATATCTTTTTTCTCTTTGTTTTCATTTTCTTATGTTTTTCTCTTTTATTCTTTTTATATCTCATTGTTCGTCCACTCTCTCACAACTCATATTTCTCCATTCTTTTATTCAGTCGCTCACATGGGATTCACCTCTAATCCATTTTAAAAAACACTTTGTCAGTAGATAAACGGCGGAATCAATACTTGTTCGAGTTGTTAGTAAAAAGGTGGGGTATGCAAATCTTCCATACAAAAGTTGAGAAAGACACAAAAAATCGCAAATATTTGACCTTTGAATCTTTGAATCAAAGTGTTTGAGTTTGTTATTTTCGAATTGATCTTGAATTTCTAGCTCACATTCAGAATGACACACGCAGTTTTTTGCCAGCTTTTGAAATAAAGCTGCTTGCTTAATATTTTTTCATGTTCACAAACAATCCAAAATTCACGTTCATTCAGATCAGGGAACGTTGGCCCGAAAAAATCAGTTTTTTCCTAATGCACTCTGATGTCCCAGTCAGCGCTCTAATCCTGCGCTCTTATGACCCTGTGCCCTAATGTGCCTGCGCTCTATTGTCTGCACTCTAATGTCTCTGCTCTAATGTCCCTGCGCTCTATTGTCTGTGCTCCATTGTCCCTGCGCTCCATTGTCCTGCGCTCTAATGTCCCCGCGCTCTAAGGTCTTGCGCTCTATTGTCCTTCGCTCTAATGTTTGCTCACGATCAAAACCCATTTTTGAGGATAACTTCTGCCTTATGCTCAATGAATATGCTTATTCCTGACCGTTATATCCCTATTCTGTCTTCAGCAATTGCACTACAGGTAAGCAGGATATACTACTTGTGGAGAATGGTCCAAAAAGTAGTCCAAAGTCTACATTCTACTCGTGAACCTAAAATGAATAAAATTGCATGTTTTTTTTGTGAACAGAAGCTAAACGGATCTTAATCCAGCTTGGAAAAATTTCGCAAATCCTGTTGTCGAAATTATTTTTATGTTTTTTGAGCAAAACAAACCCATTTTTAAATGTCACAGTTCCTACAGTGAGCTGTAATGCAACTTATACGACAAGTTTTATGAGTCTTTTCTATTTAAAAGCTCGAAATTCGTTTTTTGGTTATATTGTCGTCCATAAGATTCTACAGTATGGTAATCAGATTTTTCGTCTGTAGTTTATCATTTTACGCTTACAGTTTTATCTACTGTACGCTACAGTCAAAAATCGCCCACTCCTGTAAATTATGACAAGTTTAAACAGTGAAGCACTGCTCATAGGGGTTTGGAGGCACAATAAAACTTAGCTCTCGTGCGTTTTTTAAGGTGAGGTCAGCAATCTCCGGGTTTATTTTACCGGCCTTGCTGAAGCCCAGAACCGGATTCTGCCCAGATCTGCTAGAACCACAAATTTTGAGATTCTTAGGCTCAGGTAGGCTTAAAGATAGGACAAAGAGATCCGGATTTTTTGTATTCTATCCTAAATTTTTGGATCCAGTTGAAGGTTTCGCCCACACCCGAAACTTACCCTGCAGTATGAAATTTTTAACCAATTTTTTTCTCATTGCATTCCAGTTGCGACGGTGGTTATGCTTCCGACGCTTTCCAGTTCTTCAAAAAGACCGGGATAGTGCAAGGAGGTGACCCTACCTTATCCGACGAACCCAAAGGTTGCTTACCCTACCAAACGATGACCAGCAAAAGTGTCTGTCCAATGAAATGCGACGACGGCAGTGCTTTCGGTGGAATGAAATCAGGTGAGAAAAGAATGCACTAGATTCGTTCTCTTTTTTATTTGTTTTCTTTTCTTCTCTTTACTTTTGTTTCTTTTCGTTTGTTTTTTCTTTTTTTCATTTATCTTGTTTCTTATATATTGTTTTTTATTTTGCTTCTTTACCTTTGTTTTATTTCTTTTCCTTTGTTTCTTTTCTCTTTGTTTCTTTTGTTTCTTTTGTTTCTTTTCTTTTGTTTCTTTTGTTTCCTTTTGTTTCTGTTCTTTCCCTTTGTTTCTTTTCTTTTGTTGCTTTTCTTTCGTTTCTTTTGTCTTTTCTTCTGTTTTGTTTCTTTTCTTTTGTTTTATCTCTTTTGTTTTGTTTCTTTTGTTTTGTTTCTTTTGTTTTGTTTTATCTCTTTTGTTTTGTTTCTTTTGTTTTGTTTCTTTTGTTTTGTTTCTTTCCATTTGTTTCTTTTCTTTTGTTTCTTTTCTTTAAATCCTGTTGTTTCTTTTTTTGTTTCTTTTTTGTTTCTTTTCTTTTGTTTTATCAAGACCAGAAGGCTTTTTTCAGGTGGCGACTATCGCATGATTACGAGTAGAAATGTAACAGAAATCCAACAAGAAATTTACAGATTTGGCCCCGTTGTTACTATATTCGAAATGTTCGATGATTTTTACTATTTGGGATCAGGTAAAAAGTCCTGGTACATAAAACATAACTTTGGAAAATGGAAACCATATCTCCGTTTGTTCACTAAATATATTTATTTTTAAATTCATTGGCATTTGAAGTTTGATGCGATGTACACTACGCAGTCTACTAGAGGCATTGATAATTCGAAAAGTTCAAGGGGTTTTTGCCATTCATAACGTCTCTGGAGTCCTTGTTCGGATAGAAGCCTCACACTGGACAGCCATTGATAGTTCGGCTCCCTGGGCATTCCCGAGAAGTATGCCAAGCAGTCCCTAACATGTCCCATATGTGCTAATCGTAATTGTGACGGGTGCGTATGATAAATCCAACACACTCTCCGTTCCACATGCTCTTGTCATCCGTACCCTTTCTTGAGTTCTTTTCGGGATAACAATCTCATAACTGACATTGGCCAGAGATATTTCAGCTCCAAGGCCATCAGGCCCAACCGGTTAATCCAACTACCGGCCTATACATATGACAATAAAAATATGTGACGGAGTGACTTAGGGTCAGATGGTGTACTGTGGATTGATATATTACGGTCTGTTGGCGTTTCATGTCGAGTTTATGTCCAACGGTGAGTTTGTGTGTTCATCATCAACTCTGCATAATACATCAACCTCACCGGGAAATCGAATCCACGTGAAAGTAAGAAATTTATTTTCCTTACAAGAATATGGAATGGAAATAGTGGTAAATAGATTTGAGCGCAAAACCAAAAAAGGTCGTAAGAACGGAAAAAGGAACATTAATAAACAGTCACAGAATAAAACACGAAGACAAAAAAAAACTAAGCAGAAAAACAGGCGAAACGGAGGAAACTCTGGCGCATCGCCCTCTGAGGAGATTCAAATTTCCCACGTGCAGAGAAGAGGAGCTGCAGAACGTGGTCATAATGGCCGTAGAATCTTTGGCGGCTGAAGAGATCCTAGTTGCCTTAGTGGTACAGATTCATCAACCCTGAGTGTACAAAGTATAAATGGTGGTTCTTGATATACTGGTAGCTGATGTGGCACAACCTTATGAGAGGTCACTGGTGGCGGTAGAGATCCTCGTGGCTGCAGAGAACCTGGCTGTATACTTAGCCCTATCCACGTGATGGACTAGTCGGTATTCATTTTCGCATATTTTAGATTTACAGGTGATTTTATAGTGCATTTTTATTCTGATTAATAAAGTCCAGAATTTCGAGCTATTTATTCGAGTGTTATATTTTCCTTTATTGTGTAGGCAAAAACTTGTGATGCTCGCAACACCTGCAAATATAGAACTTTCGAATTTCGCAGAAGGCCTATTTTCGATAGAAAAATCCACTTGTAAAAGCTACAAACGACTTTGAAGAAAGGACTTACTTTCGACCTTTTTTGATTTAGAAGCATTTTTTTCACTCAGGTGTTTACAAGCATACATCCGGCAGTAGCCAGGGATATCACGCCATACGGATCATAGGATGGGGCGTGCAGAATAACGTCCCATATTGGTTGTGCGTGAATCAGTGGGGGCCGACGTTCGCTGAAAACGGGTTTTTCAAAATTTTGCGAGGATCAAATCATTGTAACGTAGAAAACTGGGTTGCTGCGCAGTACCCTGCCGAAGCCTTCTGATGTACAGCGTTGACTCCACATTATTTACGTGGCTGATATTCCTTTAAAAAATAAAAAGAAATTACAAAGAATTCAAATTATGCAATGTTGTTTAGATTAATTTCACGCTGAATTAGTCGTACAAGGTCGTATAGTGAATGTGCATTCCGCGTTTATTATGATTTTTTTAAAATCAGGTAATCAAGTTACATTTCTTCGAAAAAGTTGTCAAATCTAGCGAACTACACGCCGTTAGCTAGCTTCCAGCCAGTGATATGTCAGACAGTGGAATGGATATTATCAGTACATTCAGACACAAATTTCACTCAGGTTTGAAAATTTTATGATTCCAATTTATAGCATGCAACGAGGATGAATTCCTCGTGCTCATCCACAACAGCGTTGAAAACAACACTTTTGTGTCTCATCTTATCTGATCAAAGACTGTCATTTTGAGCGATAGCACATTGATTTGAGTTCAAGTAAGCAGTAAATTGTATATGCGTCTCTGAGCTTTCTGCTTCAGCGAGAATATTATTCAGTGTCAATTATTCAGAACTGACATTTGATGCAGCTCTAGCAAATAATATGAATCGACAGCTTTTGATAGACAATTCGAACTCACCTACAGTATAGCTATTTTATATTCACTCAAAAATTTAAGGGTTTTTCCAATTTATTTGTATGACCATCAGCTAGGGGCTTTTGATCGACCCATAAATCAATAAATTATGATTTAGAATTACTGTATTTTAACGTATGGAACTATGAAACAAAAAACCATAGTAAGTCAAATTTTTATCGGGATTGAACAAAAATTTGATCGATTAACAGATCAGTTAAATTTTTATTGTTATTCATGAATTTCAATTATATGTGATCCGTATGATAATGATTAGTTTAATCTGAAGCATGAATGTGACGTCAACGATATGCAAATGCACGTGTTCGTAATCCAGCTTCGAGATTTCAGCAATATCTGACTGCCGGAAATTGCGATAAGTGTGTTGTCTTTTCTAAGATCATTATTAGTATATTACTTTCAACTCTTCGCCACACCAAAATAACTGCTTTTTACATGTTTTTGAACAATTTTTCACAATGAATAAAAATTAACTCAACTCCTACACGAAAAAAATTTTTTTTTCAGTTAGCCAAAGTCAAAAATCATTCGAAACGTTCATTCGTCGTCTACCTACAGAACTAGTTCATTCGATTTCTAGGAACTAAAAACCAATGACGACATTGTAGGCGAACTTGAATTTTAGTTTTCGAAAATTAAAATCATGGGTGAAAAAAAAAATTTCACGGATCATCTGCGAACTCGACTGACACGTGCCCTTGAGAAAAAATTTGTTGAATAACTGGTGTAGTGAATGTATATATGATGATCTAGAGCGAAGTGTGGATCAAATTATCAATGTCAACAATGGAGTTTCATATTTTACGATTGGCTCTACTATCTGTGCTAGGCCATTTGCACCTGGCTGCCGGTGAACTATACGAGCAGAAAGGTGCCACAATTATGAAAGCATTAGCCGGCAAGTCGCTGACGTGGAAGGTAAAATGATAGCTCGATGTAAAATTGGATGTGAAAAATTGGACCAGATTTCGAAAAAAGTGAAGGCAGGATGAACGCATGATTGAAATTTGTAATTTGAAAGGAATTAACAACAAACTGAAACTGATTTTTATAGAATTTCAGAATTGAGCCGCGACTACTCAAATTTCTGAACAAGTTGCAATATTATAACAAGTGACAGGAAATGAAATACCGTACCGACCTGTCGGTTGCGAGATATATTGTGGTGCGAGTCGAAAATTCTGCATCAATGTCAGCATAATTCAGAGCATCATATTTCTCATTTCACACCATGGAAATTAATGCCATAAATCATAAACAAATATTTTTACATATCATAAAATAGGTATTTTACTCACATCATAGTCTGTGTAACTCATTAATATCGAAACTGCTTTTTGATCCCAGGTTAACAAAAGTCTAAGCTACAAGCTAATAATTTAATACATGCTTCATCTTTGAGAGACCTCGCTCGTAGTTGGCCTTGCTATCTGACCTATAATCTAGTAATCTTATAACACTGTTCCAGAGGAATGCCGTAGTTGGCAGATGTAGTGAACAATCTCTAAAAGATTTTTTTCTTTAGATGCATCCTATGAAAAGCGGACACGCATTATCATGCACAAAAAAATGTTCTTCTTTCTATTGGGATTCTCTGAATATTTCTACCTCGCAGTGCCCTCCTCCAGGAAAATTTTCTATTGTATTGGCTATCTCCACAAAGGCTTCCTTTGAAAGCCTATAAATTGCTTGAGCGGCGAAGTCTTCATCTGAATATTGGTACTCCTGATATACAATGAGCTAAACCGTCAGAGGAAATCATCAAACAGCACCTAGTCTGTAAATCAAAGATTGGTTGAGTTTGTGAGTCTTAAGTGAGTCTGGGAACGCAAAAAAATACGGCATAAGCATTTTTCCTAGCCTTCTCTGCATCATGGCATTTCCACAATATACTCTTAATACACTGAAAATTTTATTTGTCACAAGCTATTTATGCTAAGCAGTCACAGCTAGATTAACAAATGAGGCGAAATTACAACATCTGGAGAAAAATAGATATTTCCTCAAATGAGATTCATTTGCAGTTTGATGGATGCAGAGCGATGTCCTTATGTATTCTCCTACGGTAAAGATAATGACTACTTTGTTTTTTGTGAAACAATTCTAACTTTCAAATTCTCTAAACCAGTTAGTTTACGAAGTTTTAACAATTTTTATACAAGGCCAGTTGAACATCGAAATAATTCGTCACAAATTTTTAACCTTTACTTTGAGGTCCAAAAAGCGGCTCACCTCAAATTGCCGCCTCACAAAGAGTATAGTGTTCGAATCATTTGCGTTCAGTATCAAAATTACTCCACACTATATCATAGGTGGCGCGACAGCGTCAACCTATAATATACTTGGCCTCCAAATTTCATGTCCCCCCCCTCTAGAGCCAAAACGGTAAGAGCTAGAACCTTCGGGTTTTTTTCATAATTTCGCGCATAGGGGCAAACTATGGGGTGCCTTTTGTCATTTCGCCTCTATCTGCAAGTGGTGCTCGGTGGGGCCCCAAAAACAGGTAAAAAACGCACTTTTTAAGGTCCCCCAGTTCCACCATGCCCAGCAATCGGTGTGCCATATCCAACCTCCATACTTCGGCCTAAGCATCTTGGGGGTGTAATCTCAAATGCGATTTTTTTTTTGTTGAAATATGGCCTCAATTCAATTATATGGTTGTTCAAAGTCCCGAAAAACGCCAAATTCCCCAATTTTGTTATATAATACTTATGGGTTCAAAAAAATAATTTTTTGCAGCATAATGCACTACTAATTTTTTTGCAGTTTCAATTGAACCTGTAGCCTTATTGAGATTTTTGGGCCGCTAAAGTTTTCGACCATTGGGAATTTGATGGACGCGGTCACTTTACACAAAAAATTATCCCGGGTGTAAACAAGCGTATTTCCGTGATTTTTCAGTGGAGAGAGTTTTCGACCGCGGGGATTCAATAGATGTGGTCACTTTACACAAAAAATTATCCCGTAAGTAAACAAGCGTATTTTCGGGATTTTTCAGTGGAACGGGTTTTCGATCACGGGGAATTTGATGAATGTGATCATCTTACATAAAAGAACTATCCCGGATGTAAACAAGCGTATTTTCGTTATTTTTTGTGGAAGGGGTTTTCGACTGCGGGGAATTCAATGGATGCTTCACTTTACACAAAAAGGTTATCCAGGGTGTAAACATGCGTATTGCTGTAATTTTTTTGTGGAGGGGATTTCCGACCACAATGAATTCCATGAATGTGATCACTTTACACAAAAAATTATCCCGTAAGTAAACAAGCGTATTTTCAAGATTTTTCAGTGGAAGGGGTTTTCGACCATGGGAAATTTGATGAATGCGATCATCTTACATATGAAACTATCCCGGGTGTAAACAAGTGTATTTTCGTTATTTTTTGTGGGAGGGGTTTTCGACTGCGGAAAATTCAATGGATACGTCATTTTACACGAAAATCTATCTGGAGTGTAAACAAGCATATTTTTGTGATTTTCTATGGAAGGGGTTTTCGACTGCGGGGAATTCAATAGAAGCGTCACTTTACACAAAAAAATTATTCTGGATTTAACCAAGCCTATTTTTGTAATTTTTTTGTGGAAGGGGTTTTCGACCATTGATAATTTAATGAATGCGATCACTTTACGCAAAAAAATTTTGTTAAGGAGGGGTTTTCGAACACTGAGAATTTAATGAATGTGATCACTTTACACACTAATTCATATTGAGTGTAAACAAAGGTATTTCTGCGATTTTTTGGGTTGAAAGATTCTAGACCATGAGGAATTCAATAGGTAGGGTCATTTTTCAGTCTGTTTACAATGTTTTTTAAGTACTATGCAGTTTACACATCTTTTACTTTTGCTGGAAGTGAGAATTCGTAGCTTGAAGATGGTTTTTTATTGTTTTTTGACGTGAAGATGAACAAATTTAAAGCTTCAATGTGCTTCTATGAACGTTTTCGTGCATGGTTGAGGCCCACTAAAAAGAGGTGAACTAGTTTATTAGAAAATGCCCCGATGGGGCAGAAAAAAGGAGAATATACTTGCTTCGATAGTGCCATGCTAGAAAATGGAGCGGACTAGACTTTTGAGAACTCGGGTTAAAGTTGGAAAAAATTCATTTTCGTTATATTGGATTTTCATTTTTTCTCACTAAAAAATTTTCCATGTCTGTGAAAAAGTATATTCTGCAGCTGAGTGCATCAACACGCTTTCCAACCAAACATGTAGAGCTCTAAGGACGGCACTTGGGTGGACCCTGGTTTTTTGACATATTTTAAACAACAAATTCGATAGTAGTTTTCGAAAAATTTTTTTTTCATACAAAATGTTCCAGCTTCAAAACTCTTAGGGTAGTTTGCTCCCCCATGTCACCCTTCACACTTCCGTGCTTCCAGTCGTTGAACTTTTTTAATAAATTCAGTGTTAATAAAACAGGAATTGACTGAGGAAAAGTGACACATAAAATCCCACAGTTTTTTAGAAAAAAGCAACAGCACAAAGTCTTCCTAGAACTGAATTGATTGTGCAGGATATATTTCATTCAGTCATTTTAGGTAACATATCGTGTAGAGTTCGCTCTGTAAGCTTTACTGATCACAAGCTATAAACTCTTTTTTCTCTCAATATCTCAATAATTTCGCCCATCCCGACCACTCCCGTCCTACTTCCAGAAAAGTTCTACTGTTATTATGGGATTGCTTGTAGAGAGGGGAAGAAGTGGGAACCGGATTTGGCGCACAGCCCTGATAAAGGCATGGCTGAATCAGGAGCTTTTTAATGACATTTTTATGTGCTTTACTATGTTGCCCCATTTGCATATTGTGCCCAATGCCTGTAACCAAGGCTCAGTTGCACTAAAGAGCTCTAAGCTCGAGCTCAAGATAATTTCGAACAAAAAGGCGACACGGTTTTATCTCAAGTTTGCTGTAATCTCAATGTCATCAGGATTATAACGAACTCAATGCCGAGATTATCGTCAGCCCCAGCTATCGGGTTGCATTAACATTTTCACATATTTTTCTTATCTCTAAACCAAACAAACATAAAAATGTTTGCAATTCCATAACTCGAACTTAAACCTCAGTATCAGTTGATCCTGAAGTGAGTATTGTTTGTGCAATGGAAGAAAATAATTTCGGCATACCGATTAGCTCATACTGAGGATCACCAATTTAATTCCGATGTTGAGATTATACTCATGTTGGATTAGTGCAACCAACTTCAGGTTTCTTTATAGTTCTGAAAATGACTATAATATGCCTCCCTCACTATTTTTCAGCTAGTGTGAGAAGCAGGAGTTTTGAATTGGTAGGGAGTTAGAATGCTATTGGTTTACCATTTCTTCGCATTTGAAATCATGTGCATATAATTTTCGTATAGAAAAATTTTACTGTATTTGATGCCAGGGAAAAGACAAAATGCACGACGCTGCAGAATATACTTTTTCACGGGCATGGAAAATTTTTTAGTGAGAAAAAATGAAAATCCAATATAACGAAAATGAATTTTTTCCAACTTTAACCCAAGTTCTCAAAAGTCTAGTCCGCCCCATTTTCTAGCATGGCACTATCGAAGCAAGTACATTCTCCTTTTTTCTGCCCCATCGGGGCATTTTCTAATAAACTAGTTTTGAAATGATCGATGCAGCAATCCCACGAAAGTAAATACGGAGAAATTAGTAAAGCTTATTCCACGTTTTTTGTCTTATGAAATCTTATTAAGATCTTACATTTTCTCATAAGATATGCTAAAATCTTGTAAATTCTGATTAATAATCTTAAGGCTTATAAGATTTTATAAGTTTTTCCTGCATCTTGTAAGTTTTTTCTCTAAATTGTCTCAGATCATGTAAGATCTTGCGTGAACAATTTACAACTTATAGATCACGATGTATCTTGTAAGACATTTCAAGACATAACCCAATCTTACAAGAAATCTTCTAAGATAACGTATCACCTCGAAAGATATCTTGCAAGATACACACAATCAGCTCTACTTGAAAGATACAGGAGGATCGTACAAGATCCATCCAAGATTCATTGGGTTTCACAACATATCTTACAGAATCATGTACAGTTTTGAAAGATTTCTTATAAGACAGACTGTTCTATGACATCATAGAAGATTCAAGCCTTGTTCAGGATATCCCACATGAATTTGCATGTACAGGCAGTACTATTCAGGCTTTCGACTTCAAAATTGCATTTTCGCACAACATTTGTGTTCTATCCCTTAAGCCATTATAGATACAAGTTCTGCCTGGTTCGGGAACGATTTTCCCCGAAGTCTCAAAAAATTAATCTGAAAAAATGATTATTGGTGAAGAAATTGATGTATTTATAGCTCTTGAGTAAATAAAGATCATATCCACCACGATTTATGGTCCACTTTTCTTTAGATGCTTCTGAACAATAAGACTGGAAACATGTGATTGTTTGAAATTTTTATAAAAATGGAAGGCAAGTACTATTTCATATTTCTACTATTTCTGGAAAAACCATGAGTAACATAGGACTTAAAAATTGTGAACTTACTCAACTAACCTCCAACAATTTTTAGAATGAAAAATCTTGCAGTAAAAGCTTTCTGTAAACAATAACTTGGTCATTTTTGAATTTAGAAGCATTTTATAAAAAACAAGCTATAGAATATTAGCCTATTGAATTAATTCTTTGAGCATGTTGGATCAAAAGATCTGTTGTAAAGCCTTGTGAAGGCGATTTTCATGACAGTACTTACCGGTTTCATGACAGTACAGCACACGACAAGAGTCCTGAGATCTTACCACAGAATTTGTATGATTTCATAAGATTGCATACAAGAATTCTTGCAAGAACACTAAATTTCATGACAGAATACTTGGAAGCTATCCTAAAAGATCTTATAAGATCGTATAAGTTTGCTTATATGATGAGAACGTATTGTTTAGATCCTGACAGATCTTATAGAAAACTTACATGATTATGTAAGTATCTTATAAGACAATGGTACAGATCTTGCACGACTTCTCCCAAGATTTTTTTAAAGATTTTTTCCAGGATCTACCAAGACCAAGAACGTGAGATTACTGTAATGAATGAATCAATTTTCTCATAAATGAGCGATAAACAAACAACTGAAAATTTCTTCCCATAAACTCGTTAAATGGTCAAACTATCTCGAATAACACTGAGGTGTCAAACACAGTCTTATCCAAATCAAATGTGAACGATCGTGGTGATTTTCCTATGGTTTTGGACATCCTATTGTCATGACGGAATTTAGCGTTTTTCTGCAATAAAAAGTCTTCTACTCCGTGAAACTTGTGTATCAAATGGAATATATACTGCATCGATCATTTCAAAATAAATGGATTATAGTATCTCATGACGTAATTTAATCCCATAGTTCAAAATTCACAGACTGATTGCTATAGCTTAATGCAAAACCATGATTTTCATGGCTCATTTCTTTATATATTCTGGAAAAACCGTGAAATTCAAGGTAAAACACTGTAGACTTCAATTTCTGAATGAAATACGCTCAATGCATTATGAAGACTTGATTTTAGATACTGGTTACTTCGTTCAGTTTTCAGTGTTGGTTAAACAATTTTAGAATTAGTTCACAATCGTTAAAAATTGCAGATGCTTCATAAAAAATATAGAAAACAATGTGGTTTACTATGAATGAGGAAACGAAATATAAGAAATTTTAAAGTGTGAAACTAGAGTTGATAGGCTATCCCTATATAACTGTAGTTTTATAATTTGAACCATCGTCTGATTTCATAATTCGAAGCTATTGCTAAATGCTTCTCTGCTTACTGCATTTGAGTTCAAACTCGTATACGAAATACTAACAATGGAGGAATAATTTGTGCCTGATATTGAGATAAAAAAGGTGAATCCTGAAAACTGACGACAGTTCACCGGCACACTTTCGACACTGGCTTATTATCCTCTTCCCACAGCCCAAACTTAATCCGGATTTTGTCGGCAAAGATTTCAAGACCTTGACGAAAATGTTGGGCGTCAAACCGGATTTTAGGACCAAAGCTAACAGGACGGCTAATGCGAACAACGGCGACGGCCGATCGAAACGACGCCACAAAGAACCGAGGCGCGGGAAATTCAGGGGACGTGGCGACGGACCGCCGCCGGGTTGGAGCAGGGAACGTGGTCGCGGCGGCGGACGGCCTAGAACGGATCATCGACGTAAAAGGCAAAATTCTTTACCGGAAAGTTACGATTGGCGGAATTTCACCGATTGCAAAAGTTTCAGAGATATCCGGATGCAAACGTGCGGTGATTGTTGGGTATGGTTCCTAGTGTAGTTAGGCTGAGGTTCCATAAAGAACTGACCGACCAATAAAAGTCTGTTTTATGTTCTAAATGGCATGACCTCGTGTCTTACTTCATGAAATGGAAACAATTCAACTTCTGTAAGTTCTGTATTGATGTTGCATGCGTCAGGTAGCATTTGAGTGCAAACACATCAGTGTGTCTTTGTATTCCACAATACAGCATATTGTATAATAATCCATAGATCTCGTGAAGATATACCTACGTTTTTGATTGAGTTATCAGAGGTCAAAGTTTGAGCCGAAAACGCCACATGCTCACATTTTCTTGGCTGCTGACTTGAATCCTGGTTGCAATCTTCTGCACGCTTAATGAATACAGGAATTAACATACATGTGTTGAGTCACGTAGAAGCCCAGTGCCCTTAACTCTGGAAAGTACAGATTCATAGAGCTTGGTAACATCAGGGGTATTCTCATGTGAGCGATTCCCAAGTGAGCCAACCCCCAAGTGAACAAATTCCCAAGTAAGCGAATTTCCATATGAGCGATTCCCAATTGAGCGAATTTCCAAATAAGCGAATTCTCAATTGAACGATTCACATGTGAGCAATTCTCGATTCAGCGAATTCCCAAATGAGCGAATTCTCAATCGAGCGATTCCCATCTGAGTAATGCCCAATTGAGCGAATTCCCAAGTGAGCGAATTCCCAAATGAGCGATCGAGAATGTAATAACACTTTCCTCATATTTTCCTCTTTTTAATTCATATTTTCTTATGTATGTATTTCTTTTTTCCTTCGTTTTGAGTGTGTATTGCTTATGTTTTCATTTATCTATGTTTTGACGTTGTCATCTTTTTTATCTGCTTTCTTTCATTTTCTTCCATCTTGTCGTCTATTTTTTTCTTTTTTTGCTCGTGATACAGAACATTACAAGTTTCCATTAAAAATAATTGTAGTCTTCCGTATAATTTTTGTAAAGTTCGGCATACTTGAGTCTTTCGTCGTTGTGAGTGGGAAAAATCTTCATAAAAAGTATAAACAAAAGAATGCTGAAATAAACAAAACATCAAGAGAAAGGAAACGTCAATAAAAATGAAGACATTAAGAATGAAAATAGGTGGAAAAGCATTAGAAAAAGAAAAAACATAAAAAAGTGACAAGAAAGAAGATGCAAGATAGAAAAAGCAGCAAGGAAGAAAGGAAAAATAATCTGAAAAAATTACAAAAACGAAAAAGATAAAGGAGTAAAAGCAAAAAACTGAGATGAAAAGCAGGTAAGAATGAAGAAAATACGCCAAAAGATGAAATTAAATAGGAAGTAGAGCGTGCCGAATTGTATAAGAATTATATGGGAGACAAAGCTTATTAAAATGACAACTTGTGATGTATTCTTTCATCAGTAAATAAGAAAAAAGTAGATGACAAGAAAAAAGAAAATGAAAGAAAGCAGAGAAAAACATAAAAATGCAAAAACATACACAAACAAAAGCATACGCAACACACAGAAAGAAAAAAATATATACAAAGAAAAATACAAGGTTAAGAAGGAAAATCTGAAGAAAGTGTTATTACATTCTCCATCGTTCGTTTGGAATCGCCCAATTGGGAATTCGCTCATTTGGAAATTCCCTCAATTGGGAATCGATCACATGAGAATAGACCGTAATATCATAGCAGTTGATCACAGGCAGATTAGCCGCAAGATTTGACAAAAATTTGTTTGCATGTTCAAGGACATTCAATTGAATGCGTTGTGTCGCGTTCCTGAATACATCAAGTTAAGAAATTGATGATTTCCAAAAAATGTCATCGAACGCTTTATGTGAATTAGAGGCTTGAAGCCGTATGATTTGCAACGAAAGAGAGTATCAGCAATACACTTTGTTTAATCATGAAATGTTTTTGAAATTAGAATTTCCTCGTTTCCCAAATTTTCTATCAAAATAATCGACTAATACTTACGATGCTGAGCTTTAGGATGTGACACCAGGGTACTGTAGTGCGCAGTAGATGGAACTTGCGTGTATGTATTACAGCAGATAATTTTTAGGCAGTGTCTTCGGCTGCAGCTATATCAGACCGCAAATGCTTGTACACCTGGACGGACGTCTACTTTTCGGCAAGACAGGCTGTATCTTGCGTTTATGGAACGGCGGGAGGGTGAGAAAATGTGCACTTTTCGATTTTTGTCATTCCAATAAGAAAGTTTTTACATATAAGCATCACACATTTTCTCGTGAAAAAAACTATAATAAAAAACATATACTCGACATGTTTAGAATCTGGCAGCATTTTTAGTTGCGAAGGTGGCTATCCGGACGATGTGATGGCCTACTATACGAATAACGGACTGGCCACGGGCGGCGATCCGCAAGCGACCGTTGCCGAACCGACCGGTTGCCTGCCTTATCCCAGTCTTATGGCCGACAGCGCCTCGTGCCCCACGGCCTGCGACGACGGTTCGGCGTTGGATACACAAAAAGGTTAGGATAATGAAACGAATGCGTTTATTTGCTATAGTGACCTTTAGCTGCAGAGTAAAACTAATTCTGATTCAAAATCCCGAATTCGTTTCATGGAAAAAATTGAAGCATATGGTTTAAGAATCCAAAATTTGACGGAAAAAAACAGAATAACGGCTTGAGGCCTAAAAAAACTGGATTTATGTGAATACAACTTATCCTCGATCTTCCCACATGTCCACATGGGGAAACTTGAGTTCCCGAATTCTAACAGATCTTGGCTTATCTCAGATTATTTACTGACTGATTTAACTAACGAAAAGATTTCATGATTATTGATAGACAGAAAGTGATAAAAATCGCACTATTTCTATGCACTATTTATACCATACATCAGCCTGAATTCCTAAATTGAGACAATGGTAGTGCCAGATCGCTTCATTCATCGACCAAATTCTCAGGCATACTTCTGAATTACTGATAGTGTCTTTTCGTTAAGTTTTTGGTACTTTACGAGCGAACGCTTCAATACCGAAGTTTTGAATTTCTGAACGTCTGAAGTGTGTGGTGCAAGGTTACCAGTTGGACTGTGCAAATCTAGTCAGTGAATGGAGAGAGTCAATTTCTCCTGCGTTGAACACCTAAAAATCAAAATCAAGAAACTGAATCGTACGAGTAACAGAAGACACATAATCGCGCTTCGTCAACTAAATATCACAAATCATTTCTTGCAGAAAATCCACAAATATTGGTGTCAGAGGATCTGTTTTAAAAGAAAATCTGATGAATTGGTTACTGAATCCTGATATTTTTTAGCCGGAGAATATCGAACGATCACTTCCAAGAATGTCGATGAAATCATGCAAGAACTGTACATTTACGGGTCGGTTGTCGTCTGTTTCGATGTTTATGAAGATTTTTACTATCTTGGCCCGGGTAAAAATCTGTTACAATGTGATCTATCTTTTTTTTTTATAAACTGACTGCGGAAGGACTGCCTGTGTATGAATTCATGGTGGCTTTGAAATTATTAATTTTTGTTAATCTTTTGAATGTTGGTTTCTACAGAAGTCCTAGGATTGTTGAGAAACATGCAATGTCTCTCAAAAACATTGCATTATCTCAAGCTAAAATCTACTGTGGATGATCAGGATTTTGAAGCAGGTGAGCTACCATGAATTATGAATGCGACAATCAACAGATCAAAAGAGATTCTTCGGAAAATATTTTCGAGAAGAATGACATGAAACTATTTAAAAACTTTCTACATTCTTATATTTGTCCCTGAAATTCCTAACGCTTACAAAAAAATTCAATTCGATTTTTTCAGGAATCTATCAATACAGTTACGGTCCAAATGTCGGTTCGCACGCCGTACGCGTCATCGGATGGGGCGTCGAAAATGGCGTCCCCTATTGGCTGGCTGTCAATCAATGGGGCACCGGATTCGGTGATAACGGGTTTTTCAAGTTTTTGAAAGGCGCCGATCATTGCGGTTTCGAAAGTTTGGTCAGTTTCGCTTACCCATCCGACGCCTACTGATAGAAGACAATTGACTTTTTGTTGCTTATTAATAAATAGTATTAGCTTATTTATCTACCAAACATTGAGAACTAGTTCATTATTCATTTTCATTCAAGATATGAGTAATGCGTATAACAAACATTATTTCACAAAGTGAAAGTCGTATGGAACTTACGGCAAAATTTCTCAGGATTGAAAATTCTCTACTCAACTCATTCGCACTTCCATATAATTCTAATTTAATCATCGATTTTTGAAATTTGACGACCGCCAACAACTCTCCATGAAGCATTTGTCGTGAATGTGATACTGTCCTTGAATGCGTTTTTTATGAGCGGAGAAGCCCAAGCTACCGTAAATTAATGTTTCACTACAATTTACTTCCAAAAATGACTATTTCTGTAAATTGTTTTAAATTATGGCTCATTTATACTCGCCTTTTTCGACGGAACGAAACGGAATGCAATCTACGGAACGTAACCGAACGCAACAGAAATTTTCGTTCCGTTCGGTTCAGTTGGAGGCGTTTTCCGCAAAATTGCAGTTATCCTTTCCATCCGAAAGTGAATTTTCAGACTGAATATTTCAAGCTGTTAATGATCCGTTCCGTCGTAAAAGGCAAGTATAAATGAACCTCAATAGTTTTCTGTAAATAGTTTCCGATATTTCACTTATTGCAAGTATGTAACCAAAAGTATAGCTTTTTTAATTCAACAAGATTATTTGAATTGTTTCAATTGACCGCTCGACCTATCTGCACGTATAGAATCTAAATATTATTTGCATAGCTTGAACACTGCCGAAAGATGTATACTGATTGCTTACGAGTTTTTCACTAGAAAAGTTCTCTTGTATTCCAATTTTCAAAAACATATGCAGCTCAGTTTTTTCTAAATCTAAATAACACCAAGTGGGTGTTGCATTTTTTCAGGATCGTGAATCAGAATCTGGCTCCTATTGTACATACGGGAGCAAACATGCAACTCTGCATTATTGAAAAATCGTTCAAAAAAGTTCTATGCTAATGAACACTTAGCTCTAGTCTTCCTGAATCCATTGTCAGAGACATCTCTCAAAATACACCAAGAATACAAAATATCGATGAAGCATAGGAAACCTTTGTACTGCGTCTATTTCACTCTTATCTGTACTGTGAACATTGTGAAATGCATGTGTGAAAAGCTAATCTGATGAATACTTCTTTGAATCAATGTATTTTCTATTCTGTATGATACCCAGAAGTATTTAATTCCTGCGACATCTAAAAGTTGAACATTGTATGACGATCACGTGACACAATCTCGTAAAAGGAAAGGCTGGAATACTCGGATCCATTGATCATCCAACTATGCCGCATTATAAAATGGCGAATCAGTTTTGTCAACAACACAAAAAACGAAGTGCTATTCCTGTTTTTCGGGAATTTTTAGTTGACTTCTCTGTTTAGAAAAAAATGTCAAGTTTGGCTTATATTTCCGTCATTTCTTCATTCTTGGCGGTGTGCCAAGCGGATGTTCAACGAATCGGAGTCATGGGAACATTGTACTGCAAAGGCAAACCGTTTCAGGGTGCCACCGTGACGATTGTAGACAAAAGTAAGAAACTGATGAAAAACTGGCACGAATTATATCTTGCGAAGTTTCACAGCACGTTTCCATTGCACCGAATGAAGAAATGAAAACTTTTGGTGAAAAAATATGCGCCACATTTCCAGTGCCATATGTTATTTCTACAGATATGTTTTATGACAGTGCAGGTCGCAAAAAAATCAATGAAATCATCTGTTGTTGTCGTAATAGATGCACTAACATATTATGAGGTTTAAAAATAATATTTATTATTTTTTGACCCTAAATTAATTGTGAAGTTAAAATCAGTTCAGAATGTTTGGTATGAAAGTGATCCCCAAGAATCACAAATTTAGTTGAAGTTCTGCTAAAAAAGATTATGAGTTACTAGAGCTCATGAACCCAGAAAGTGCACATTTTTTCGATTTTTCGACATTGGAAGCGAGAGACCAGTTGTGGTTGTCGTAATATGACTTCTACTTTCCAATCGATCATCTGTACCTTTGTACAATTAACAGCAGGACTATTTCTTTGGCATGCTATTCTGAGATTTCCAAGCTAATGTACAATTTCACGAATGTGTAGAGTAAAATTGCACAGCCGTGTCAACAAGAACTTTATTTTTAACTTTTCAAATTTCCGCCGGCAAAGAGCTCCATGGCGCAGAACGAAAAATAAAAATTGTACTACAATCATGAGAATTCGATCCTATACGTAATAGTTTTGTTAAATTTTGTCACCTGTCGACAATTACATGTAAATGACGTAAATTAACTTTTTCACTCAAAGCTTAACACAGACATCAAACATTAATAGAACATTTTTCACGTAAATTTACATTTTTTGACATTGAGCACATGAAGCTTGTTTTATATAAGTGATTTTGCATAGTGAACTAGCACTGATTCTATTTACCATAAATTGCAGAAGATGTGCTTATTCTAAATAGTATTAGTCAAGTCTGGGGGTGAATGAACAAAGTCACAAGTGTGAAATTTCAGTGCTATCAAAAATCACATGAACTTGGGCATATTCGCACACTTACACTTGATCCGCAAATTCATACGACCGCCAAGATAAGAAATATGCAAATTATATTATAATCAATGGATCTCATATATTTATATTCAGAATGAAAATACTGAGCGCAAGAAACTTATTTCATATCGACCCAGCATAGATTCTATTTACCATTCGAAAGATTATCCAAACTCAGTTTGCTTATTTTAAATGGTGTTAAGTAAGTCTGCGAATACATGAACAAGTCAGGAGCGTGAAATTTCAGTGGTTAGATCACATGAATTTATATTTATTCGTACACTTATGATCCAAAAATTCATGTTGCCAAGATCTGCAATACACAAATTGGACTACAATTAATGGATCTCATATGTTTATATTCAGAATGAAAGCTTCCGATATTTTTATTTTCTCTTTTCCATTCTTTGCTACATCACAGTTGCTCTTCTGTCGAACTGCTGTCATGATCAACTCCAAAAACTTGATATTTCAGATACAGGTCCTGACACTGGGCTCGACGAAAAGAAAACCGACAACAACGGTTCATTTCTCTTGGACGCCACGAGTTCATCTTTGACTTCAAAAATTGATCCATACTTGAAAATTTATCACACCTGCGATACTAGTCGTTTAGTGAGTGTAAATTGGCATTATTTGACTCTCCACCATGATGTTTTATCAAAAAATCCCTTTTTTTCTAGCAACTCTGCAAACGACGCTGGGTTTTCAAAATCCCGAAAGATCAAATTTTTAGTAAAAACGACAAAAAATTCAAACCGGTCAATTTCGGGTTGGCCGAGTTGACTTTTGTACCCAATCAAGAAGATTCCAAATGTACGCCAGTCGGTTGATGATGTCATGATTTTTTGGGCATGTCATTTTTTTCGATTTCATGTGAATCATACGTTATAAAATACAACAACCTTGGAAACAAAAGAATCTAGTTTTATTCAAAACGAGACTATTCTAGAAAAACTATTGAAAAAATCTGCCAAATTTCAAAAAATTCGCAATATATAAACGCATGAACTAAGTAAACTAGACTTTCCTTGTTTTATTGTGTTTTCATACAATTGTGCTCAACACGGCAGCCATGTTGCGCGATTTGTGTATAACTTTGGCTATGCTTTTCACTATGGCTCGTTGTTCGGTGTACAGAGTCAAAGTTCAAGGACAATTGAATTGTATGGGACAACCGGCTAATGGTGTCAAAGTGAAACTCTACGACATAAGTAAGATGATAAAACTCTGCTGTCTGAGGTTTTTAAGGTATCCAGAAGAAGATCATTTAATGTAAAAGGATCCAAAAGAAATCATTATCCAGAAGAAATCCAATCTCTTTGAATATTGATCGGCTAGAAACTTATTTTTGAAAAAATCTTGATTAGTCGCTGCTGGCAATTTCCAAAGTTTGACTGAATTATACAATTTCCAAAACGAAATCATGGTTTTTTGCAACATGATGTTTTTTCACCCTCGTTGACTTACATCGTGGCAGTATCAAAGTGAGCTTGTGAATTCAGCTGATGTGCTCCCTACTCGTCCGATTATCTGAATATCATGAATTTAACTTCAATGTACAAGAGTAAAACAAATGTTGATAAATTTCTAGTTATGGGACCACTGATTCTAAAAACTACATCTCCTCAACGTCCATTTCATTTTAAAGTTTCTACGATCTATAGTGTGTTTTTCTTAAAATGCTCCCAAATAAGGAAAGTGGAAAGCAAGTAGTCTGATAAACAATATATCATACAGGACTGGAAATTTGTGAACATACTGACCTAACCTTCAATAATTTTTCGAGTGGAAAATTTTACTGTAAGGGCTCTACGTAAACTATCATGACGACAGTACTGATTTGTGTAACTTTTCTATTTGGAAGCATTTTATAAAAAACAGACTATAGAAACGATACATTTCCATCTGATAAATCACGTTTCGAAGTTTGGAAGATCGTTTTGCATCACCTTCAGGAGAATCGCAACTGTTGATCAAAAAGTGCCATATTAAAATTAAATTCCCTCACGTAATCTTATTATTTTCACCAGGCAACTCCACAGTTCCTTAACTACAAAAAGTTTCACAAGTGATTGGTGATTTACAAATAGAAAGCTTTGCTACACTCCATTCGTTTTGAAATAATCGATGCCTCGAGATCGCAGCCAAACTTTTAATTAAAATTATATTAGGCTCGTTGACTCTATTCAGTAATTTTTTCCTTCATGATTTTTTCAATCGTTTCAAGATTACCGAAATTGATTTTATTTACGTATTCAGGCTGCATTCGCCGAAACTCTAACCGCTGCATCGATCATTTCAAATGAATGGAGTGATTTTTTCTTGATTTACATGTTACAAGGAATTCGGGATAGGTATCAATTTCAGTATGATAAACAACAGTGAGTTGAACTTTAAGTGAGAGATGACTGAAATAGATTATCATTTACAGTAAGTTGATCCTGCATTTTTGTTTGGCAAAGATTTAAAATAATTTGCAGAAATTATAAAAAATTTCTTGTTGAACAAGTTTCTTCAAGTCAGTCTTCAAGTCTTCAAGAACAAGTCTTCCTCCAGTAAAAGTAAGTACCTCGAACATTTAGTTTTGATGAAACGCCGACAAACCTGGTTACAATAGCAACAAAGCTATATTCCTCTCTGAATAAGGTGAACTCAGCAATTACTGCAGGTGAGGAATAACAATAGATAGGTTATTGCATCGATATTGATCCTAGTGAATCGGTCCCTTAGGCAAGTGATAGTAGAAATTTTAGGTTTGATCTTGCGTCCACTCCAACAAGTGTTTCATCTTATTTTACTGCAGATTACGGAAGTGATACCGAAATGGACGGCAAAGTAACCGACAACAGTGGCAGTTTCAGCATCGACGGCACCAGTTCGCAACTTTTGGGCAAAATCAGTCCAGTGTTGAAAATTTACCATAAGTGCAACACGGGTGCATTGACGGTGAGTATGATAGTTTTAGAATCAGGAGCAATTTACAAAGAATGTATTTTCTGCGAATTTTTTTCCTAATTCATATTTTTCTAACTAGGCGTCGAAATAATTAATAATTTCAACTTGTATTTTTTGTTGCTTCAAGATATGCGATCGAAGATGGGTCTATAAAATCCCCAACGAATTCATCTTCGATAAGAACGATCCCAAGTTGAAAACGATCAATTTTGGCGTCGCTGAATTGGCGTTAACGCCGGCCGAAGAAGATAAAAAGTGTTTGCCAGTCAGCGTCAAAACTCATAAAGGATCAAAAAACGCCACTATTTGAAATTTAGGATGCAATGAACAAGCAATTTTTTCATTGATTTCAGTATATGTGAAAACTTACTTAATAAAGTTTGTATTACAATCATACGTTGTGTTGAGGATGGCTTTGGGATTTGACTTCACTTTTAAAAAATTTTTGATCACACACAAATAGTGATTTTTTGAAGCGAGCTGAAACTTTTTTCTTGAAAACGCAAAAAATCGGGAATGAATCGATAAATCCCGTTGAGATCCATTGGAAAACACGTTTCAAAATGTGTACCTTCATTTTTGACGGAGTTATGTTTGGTTGAAGTTGGTTAGTATTTGGCTGATCTTCCTCTGATTTTCCGTACTGCCAATATGGCTGAAAATTTTCTTGGAATGTCATTACTGTATAAGTGGAATCGAACATCTTTGGTAGAGTAAAGTATGTAACGTTTGGAACTCGATCCAGGTCAAGATCAAATTAATATCAAACTGGATATATAATACCCCAAGTCATAAAATACGAGGGATTTTTGCCGTGAGCGCCAATTAATTATTGACCAACCACGTTTTCTTATTAAAATTGTTATTTTTTCACCCACATAATGAAAATGAAATTGTGATATCATGGATGTTCGCTAAATCAGTTTTGACGTCACGATTGTTTTTCCCTCCTCAAATATCCGTAACTAAGCGTCATTTTTTTCATACTGGATCTGAACTGTTGCAATCATGAAGCGGTGTTTATTGATCTTTATGCTAATTAGTGTTATTCTAATAGAAGTAAGATACTGCCATGCAGAAGGGAGTTGATATAGATGATGAATTATGAGCTATCTTGTGTTGTTGTTTTTTATTTTGTCTCCCTATTTCTACAATTGAAATTGTGAATTTTTTCTGTCGAGATATTGAAAACAAGAGTTTTACTCGGTATGACTATCGTTTTGAAATTTCTGTGAAAAGTTTTGGCAATCTGTGGAAACTGAATAGAAAAAGATCCGAAAAATAGAAAAAAAGGTTCTGCTTCAATATTGTACTTACAGTCTACTTTCCGAAACCCTTCGAGGGCGGTGTCTCGGTACTAATCATCTGTATTTTTGGTTAAAACGCTACAATAAATGTTTGGTCCAAACCATTTTCACGACCGTATTTGCTTTTCGTGCTTTCTATTCTAAAACAGAGTGGTATACCGTAGCTTTTTCTTACAGATTTTGAACGCTCAACGTTGGCGATACGAAGGATCGCATTCCAGGGAAAGATACGACGACCGTGGTCGAGGCGACGAAGGCAGACGGGACCGACGCCGGGAATATGAACGTCGCAGACTGGCCAAATGTCGGTACCGCTGCGGTAGCGGCGCTGACTGCCGTTATTGGGAATACGGGCGCCGTTGTCGATACTACCGAAGCCAGGGCGGCGCTGGCGGCCGTGGTCGACCATGGCTTTTATGAGAAGTCATACTGACCTGCTAATCAAGTGATATCGGCAAAGAAGGTTTTAAATTTTTTGTCTCCTTGCTGACGTCACACTCAGGTTTTTGTAGACTTTACTTTACTTTTTATGTATTGTCGTGTCTCACATTGTTGTCATAATTATTTATAATTATAAATGTACATGAAGCAATTTCACTTATAGTCCTGTTCTTCTTGAAATGCATGCGGATAATAATAGTGGAGAACATTTTTTTCAAATTTTTAGCATTTTCTCCTAAAACATATGTCTCATAGAACTAGATATTTGAGAGACTACACAACTAACCCATATTTTTGAGAAAAACTCCTACAGTAAAAGCTCTTCGTAAACGACTTTAAGAGCGGCACTTATTTTTTTGTTATTTTTTATTTTACAAGCGTTATACAAAGAGATTATAGGTTGATTACTTATGAAATGAAAAATACTCCCACCAAAAACTTTTCAGGGTTATTTCTGTGATAGCACAAATTTTCAATTCGGTAGGTAAGACATGCTTTTTAGCAGAAAAACAAAAATGTAAAATATATGTTTTGCAGTTTTATCGTTTCCTATATTGTTAAGTAGCTTAGTAGTTCGCTTGTTCAGTAGTCTTACCTTAAAAGAGTGTGCCTCGTCTTTTTTGAGGCGGAAAACACCTCTTTTGTTCACCTCAGTTTCTGAAATTTCAGCAACTTTGAAAAAATGCACATCATTAAAAGTTACTTTTTGACAACTATAATCTGTTTATTGTGAATTGAAAATATGAGTAAAACACAAAGTAAGCTTATCACTGTGATCAAAGAAAAAAATTTTCTCGCCTATGAGCGGCAAACAGAACAACGCGAAAATTCCGTTCAACAGCTTAGTTCAATGGTCGAAATTCGTCGGGTAGCGTATATACGGCGACTACCCAAATTAAAATTTGGTAAACATGATGCTTTTTCAAGAATTTCGGCCTTGTTAACTGTATAAGGTTTTCCACCTTGTGCAATTTGCATGTCAAACCGAGCATACTTTTTTGGTTGTCGGTGGGTCGGCCTATCACAAAGTAAATGAGCTATAGAAAAATAACTCATTACAGCACTTCAATTTTTGTTTGTAACCGGATACTTTCATTTGGGGCCGGTCTCATAAGAAAGACTTAAGGCCTTGTCATACTTCGCTGCGATGTACCGCGCGGCGCCGGCCAGTGCCGACTGGGAAGTATGACTAGATTTTTCTGATTTTTGCGGCGCCGCGCGGTACCGCCTTCAAAGTTCAACTCAAAGGAAATTTTCGAACAACTCATGTGTTATAAAGCTGTAATATATTGTTGCTATAACATATTGATGCATACCATAACATCTGTATATGCAGTTCAATCATATTTTTTACATGAATTGTGAACTATGACACTTTTCAAGTATTATTTTATCATGCGTCTTAGTGCACAACATAGAAATTCCGTGGAGTCAGCCAGTACAAGCAGCATTGTTTTTCCAACATCCAAGCAGCATGTTTTTCAATGTATATTAGCCAAATATGTGAAATTATTTGCTTAGACAGCATCTTTTAAAGTTTTAAAGCTTCTTCTTTGAATCAAGTATGCTTCGTTTGGAGAGATCGTTTAACTACAGTATCATTTTCATTCATGATGACTTTCTCTTCTCTCTTGATCATTTTTTCGTTCATCATCTTCTCAATCATTGTAGGGGGTCAGATCTGCTGGGGGGTCAATAGCCTCAAACCCCCCTCCACGTGCATGTATGCTACATTCGGAAAAAATTCATCCTACATTCTAAAAAATCAATGATTGACAAGTTTTGGCCATGCACTCGGAAATTTTCCCAGTGAAGTTTTTCCTGCAATTTTATCCCAGAGAAATTATTTGACGTTTTCAGAAATAGATTTTCAGGTGGACTGGAAATATGTATAGTTCGTTTTTATAAAATTTTTGCAAATTGAAAATGGACAAAAAAAGAACCGTCCTCAGAGTCGTTTGCACAAACCGTTTACTATAGAATTTTTGGCGTAAAAAAGTCGCTAGAGGATCAGTTGAGCAGATTCTGTAAATTATAGAAATATAAAATGATACTTGCTATTCATTTTTTTATTCACAAGCATTTCCAGAAAAAGAGACTATAGGTTTTTGCGATTACAAAATTTACAATGGAGATATGAATGTGGAAAATTATTAATATGCAAAGTAGGTGTAAACACGTTTCCACGGCCTGATATAGTCTTGGCAATAAGCCAAGTGCAATCAGCAGTTCCAAAAACAATGAAAAACAACAGTGCTTGCAAATTTTTCGCGAAAGTTATTATTCAGAGAGCAAAATCTGAAAGTAAAAAAGCGGCGCCGCGCCGCAACGCCGCGCGGCGCCGCGCGGCTATGTATGACAAGGCACCGTGCGGCAAAGTATGACAGGGCCTTTAAGCTGCAGCTGAGCAGCAGGCTGTAGCTTAACTTACCATTTCCGTTGAGGTGCAACTCAGGTACAGCTTAACTCATACACACAAAACATACCGAAAAAGTTAAGATGCAGCTGAGCTGCAAGTTAACGGCAATGGTAGAACATTTAAAGTTGAGCTACAGCTTAAGCTGCAGCTCAGGTGGAGCTTAAGTCTCTTTAATGTAACCGGACCCAGACATTTTCAAGTAATCCATAGTTATCAACTTGGCTACTAGTGTAGCTCCATTCAGCTGATCGAAACTGAAATTATCGAACAAATGATCTTACTTATCTTAAGTAGTTCAGTTTCCGAACGCGAAGCCAATTTCATAGCAGAAACACCAAGTAAATAAGGCAGTTATCAACTGACAGACTTATAACAACTTTAGTTCAGAAAGTCAAAAACCTTAAAATGCTAGAGAAGGAACTAGTTCCTAGAATCGAGTTTATGATTAGTTAATCATTTTTCATACAGTCCGCAACTTGCAAGAACTTTTTTCAGAATAAGGAGGTAAACATGCTGAAAAATATTTACAGAGCGGTAAACAAGAGCGATTTTTACAAAAACCACTTCGACAGTTTATAGTATCCTGTCGTACCGTCACGTTCTGCGTTCTTAAACGTGACTTCTTTCACTATAATAGATGAAAATGTAGGTTTTTAGCATTGTCAACATGAATATTTCACAATAAAAAGAAAATTTGCATCAAGTTTAATCAAAATTCAAGTTCGATTGCACATAAAACATGAATTGTATATTTTTTACATTGCTTATATGCGCATTACTGCTGCAGGTAAGTCTCTATTGTTGTGATTATATTCGTGATCTGATGACATGAACATGATCAATGTGTGAAATTTTTCAGTCGCAAACCATGCATCTGTTGCAGGGTCGTCTGATGCAGTACTCGAAAAAACCGTGACTTTTTTCGTCGATAGCTCCAGCAGCGAAAAACTTTGGGCAAATGTGGCTTGAACCACGGATGACTATAAAAAATGTATTTTAAATCATGTTTTTGAATAGATTTCAACTTTATTTATTAATTAATGTCCAGTTTAGTAGGTTTTTGCAGCAAAAAATGTCGTCCCGACTCGAAAATTTGAGCAGATTTCATTTGAAGGCCACGGTGATACATACTCGTCAATCAGTATCACATCCAGCTTCACTGCTTATGCACATAGAACCTTAAATATTTATTTTTCACAGAAGAACCGCCTGGAAGCCCACCATAGGGCCAGCCATTCCGACGAATTTGGTCATCATGGTACAAACCGAGGTGGAGGAAAGATGAATTATCGCACGGCTGCCTACATTAATCGCCGCCCTAATTTGGGCATTAACAGAGCCTACACTTATAACGACCCGATTAATAATGGATACAGTAACTACCGCAACGACAGAAATTACGGCGCCGGGTACAGATATGATTTCGACTTGCTGCAACAGCCGAACGACGCCATGGGATTTTCGAATGGCGGACTTTTCGACTATAATCCGGAACTTGCCGTGAAATGAAACCTAATGTGTTTGGCTAAAGAGAATTTATCTTTAACCATTAATTTGTATCTGCATTTGCATGAATCGTGAATACAGAAATACCACTTGCTTGCGAATTCAATGAATTGACAGTATTTTCACTTTATCTTGTGAAATTGACCTGAACTAAAGGATAAAAGCTGCGATATGCTGATTCATGTATACTATAGTTCTTCCGTGTGTTCGATGTTCGTCGTAGAGGTTGGCATTTCTATGTCTAATATAAGATAGAGTGATCAAAAAACGAACTACATAAAGCGCTACAATATGGTAACCAGAGCAGATCCGCGGTTTTTGCCGATTGCATTCAATATCAAAATTACTCTGTTATCCTTCGCCGGAGTTTTCATTTGCGTTAGAAATCCACAGACTGAATAGCGTATCTCATTGGCAATCTCTGGGAACCACAAATTTTATTCAAAACACTTTTTTGCATTGATTATTAAAGTAAACGGTTATAAGCTAGAAAGCACAGGTTTATTGTATAGTCCACTAAATTTTCTAGCAGTCAAGCTGATTTATAGGAAAGTCTACGTGATTAAAGCCAAGTATTGTAATAGTCAATGCAAGATGCTTCTCAAAGTATGCACTGCAAGCATATGCATATGAAATTTCAACGCAAAAACTGTAGTCAACTAAACAACCTGGAAAAAAACACCTGAACACTGTAGCTGGATTGGAGCTACGAAGACATAATTTTCTGCAGAAAATATGCAGGTCTCGGAAAAACTACAGGATTTTTACGGACTGTCCAAGTCTTGATTTCGAACTTTGTTCAGCAAAATACAGCTGTTTTCCAACAAATTCAAAATTTTAATGTGTAATTTTTCCCGCTATTTCAACCTGAACTCTCACTCGTCTGGTTACTCGACTCTTGCACAAAACCGTCACATGAACCGCAACGTTTTAGCATGCAGGCCAGTTAGGCGTGTTTGGACACGCTCGGGAGGGCGTGTGAGGGTAAAAAAGTTGTCTTCAACCATAGTCTGTGAGACCCAAAAAACTGTTGGAAATCTGTCCCGCAATTGCCTCACCAATGATTCTGTGATAGCTGCCGGGTGTCTGTCACGCAATGGTCAAGGATAGGGTCAGTTTGCAGTAAATAACAAACAGTATATAGGTCCCATAATCACCTATGACTCAAAACACGTGTGTTTTGGGGAGCGTTCCCACAAATTTTTCCACTTACAAATCAGATAAAAACTGTCTCACTGTACTCACGCAGATTGGCTGACGGTATTTTATCCAAATTAGTTTCCATCATTCAAATAATGGTAAATCATGGTAAAGTAGCAGTATCTATATTGTGAAATCACATGTGATTAGAAAATACGTGTATTTGGAAGATCGATCGAAAGAATGCATTTTTTCTTTCATACCTATAATGACATGAGCCATCTTTTTAACTACTCAATTTCCCTATTTTCATCATTTTATGCCCTTTTTGCGCCAGGTTACATTATTATTTTTTCACATTTGGAACCATATTTCTGCCTCCTCTGAGTCATATTTTGCCTGAATTTTTTTCCATAAAAAATATCATATATTTTACCGTTTTTTGTGTCAATTATCAAGCGTTTTTCCTGTGTGTGTTATTTTTTACCCATTTTTTAAAGAAAATAGCACATATTTCTCGTTTTACTGTTTTTTTGTGTAATTTTTACAATTGTTCAGAGCCCCAAAGTGAAGTTTAACAATGAATAGGTCGATAGTATTGAAAAAGTTGTCATTCAAGTCGTTGATTGACAGAAAAATATCAGAAATGTAACTCCTTGGACAGTGCAATAGATATATCAGTATACCTATAACTTTTTATCCGATCTGACATACTCAACTTTTGAAGACAGGTTCAATGCACGAATTTTTGAATGGTTTAACACTTCTATTGCGACTTTGATCTTTTTTGCGGGTTAGAATTGCAAATTCTCTACAGCCAAATATTTAGAATCATGCCGTTGGACACGTGGGAGTAATTTAATTACAGCAACTTTATTTTGGTCTACACTATGGTTGTCCCCAATCAGTTTCAGTGCCTATCATTAGTGCATTATTTTAGGTTAGTGCTAACCTGTCTCTGTGAATGCAGTTTGGACTACTAGATATTGAGACACGAGCGTACCAAAACGTTTTCAGTTTTCCGCAGTTTCAGGGAGGATTTTCACAATTTATAGCAGCGCTAATTCAGTTCAAAATGTCGTTCATGCCACATTTGATCCGAGAAACTGCGTCGAAATTGCTGCGGTTATTTGAAAAAGCTATTTGACGAATAGAAGTTTCACGATGTTCCTTCAATGGGTTTTAGATAAAGCCGTTCCCGAAAAACAAATGAAAAAGACCCTTTGAAAATCGAAGGAGGCTAATTCAATTTATATTATTCGATAGAAAGTTGCCCCTCTGGTAGAAAAATGATCAAGTTCTCGTCTAAATTATCTCTGAAAAGGATACATCTAATCAACTGATTGTCAGAGGGTCAATTCCTCTGACCTTTGGTCCTCTATTTATTATCATTTTAATTTTCTAGAGTCCTTTGTTGCTAAAGTAAGTTCACTTTTTATTAGGTGAACAAAACTTTCAAAACGGTTTGTGTCACTCTATTTTTGGTACAAAAATCTATAATTGGATGAGATTGTTTTGCATAGACAATTTTTTGTTGATGTTTGGCGACGCACGTCACGATTATTCATGTTTGTGGGACAGTTCTTTCTGTCTCTTGCTTTCTTGATAGTGTGTGATATTGAGCTTCCCCTCGGGGAGAGACAGTGTGGGACTCGTGTGAGCATCCCTAGCCCCTGCGACTCTCAGTGCAGGTCTAGGAGGAGGTGTTAGGCTTTCATTTGGCACGTTCACAGTTCTCTTCTAACTTTATTCGGTGTTTTGTTATTTAGAAATAATAATCCCGTTTTCATCAATCGTCTTTGGCTAGGTACTGTATCTATCCCTCTCTGTTTCTTCTCGCCGGGTTAGCGTCAGGGTTAGTATCAGCCAGGATTTCCCACAAACCGCATGCAGGTAGCCAGGGTATATGCAGGCCTATATTACAACATGATGTGAATACGCTTTTTGATCAACAGACTTGCTTTATAGCATTTTTATAATTATTACTTTGATGTAATGTTGCTGTATAAGAAATTTGGTTGTCCTTATCGACAACATTCGAGCAATGAAAGAATCAAATGGTGTATGCAAATTAAGGTTCATGTGTTAAGACGTTGCAGCTGCTAGACACATGCAACTATGTCACCAGAGCAGGTTTTACCGCTAGTAGGACAAAAATATACATTTTCTCGGATAAATTAAGCACAAGGTAGGTCTTAACATACGACGCAGTTTCATAGTTAATGAATTGACGGATTTTTTCAACTCTTTTTTTATTTATTAGTTCGCAAAATGACGTTGAAATTGAAGATACAAGCTGCGTCATATGTTTTTTTCACAAATGGTAGAATGCCGACCAATTTTCAAGAAAAGGTTCCAACATCTTGAACGTAGAAGATTGATGAGAACGCGCTGCTTTAGCAAATAATAATAAGCAATAAACAAACAACAACAAAGACACTAGTTCCACCAAGCTCGTCGGCAGCCGAAAAGTGATTCTTCACTCTAGTGAATGAGATAAAACACCTTGGTCTGATGATGTCTTCAGTGGTCGTGGTCGGCAGTTGCGTCTACGACATGTTCAGGTTAGATGACTTTTTCGAAGATTTCAGTCATCGAAACGAAAATGGTATAATATATATAGTTAAGCTTCTACTTGAGTTGTAACTCAAGTTAAGTCTCATATGAATCCGGGCTCTGATCTGGATTTGGGTTCAAAATTTACTCAAGCATCACTTATCAGAATCCTGGCATGTGTTCGAGAATGTCAGACAGGTTGGTACAGCTTGAGGCAAAATCAGTCATTTTTGTAGCTTTCCATATATTATTTTTTGGTAGATTTCAAAAAAATAAACAATTTTGCTGAAGATAAGAGTTCAGTTCAGCAGAAAAAACCGTCAGTACAATCAGTATATGTGAAAACTTGATTTCAATTTACTTTAAAATATACTTCAGTTCGTTCTGCATCCCTGAGTCATGCTGGTATTTAAAATTTGAGAAAATTGAAAGTTTCCGTGGAAACAATTCTGAACTTTTGCTCATCATTTCAAAATGAACGACTGTAGCTTAGAAACCAGATTGGTGGATAAGCATTTTTACAATAGGCCTTTATTGTAATATGCGAACATTGCTGCTTATTTAATTTTGAAAGAACATCAAAAAGCAGTGCTTTAGTATGAATAAGTACAGCTCACGCTATACTGTAACTATAAATATGAAACTCTGAGGTCAGTTATTGGAATAGATAGACTATCTAAGAAACAAAACCCAAACACTCTACCTTGGCTGGCTGAGGTACTACGAGCTTTTCAGACGAGCCGTTCTTTGAACCCCACTGCAGATGGTGAGATCTTAACAAGATTATGAAAGTGCATAGTTGGTCTCCCCATCTGGCGTAAACGAAGTCTTTTTGGGTACAGTCTTAACTTGGCGCCCGTCTCACTTTGGCGCAGGGGCCATAGCGAAACGTTGTTTTAATTTGGCGCCCATGCCAAATGGGGGGGGGGGGGTGACGTGAACTCATTTATGGCTTTAGTTACGTTCCTCGCTTGCCGAAACCCGGTGAAGCCGTCATCGGTCGAAAATTTCGCACAATGTTCGGGGGCAAAGGCGCCAATCAAGCCGTGCAATGCTCTTTACTTGGCGCCAAAGTGTCAATGGTAGCCAAAGTAAGTAGTTAAGTTTTGGAAATGTTTTTTGCTATATCGTATACATATGCCATTTAGCTGGGCAACGACAATATTGGAGACGAAACATTGGAAAATTTAAAAAAATTTGGAGTAAGCACAGGTAAGGCAACGTCAAGACTGCTTAGGAAAAAGCAAAAACATTTTCTTATTGACTATTGAACAACCATTAAGAAGCAAAACGTCGCGCGATTGGGTTGAAGAATTTCAGAAAATTTGGATTTGTAAAATTTACTCAAACTGTGAATAATTTTTATTGATTTTCACCAAAGTAATTCATGATGTCATGCTGACTTCTACATGCCTATTCTCAGTCAATTTCCATAATATCAACTGATAACTCATTTAGTAACCAGTGATTAGATACCCCTAACAAAAACTCAGTCCGTTCAAGTGTATCAGGTTTTTCGATAATTCAGTTGTACAAAATTTCCATTTCACCCAATCAACCTACACGTCAATCAACTTAACATTACTTATATTTTGGTTCAACCCGTTAATTCTACTAGTACTAATTTTTCAGCAATTTTTTTCATGATTTTCAGCTAAACGGGCTTTTTGGAATGAACGGCTGTTCCGACTGAACGAATGTTTTTCTAAATAAACGTCCATGTGGCTGTTTTAACTGAACGAGCGTTTCTCTATGAAGAAGGGTTGTGCGTGGCTGTGAGCACATAACCAACTTCAGTCCATGCAGTCCAGTCCAAGAGTTGGAGAAAATTTGCTTCATCCGTTTAGTCCGTTCAGTCCGTTCAACCCACGAAGCCTGCCTGGCCATCGAGACTTTTGTGCCTTTAACTTTCTCTCATCCAGTCACCACACATCAAAACATTTATGCTTTCATACCCTCCGAGACTCCCGTTCAGCCTACCCGAAAAAGATGACCCTATACATTGTATTAGTAGGATTGACAGGTTGGGCCAATGTGGGCTATCGAATGCACTATGATGTCAAAATTCAACCTCCTATTACTTGCCAAAAATATAGCTACAAAATTTACGTCTAAACGAGATCTATCGATTGATTTCCAGTTTGTGCGCTTTAGAAGAAAAAAATCCAGCCATTTTTAAAGTTAGGGCCAGACACTTCCTGGACGAGGTCAAATTTTTTTAATCATTCAGCTCACGTGACGCGTACAGACAAGGCTTCGAGTGGCACAGCGTCAATTTTTGTAGAAGAATCTGGTAATTATAGCACATTTAATTTGAAAACTAAAAAAACTAAAAAACGTAAAACTAAAAAAGAAGGTTCGATTTGATACACAATTTTTACCAAAAGGAAAGCTTTATACTGTAGAAAACGCTAAATTTCTTCATGAGAATGGGAAAGGCCAAAATCATCGAAAAAACATCATGCTTATCATCCGTCGATTTTGACAGAACTACGTCGATACCTAAGTGCTACTCGAGAAATTTTCACGACTTTACCAGGCTATTGTAGGAAATTTTCAGCTGTTCTGTTTGCCGCTCACGAAGAATTTTTTTCAGTGATTTCATTTTCAATTTTTCAGTAATAGGTTTAATAGTTTTTTCCGTTATTGCACTTACTCTCACGGAATCGCTGCATCGATAATTTCAAAATGAATGGAGTATAGTGAAGCTAACGAGTGGACATACTAAGTCTGACATCATAATTTTACTTTTTTGCCGCACGTTCAGGTCAAAACGCCATAGCCGTTATTTTGGGGTCGAATATGGAATTAACGCTGCAGGATGTGGAAAATGCCTCGGAAATAATTTCCAGTTCTAAAGTGATCGTTTGTCAGTTAGAAACGCCTCCAGAAACGATTTTTTTGGCATTCGAAATGGCTAAGAAAGGTGGTGGTAAGTAATTTCCTGTACAGTGATCCAAAAGTAAATGACTACAGTGTTCATTAGTTTATCAGTATTGTATGCATTGCTGCCCTTTATACAATAATCTTTAATTTTTGGTTACAGGAAGAGACCTCATGAATCTTTTGACCCCAACAACAAAATGTTTTTGTTGTTGGGGTCAAAAGTTTTTTTTTTTTGTTTGTTTGTTAATCTCTGTTTTTTATCTTTGCAGCAACCACGATATGGAATGCCGCTACTGGAATACCAAATCTGGAAAATATAGAAAAATATTTGCAGCTTGCAGACATCACTGTCACGAATGAATACGAAGTAAGAAAGAGAATAATCAATTGATCTCAAATTCTCATTACGTAAAGTGACCAGGAAAAGCTTTCTCACGTCAATCCCATGCATCAGAATGAAATAAAAATGATCATAAAGGATTTAGCATAGTTCCACCCTAAATTTTATTCCAATTCGTCAGACTTTGGTGAAAGTTCACATCGCTGGACATTTTACAGTGTGATATTTCAAGTCAGTAATTTACTTTTTATGGAACTTTCGTTCCCAATAAACACGTTTTATGTGGACAGAAACCCGCATCTCCAGCGTCTACAACTTTAGTTGATCTCTCGTTAACGAAATGTTTTTTTCAAATGATCACTTTTGGTTAAATTTTTCTTTGGAAGACCACATTACTCTACGAAATTGATAAAAACAGCGGAAAGTTTTTTTTTGAAAAATTGTTTTTTTCAAATTTGAAATTGTTGATTCGCTACGGAAACTAGCACGCTACTGGAACATCATGACTTATTGCAGTTAAATTACTCCACTAGACTAGTCTGCTGTCGAAAATGGAAACCAAATCCACATCAGATATCTACAAAGCCATGGCCAAAATCATGGAAATGGGTGCCAAAACATTAGTAGTCACTTTGGGGGAAGATGGCTGCTATTTTTGCGACAACAAAAGCAACAGGTTGCCTGTACATGTAAAGTCCGATTCCAAAGTCGAGCCGGTTGACGCTACAGTATGCTCCAGGATATGTTGTTGGAAATTTACAAATTTTGTGTTCCTAGGGAGCTGGTGATTCTTTTATTGGAACTTTGGTCTTTTTTCTATCCGAAATGCCGCATTTGGCGTTCGACGAAATTTTGAAACGCAGCTGCTTCGTCGCGGGAAAATGCGTCGAAAGGGCCGGAACACAGACTTCCTATTATTCTAGAGATGGACTACCGAGCAATCTGTTCGTGTGAAAAACGCATTTCTCGCGAATTTCGAATCATTGATATTGAAAGCGGTTATATTCTATATTAGCAGATTCGTCCGACACCGAAAAAATATCTTTTTGGTCTTCAGTAAAGAACAATTTTAATCGTTTTGTACATTCATCTGCATTTAACAGCAGACAGAATTTTATGAGTTCAAGTTCGTGAAACAGCTATTACCTGTCGAACATTTCTCAAATATCGATTTCATTGATACAACAGCAATCGACAATCTTCGGTTTACGTCAGCGAGTGGCAATCATAACAATATGATCAAAAGTATTTCAATTTTTGTTGAAGTATAAGTTGCAAAAAATGTGAAAAGCAACGCGTTCCATACGACAAAATTTTGGTGGGTGACCACGTTTATTCCATCATACTGTGCGCAAGTCCTAATTTTGTTTGAACACAGTTCGGTAATAGTAGGTTTTCTGTAGCAAAAACAATCGAATTTCAGGCAGTTTATGGTCGCCATACTACGGTTTTTTTCCTATGGGGTCTTTCGAGGAAAAAAATTTCGAAATGAGGAAAAAATGTTGGGTATGGTTGTTATTGTGGAAAAAATTTTGGGGAATTCAAAGCCGGAAAGATGCGTTTTCGTGGACTAAGGTCAAGATCTCAATTTTCCGGCGCTTGCGCCAGTCATCAGTGTTTTTTTTGCTCAAAACATTTCGCCCCATTTGAGGAAAAACCCCAAAAAAATTTTCCTCATGAGGAAAAATCAATTTTTTTAGTTTCCTTGCTTAAAAATCGCTCTAAATCATTTCTGATGTGATTTTTGAATGTTTCTCATTAACTTGCATCTTATTCCGCCAATAAACCGACATTTTTTTGCAAAAAGACTCGAGCTGTGACCTGTATGTAGATAAATATTCAAGTGAGTTTACATGAGCAAGAGAATAATTCAACAGCATAACCTTTATATCTTATATTTCTTTGACAACATAAAACAACCTGATTTTGACATAAGAAGTAAATCAAACAGTAAACTTTGATAAAAAGATGAAAATGAAAAATATAATTCTTTTTTTCTCCAAATGCCAGGTTCCGATGTGCAACTTGGGGAAAAATTTTGGTTGCGCAGATAAATTTTCGGTTGTTCACTCTATAATCAATAAATTGGCCTAATTTTATCGGAAAAAATACCAAAAGCTGGTTTCTTCTATTTCATTCGATTTGCGTCTGTTTCGGGCTTTTGAAACCAAATTTTTTGAGTTTTGAAGAGAAAATGGAAAGATTGGTATGAGTAACTTGTTCGGCGCCTAGTGCCAAAAATTTTCCGGGAATATTAATATTCTAGAACGCTGGAAAATGCACCTTTACAACTTTTATTTTCTAGACAGAAGGTTTAATTTTCCAGTGGATTCATATTTAATGAATTTTCAGTCGGGCAGACTACAATTCAAAAACTAGGGAAGCCACCAAGAATTTTGATTCTTCAACCAGCAAGAATTCCCACTTGTCCTCGAAGAGTTTTAATCACACAAATGTCAAAATCTTTTTAAAGACCGCAAAAAGACTTTCGAAAAATAAACCGAGAAAAATCTCGCTTTTCGTCAAATTCTCAATAAAAACGACACATTGATAATTAAAAGCTATAAGCATTAGCTGGAATGAAATTTTCTAACCGCAGAATAATGAAGAAAAAGTATTAAATATTTATAATTCGGCGCGAAGCGTCGGAAAATTTCGACAATTATTCGGTTTTATAACGCGTAAAATGCATCTCCAGACAGAAAACCATCAAAAAAATTTTTCTCAATTTCAAAAAAAGTTCCTCAAAAAGCGTCGATTGAGGAAAAAACTGTGCCGGTTATAGGTAGATAATCACTATTTTCTATCAGGCGCGGCCGTTAGCATATATACTTCCACTTATTAATTAATGTTCAACAGTTTCTATCAATCGAGTTAGCTCGTTTCATTTTCTAACAGTTTACAGTTAGTATATTATTTCGCTGAAAATAGAGATTTTTCATCAATTCTCAATTTTTTTCTCGATGCTCGGAAATTGAAATTGAAGACAATATTCTAGACTATGATTTTAAACAGAGCACCCAATGGGGGGCATACCTGTACTTGGGGGGGTTGGGGGGGGACCCCCCCCCAACTCGGCCAACCCTATACCCAAAATCATTTCCCCCCCCCAACCCCCCCCCCCCAGTTTGGAAAAAAAAAATTTTTTCAAAAAAGTGTATGTTTTTTTGGCCTTTTTTTGGGAAAAATTTCGACTTTTTCCTACCCCCCCCCCCCCAAAATTTCGGATTTACCCCCCCCCCCCCCCCAACTGGTCGGAGGTCTTACAGGTATGATGGGGGGTATGTTGGGTATTACCCCCGTCTTAGATTTGGAAATTCATTTACTACCCCCATAAAAAACAGCTCATTATAGCAAAAAATTTCGGTAGATTTCATCCTATCCCCAGTAGGTTATACTAATTCGAGAAAAATTGCAGAATGTGTGATTCTGAGGAATTACTCACTGCTCTTTTTGACACATTTACTGAGCAAATGATAATGGGAAAGTATGCAACTTCTGTGCCATATAGCGATTTTTAGGAAAGGATATCAGCACATTAATATATACTACTTGTAGGAAATCATTATAAATATAATTGGGAGATGAAATAATGACTTGTGTATATGTGATTAATCAAAAAATCGCCCCTTGGGAAGAAAAACATTATGTTCTTAAAATTCTGCCTCTTCATGCTCTCCTTTCCTTTTCCCCGCTTCTGCATTCGGTCTTCTGTGCGCATATGGTTACCCAAGCTGTGGCATACTTATTTATGGCGCGAAGCGCCCAGAAAATTGATGTTTTTGACCATTTTTTGTTCAAAAATTGACATTTTTCATCAAAAAATTAACATTTTTCAGTATTTTTCTGATCAAAAGTATGGGGGTCCCTGGGGCTACCATATGGCTAGCCATAGGATTGGAAAATCATGGGGGAGCGGTCGCCCAATGGCTAGCCATATGGTCGAAGATTTCTGGGGGGGGGTTCCCATAGCACTTCCCCCCCCCCCAATTACATGTATGGCTGCAACTATCAATTTTGCTCAATCAATCTAAAATAATGTTTTTGAGCTAGAAAAACAGATACTTTCTAGGATTTTCTTACCAATCTATAATTTTCGCTCATTTCACATATTTTTCAAATGATTTAAACTTCCAACGAAAAAAATTTTCGTGTGCGGAAAAAATTTTGGGTCATTTCCGCACGGTGCGGATGAAGGCATGCGAAAAGCACCCTGCTGTCGACATTTTTGAGCGAAAAACAACTTGGAGAAAAATTTTCTCCTTGAAATTCCTCTAAAGTTAAGCGATTTCATATTTTGCAGTTTTTGCTAAATCATATATATATTATTATCACATACAGGCCTGTAGCCAGGAATCTTTTTCGGGGTAAGCACACATTTTTTTACCCAATTTACTGTAAAATTGACATTTCTCACTTTACTTTTTCTTGGAGAAAAAACCAAAGCTTTTCCTTTGCTTTTTTTAACACTTGAAACATTTTGGGGGACCATGACCCCCAACCTCCATGCCTACAGGCCTGAGCAGATATATGAGCATACTCGATTAGTCTTAATTTTGAGTGGAGACTTTTATGGTCAGAGTTTTTTGTGAGCGATTTTAACGACAGTATCAGTTTTTGTAATTTTTCATTGGTTGGAAGCATTTAAAAAAACAGATTATAAATTTCTTCCAAATGAAAAGATTTATCAACAGTTTAACTAAAGCAAAAATGATAAAAAGTGAAGAAATGACGCAATTATAAAACACTAATGAGAATAATAGAGGAAAAACATGAAGTGGAGTAGAAAACGTCGAAATAATTCGAATGAAAACTTCATTCTCGATGCTCAATCTTGATTTTGAATTATGACGGTCAAAAATTCCGACGAAACTTCAAATTGTTTTTTATCACTAATTTACTTTACCACAACACGTCAATCTATAGATTGTAGTAATCTCAGAATTCAGACATGAACTTTTGAAGCCTTTTCAAACTCGCTTTTTCTAAGCTAAAAATAAGTTCAATTTGACATGACCACGATCGAAGATAAATTACTTTACGGCCAAAACGCTGGCTATTGCAGTAGTTCGGACGACGATGAAGATTTTCAAGAAGCCAGATCTAATTCACCCGACGTCAACCGTCACCCTACTTCGTCTACTTATAACGGCGCAAGCAGCAACGTAAGTTATTCCATTTTTGAAAAATGAGAAATTTTGTTCTATTCATAACTTGCTCATTCCTAGAAACGTTAATTAGTTTCCATAATTTTCGATTGTGTAATGTTTTCAGACTGGTCCTAAAGGCGTTATCGAAGATTGGCGGCGTTTTAAACAGCTGGAAAACGAACGAAAAGATGAACAAGCCAAAGAATTGACCGAATTGAGCAAAAAGCTTTCGATGACATGCCGGACTCAAGTAAAAATTGTTAATCTGAAGGCAGAGCACTGGTTCGCCTTCAAATTTTTTGCAAAAAGCTTCAAATTATCGATTTAAAACTCAATATTTAACCAAAATTCAGGTTTAAAAAACTTATTCTTGGTCAGTATCATTTTAAATATTAGAATCAAGTTTTTTTGTCTCATACTGAAAAATTATCAATCAAATCTTCGATGTAAAAGTCGAATATTTGCGTTCAAGAAGCTTATCTTGGTAGGGTTTTTAAATTGTGCAAAATTAGGACGTAGTATTATTTCGTTTCGAAATGTTTTCAGCGCGAAGACGAACAAGCCAAGGAAAAAGAATTGGAAGAAGAATTGTTCAAAGAAGCTTTGTCGGACGACGATTTCCTCAAAGAATATATGAAAAGACGTATGCAAGAATTAGAATTGAACTTGAAAAATAAAGCCAAGTAAATAGAAATTTAATCTGTCTTAAATTTTTAGTCGAGTGATCACTATTGTAGTTCTTGTTTAGAAATTTCGGAATCGTTTACGAATTAACCGATATCGATTCGTTTCTGCGCGCCGTTGAAATAGAATCTAAGCAATATGCAATTATTGTACATATTTACGATAAAGTGAGTATTTTAGGGTTAAAATTGTGCTACCAACATTATATTACATAGAAAAATTGAATCTTTGTGTTTGAAAGCTTTTTGGCGTCTTAAACACCAAATATTGATGTCGCAGAATCGGAAAAAATAATGTGAAAATATTTTAGAATCAATTTCATAGATTTTCTTATTATCATGTCTACTTTATGACATACGTGTCTACAGGCTCTCGCCAGTACTAGACGATGACAAAAGTTCTTACCGGTCGAAAGAATCTCAAGTTTTGGTTGATTGTCTAATTTCTGAATATTAATTGCCTCTTCAATCCAAAAACGATTTGACTTATGTTGTTTTGACCAAATGTACGAAAAACTTTATTTATAGCTAATAATTTTGGTTTTATAGCTTGTTAGCGACACTATCTAGCCGATTGAAAAAATCGGGACATTGTTCAGGTCTCCATATTTGATGTAGGAATTATTGCTTTCTGCTCCAGAAAATTCTGGAAAACCTGGAAAGTCAGGGAATTTCATTTCGGATAACTGCTGTACACCCTGGTCCGTCGCAAACCTTTTCAAGTCATCGTTTTAAGGTTTTTGTTTTACTTTCGAAATTTTGTTTAAGATGAATAAAAAATTTGGAATTTTTATGAAATTATGCACATTTTTGAACTTTTTCTAAACAAAATGTATAAAGACAAGTTTGAATTCGAAATTCTCAAATTTCCTTTCTCTAATTTCGCTTAAAATTCTTGAAGAATCCAATTTTAATATGATTTTTTTTGTTATTAGGATTCACAAGGCTGCGCCGCTATTAACGGTTGTTTCGTTAATTTGGCTGAGAAGTTTACCGGCCATAAATTTTGTCGAGTACAAGCGTCTATTTTGGGCACGTCTCAGAAGTTTGTAAGCAAATTTGAATGAGCTAAAATTGTCTCGTGAAAAACTAGAATTTTCGAGAAATCTCTGAAAATCGTACTACTGAAATTATTTTTATATCTTACGAGCTGATCATCTTTTTTCAAGCTGAAAAACGCCCTACCCACTGTACAAGTATACAAAGATGCGCAATTAATTGGAAATTTCGTACGATTGACTGACGATTTAGGAGACGATTTTTATAGCGATGATTTGGAATCTTTCTTGAAACAGTGAGTTTTTGTACAATTATTACCTTTTAATAGCGTTTGAAAGATATAACACCTTGCCGTACTTTTTAATTTTTCCTTAATCGTGGCAAGCTACAATTTTTTCCTTCTCAAGATACGGCCTATTGCCGGACGACAACGTTTGCCAATTGTTTTCGTGATTGATTTTCCGAAATGGAGTGCTCTAAGTTGTACATTATATGTTGTCCTGGTTCCGTTTTCGTGCACTGTGACTTTTTGTACTGTTTTATATTGTTCTGCGATTGAATTTTTATTGGATGTTTCTTCTCAATAGTAATAAAGAGTTGTTATAGACACACCTTAGACTGATTTTATCCTGATTTGAACTCTCACCGAGCAGTGCAGGCTTAGGGAGGTGTGCTGCAAAAACTGTTTAATCAGATGCAGGCTTCTAGTGAAAAAATTTTTACTCTAAATTTTAGGGGGTAGTTGAGCAGGCTACAAGCTTCACCCCTATTCAGCGAAGCTCAATACAGCGATTCTCGAAACAGCGAAGTCTCAATATAGCGATCCTCAAAACAGCAATGTCTCAATACAGTGATTCTCAAAATAGCGAAATATCAGAACAGATTCTCAAAATGACGAATTTTCAAAACAGTTATCTTTAGAATGAAAAAATGGAGATTGGGCGGGGTAGACGTTTTCGCGCATTCTATTTTTTTCCTACTTTTGATTACATTTTTTCACTTTTCGTTTCTTTATTATCTGTTTTTTGTTCTGCCTTTACTGTTATTTATTTTATTCATTTCATCTTATTTGCTTATTTCATTTTGTTATATTAATTTCATTAATTTAATTTTTTTTGCGATTAAGCTCCTTACAAAGCGACATTGACGGGGAATCCTTATGATAATTTTTTGCTTTTTTTCAAACGTTTCGCAAAAATGTTTTTCTGACAGATATTTTTTTGTGATTTTGGAATGATCCGTTTGTGCATACCTACCGCAACTGCAATACAAATGCACGTGAAACTTAGATGGCCAAAAATGCAACTGAAAATAGATTATCTCAACTATCAAAAACGCGTTTAATTTACCTAATTTGGATAAATGATGTGTGCGTTTACTCTAATGCATAGAACTTCGCTGTATTGAGACTTCACTGTTTTGAGAATCGCTTTTCTGAGACCTCGCCGTTTTAAAAATCGCTGTATTGAGATTTCGTCGTACTGAGAATCGCT
This sequence comes from Romanomermis culicivorax, assembly GCA_963922205.1. NCBI lineage: Eukaryota > Metazoa > Nematoda > Enoplea > Mermithida > Mermithidae > Romanomermis > Romanomermis culicivorax. The sequence continues at coordinate 98,851 of CAWUHX010000329.1, forward strand.
ATTTTGGGACTTCACTGTAATGAGAATCGCTCTTTTGAGACTACGCTGTTTTGAGAAACGCTGTTTTGAGTCTCGCTATTTTGAGTTTCGCTGTTGTGGGTTTCGCTGTATTGGGGACACGCCAGCTCACAAATTTTCAGTCCGTTCAGCAAGGAATGGTAAAAATGTGAGATAGCGCTTTTCCTCCCCATCCTTGATATTCGAAAGCATTTTATGAAAAACGGACTAAATTTATATTTCAGAACTCTTGATGCATCTATCCGTTGCGTTGCACAGCGGTACAAATCTTGTACGCATATTTTGTACCAGATCAAATTTTAGATGTGACGATGCGACATACATTCAGTAAATCTGTGGGTGAGATATTTGTTTTGCGCCTGCTTGGATTGGAGACTGTGAACAGATCTTATGCATCTTATCCTGCGCGAAATGACACCACGATGCAGTAGTGTGGTCTCTGCTACAGGTTCACTGTAAATACTAAGTGAGTCATGTATTTTAAATTTTGTTTATTAGTGTACAATATATAAATTTTACTTTTTGATTTCCAATCCTCTCAAGAGGTATTTGCACCAAAACTGCGGTAAAGATTGTCGTGCACCGCATCGCCCTGACTCGATACCAACCATATTTGCAGGTTTCAGAACAACGAGATACTCTCAAACTGATATTTGGCAGCTTTATTGATGCCGTACAAATGCACATATGTTAAATAAAAATTTTATTAACACGTACAACATATGGCACTTAAGCAGTAACTGTTGAAATCATCCTCAAGGGAAGACAATTTTTTATTATCTCTTTATATCTCCATGATGCTCAAAAAATCTATTTTTTAACTGTGCATTTTGTCGTCGAATTCCACAAATCCATCTTTTTCAGGTAATTTCGTAATCGATAACATGAATGTCGGCTATCAACAGTCGTCAGTATCACGGTTCCACCTTGTAGTGTTGTTTTCGGTTGCATTTTCGGTCGCCAGTTTTTTATTTCGCTTCCATTTCATGCGACGATTCTGAAACTAAACGTCACAAATACACTGCTGGGGAAAAGGCATACTGTAGGGTTTTTAGAGGTATGCATAAAATGACAGTAGTATAGAGGGGGGGGGGGCCTGAGCGTAAAAAGCTCCCCGGCCCATGTTAAACATAGGCGTTGGACTTGTAAAAAAAATCACAACCTCCCCGACACACAAAACATAGCCGACCTTCCGCCGACTACTATGACGTCATTTTTCCGGATGGAAAAAAGCATGACGTCACACCTAGGCTAGAAAGAAAAAAGTTGCCGAAACTTGGCCCACCCACATCTCCATCAAAACTCGAGATAATGTGACATACATGGTACTTTTCGGAATCAGCTCAATGAGATCTATCGATTGGTACCCAACACGACCCATTTAGGACAAAAGCCTAAATTTTGTGCGAGGGGTTCTGAAAATTTCAATTGGTGTAGGCTCTACCATTTATGTTATTTGTTAATATGCATCGCCGCTGCCGCCGCCGCCGCCACCGTCGCCCGTTGGGGGGAGGGAAGTTCGCCTAGCTAATAAAGCTGAAGCTGCCGCTTCAAGCTTTATATAGCTAGCCTAAATGGAATAAACAATCGATATGAGCAATAAATCGTGTGATATATCAACAGAAATTGTGTACTCATTCGCACTGATCACAAGATCAGTCCCAGCGCCAGCCGCGAGGAGGCTAGTACACATGTGGCGCCGATACTTTCATAGAAAGTACCCACAAATTGGAGAATAGTCATGCAGTACTTGAGTTAAAATTACCAGAAGTCTTGCACTACACATAGTTGCCTGATGTCAGACCGTCATTGGCTCCTCACCATGCACCTAACATCCTGCACACACACACATATATGCTCAACTCCAGGCCGTCATTGGCTCCTCACCATGCACCTGAAACCCAGCATAGAGTTGCATGACCCTAGACCGTCAGTGGCTCCTCACCATGCATCCAGTGCCTTGCTAAAAAATCACGAAGTTCAAAAATTAAACTGGCAATTCATTTTTTTTGTACTGCTGAAATATTCTCTTCTTTGTGTTAAAGTAAGAATGTCTACACAGTAGACATACAAATATAACCATGGTTGAAAAAAATAGATAAATGAAAGGAACATCACAAGTCCAATGGTACAGTTGTTATGCCATCTTCTAGGACTTTTCTTTTCACATAAAGGTATGGGAGACCCTGTTTTTCTTGGACATATGTCCAGATTTTATTATCTGGTAACATTCTGAAACCAATGTTTGTTCCGGTCCAGGGTTTCATTGTTTCCAGTACAGCTGCATACTTTTCAAAGGTGAGGTCATTGATCTTTTTCATGACCCCTTTACAGCTGATCTTCTTTTCACCTTCCCCTACCCCAATATATGTTTTTGCTGAAAGACAACACATGGATGTCCCCTGCCACTCAACTTTTAGTAAACCAGGTATTCTTTTTTGCTCTGGTTTTGTAACAAACCATTTCGGGTATACTCTATCCATAAATTCGTTCCTCAGTTCTGGTTTTACTATATCTAAGAGGTTAGATTCAGATATTGCGAGGTAGATGCTGTCAGTGTCTGTTTCCATACACTGATAATTTGCTGGATCAAAATATTTTTGTAAGACATCATAAAAAAATTCCAGCATTCGAATTTTGGCCCAGTTATAAACTGAAAGGCCAACTACAATAGGAAGGTCCAAGACAATTTCTTTTTTCCTCATGTGGACTTCATAACAGTTATCTGTTATACATTTGAGTTTTTTTATGTATGGGCTCAGACCAAGTTCAGCAGCTTTTTCATAGTCAGTGTATAAAACATCAACATGGCCTTCTTTATTAGTTAGAGTTTTTCCATAGCCAGTGTTGCCTAGCAGCTTAAATGTATCTGCTATCATAGACAATTCTGGATTAGCATCTCCTTCTTGTCTATGCTTTGTGACCTTGTCTCTGAATGCTTCAAAGGGTGTGGTTTTGTCAAACTGAACAACCTCGTGAATTTTTTCTAGGATAAGACCATGTTTTACGAGAAACTGAATCATTGGGGTTGAGATCATAAGCTCTCTCCCAAAATAGCTGCTGATTAAGTTCTTTCTAGGTTGTTTCAACTGATTGGTCTTTTCTGCATATTGCTTCATGAGGTCACCAGCATCATTTTTACCCACTTCAGCATGCCTTATGATTGGTGGGAAGTCAGCATATAGTTCTTTTAGAGAATCGGGTGTATAGATATCTACTTTTGCAAAGCCAAATACAGACCCATCCAAAATGGCTCTTTCCATACAATTTTTATCTACATATTTTTGGAACTGGTACCTTCGGAAGAAATGAGGGCAGTTTTTGCTTCTTTTCTGTATATATTTCTGGTGTTCAGCTTCCCATTGGCACTCCCAAATAGTTATTAAATTATAGCCCAATGATCTTATATAGGCCTCTTTTTCCAGTCGTTTAGTATGCTCTGCAACACTATCTTTTTTTGTGTTTGCCTTATTAAGTGTACAGTTATGGCAATGCCAGTAACACCCATAAAACTCATATACTGTATTGGTGTCCTGGCAGTAACCATCCACAGGCAAGTGCTTGGGGCCTATGCATTTCTCTTTACCATTCCCCAGATGCTGAATGAAATGGGCATTTTCCCAGCTTTCTTTTTCAAGCCATTCAATTGAGACTTTTTTAGCACTATTTATTTTATGGAACTTATTTTCTTTGAGAATCCAGTGATCAAAAAAGCCTGTTGGTGTTGGCATTGACTGAGCCCATAGGTACAGTGCATTAAAGTCCAAGCCGATTATAGTTTTGACAGGTTTTTTGGGGTTATTTCTAACAAAAGTTTTATCAGAAATAGCTAAACGGGTCATTACCATCGCCAAGCCACCACGCATACTTGACTTGAGAGAATAATGTAGATTTTTTGATTTTTCTGAAAAAAGAGAAAACTGGGTGTCTGGTATACTTTTGAACAAGTATCTTTCAGTTACTCCAGGCAAAGACATAGCTTCTCTAAATATGTCAATATGGAATTGGTCCCAATAAAGCTTTGCCATTATGGTGACTGCTTCTAGGAATGGAATGACATCTCTAAGGTTATAAAATATTAGAAAATCCATCAGTGTTTGCATTTGATTATCTGTCCAGTACCTCTGACAGATTTCATAGTCATCTTTAGTAATGTGTTCTTTCCTAAGATTACTATAAAAACCTTCAGGTGGTGGTAGTGAAGTTTCATTCAATTTTTCAAAAGAGTCCACGTACTCATATGGGAATTTGGCCTTAGTAAGAGAAGCCCCATATGCTCTCATAAATGTGTCAAGGCTGAAGCCAGGGGCTAAATATAATGATATGTCCAAGAATTTAAGATTTTCAGTAGAGAGACATAAAAATGCGCCATTTCTTAAAATTGCTTTTGGCCATGAACTTTCCTTATTTTCCCTCACTTGTTGAACAAGCTTTGGAAAAATATTTCTCTTGATAAGATTGATATCATACTTTCCAGAGTTAAATCCCAGGCATGTTAGCTGAGTGCAATACCTCTCAAGTCGATTTTTAACACCAATGATTGAGTTCAAATACCCTTTTTCACGTCTCGAATCTTTTTTGCTATCATATAATTCTTGTACATATGCTCTGCAACTTGATATCATAGAGTCTAAATGTTCCAAAACTGAATTATATTGATTAGACAAAATTTCATTTTGCCTAAAGCTAATCAGTTCAAGATGCTTTAGCATTTTTTGTACTAAAATATCAGGATCATTCTCCACAAAGCAAATTGGGGTGAACCCAGGAACATTTGTTGCAACAGCACATGAAACTGGTTGGTGTTCAGTTATAAAAGTTAATTTTTCCGAATTCTGATGAGGTTTTTTTATAAGGAGTGCTTCAAAGTCATACACAGCATAGAATGGACAAAAATGTTGAGTTTCATTCACAAAAATCTCCAACTCTTTTAACTGGTCAAATATTGACTTTTTGACCATATATACACCACCTGGGAATTTATGTACAGTTTCTCCCTCATGACAGTGATTTTTGGCATGGTCATTAAGTTTTTCCTTTTTTCTGAATAGTCTGTTACAAGAAAGACATGAATATCTCTTTGCATATTGATCTAAATTTACAATATAGCTGTAATGAGCTTTTCCATTTTCAACAAAAGAAACATCCAAATTAAGAAGATTTTTATATTTTTGTACTACATTTTTCCAGCACACTGCTATTTCTTTTACTATGTCTAAATGGAAAACCTGTACATCTATATGAAATAATTCTTCAATCATTTCTAGATCAGTGTAGGGAACTCCAGGAAATGAGCATTGAGCTATGCAGCGAAACAAGCAAAGATTATCAGTAAATTTATTTCTTTGACTATCTTGGGTCATACATAGGAGGTTATTTTGTTGGTGAGAAACTATTTCTGGCAAGCAAAAATTTTTACACCCGACCACAAAATTTTTTTGAGGTATAACATAAAATTCAATATTGCTTATAAGATACAAAGCCCACTTTGTATCTGGGCGAGTAAATTTTTCCTCAAAATCAATATTCCCCATAGTTTCAACTAATTGACTCAAATCCTGTCCATTTTTTATGAGAACTGGTTGATTTAGGATTGTGAAGTTATTGTGACATGCATACCAGTATTTCAACTCACCTGATTCTCGTTTTTTTAATAGGCATCCAATGGCACCATTAATTTTAAAGCACTCTTTTTCACTTTTGTAAATATCGTCCAGCATAGCTTTGACATTGCCATGAACAGCTCCCCATCCATAATTGTATGTATGGTCCAACATATTTAATGTTGACCTGCTTGTTCTAATCAGGCGCCAATAATTTTTTATTTCTTCTTGCACTTCCTCGGGATATTCAATTAAATCTGGTGGTGATTCCGGATCATCAGAAATGGTTTGTCCAGTTGTGCCAGGTATTTCACATCCATTGACATCCATTGGAAGGTTTTCTTCTGGTTTGATCATTAAACAACTGCCACTGTGCTTTGAGGCAAGTAAGTCTTTTGAGTTGGTAAAGTCAGTAGTACAATATAGACAGTGGTTGTCCTCATGTTGCTTCTGATAGTGTTTCTTCAGGCCTTTTACCTGTGTGAAGACTGAAGCACACTGAGGACACCTGTACCGGCAACCTTGATGAACTGCTCTTACATGTTCATTCAGATATCTCTCTTCACCAAACTGCCTTCCACATTCGACACAATTGATTTGTTTCTCCATAATAATCAATAATAATATAAAATTTAAAATATAAAGTTTCAAAGTTCACCTTTCTTCAAGTTGATAGAAATCACAAATGAGCTTACTCAAATTTTTTCTGCTTTTATACTTTCCTTGGTAAGATTACTGTGGGCTGATTTGGAATAGCAAAACCTACTGATCAATCCCATCAAATGTCACTTTTTCTGATGATTCATGCTGAAAATAAACTGCTTTTTTCTGGTTTTTTCTTATCTCACTTTTTGATCTGCCTTTCAAGTCAAATTTAATCAAAATGCACATATAAAAACTTTCTTGCTTACGTCACTTTTCTTTAGACAAGCAGTCACCTTATGAGTCATTTTCCCAACTATCTTTGTATAAAAGTATTTCTTGCCTTTTAGCTAGCCTTGATTCACAACAATGAGCATGTGAATCACTTGAGCTTCTAATACTGTACCTCACTGCTCTTTAAATTTGATCTCTTTGCTACTTTCACTAGTGGAAAAATATGCCAGACTTAACCATCTTTTCATCTACATAAAATGTTTCATGTAGTGGGAAGGTTTTCAATCAATAAAGTTTAGGTAAATAAACAACAACTGACTCTCTTTGAAAATTGATTGGGTGTTTTTTATGTATTGCTGGCTATAAAAGTTGGCTGGCTCTCTAAAATGAAGAAAAAAAATGGATGCTAACCACACTATTGAACATTTTCTAGCTTGTCTGGAAAGGCATAATGGGAAAACAGTTTTTACTGAGATATGGTATTGTGTGACTCTATTGGCTATACTAACAATACTGACTCTATTGAAATTGTTAAAGAGATATTTGGAGAACCTGTTCACCAAAAAACCTAAAACTAGTACAAAAAGTGTCAGATTCAATCTTGCAGATGTATAAATAAAAGTTTGACAGCAGAATGCTTGAAAAAATGGACAAGCTCTTTGAAAGCATATACTTCAACCCAAGTACAGGGTATTGTAGTGTTCAGAACCTGTTACGACAGGCAAAAGCTAGTAATCCCAAGGTCACTCTGCATTCTGTTAAGGAATGGTTACAGAAACAGCCAACATATACTGTACACAAGTATGCTAGGCGCCATTACCCCAGGAATAATGTTCTAGTTACTGATATTGATGAACAGTGGCAAATGGATCTTGCAGACCTCAGTTCACTCGCCAGGCATAATGATGGATACAAATTCCTTTTAAATTGTATAGATGTCCTGTCAAAATTTGCATGGTCTGTACCCTTGAAAAATAAAAATACATCATCTATTTTGCATGCCTTTAAAACAATTTTGAAATCTGGCAGAAAGCCGCAAAAAATACAGACTGATGCTGGTACAGAGTTCACAAACAAAGCCTTCCAGGCCTTATTAAAGAAACTTGGCATTAGTTTTTTCATAACTGCTAGTGAAACTAAGGCTAGCATTGTTGAGCGGTTCAATAGAACCTTAAAGGAAAGAATGTGGCGTCATTTTACTCAAAATAATACATACAAGTACCTAAACATTCTACCCCACCTGTTAAGCTCTTACAACTCGACTAGGCATAGGACCACAGGTGTTGCTCCCATTGATGTTACTGATGAGAATAAAGCTGAAATTGTTGAAAAGCTTTTCAGGAAATGTAAGTATAGTTTACAATTTAAACTGGTCCCTGGTGACAAGGTACGCATAAGCAAAGTCAAAAGGACTTTTGAGAAGGGTTACACTCCCAATTGGAGTGATGAAGTTTTTGTGATTCGTGAGCAAAAAGCTAGATATCCTCCTGTATATACGGTAGAAGATCAGCTGGGAGAAGTCATACAGGGTGTATTTTATGAGCCAGAATTACAGAAAGTCGATGAGATTACAGATGTCTGCATTATAGAAAAGATTATACGAAAGAGAAAAAGGGCTGGGAAAACTGAATACTTTGTTAAATGGAAGGGTCACCCAGATAAATTCAATAGTTGGGTGACAGATTTGATAAAACTATAGCTACAGTATGAAAATTAAACAATGATTTGCAGGTCTAAAAATTTTTACATGTGCCTGATATTTCAGTATATAAGCAACTTCAAAATTATTTCAATCATTTGATTAACTAGAATGGAATCGAAAAAAGTTAAAGCTCCTATTGAACTCTGCGCTCGAAACTTGCCAAGAGCCATGTATCCCTTAATGATTGAACTGTGTTACTTTTGTCAAAAGAACAGCTCTGAACGGGAGTGTTTCCAGTTGTCTCAGGGCAAAACATTCTTTACCATTGAAATGTGCCCAAAATGTCTAGAATACAATAAGGCATTGCAGGAAGCTGGCACTGCTGTACTAAAGAAACAGTTAGCTGATAGACAGGCACTCATCTTGAAGCCTACAGTAAACTAGTGAAATGAGATTTGCAAGTATTCTGTAACATTTTTTATGTATATAAGTTGTAAATTCTCCTTAGTCTTCAGTCTTCAAACTTTTCCTTCTAGAGTTTAGTCACTTTTTCAAAATGGAAGGTATTTTTTTAAATGTTGCACTGAGTATGGGCACTTTTCTCAAAAGACCTTATACTCAAAAAGATGTGGCCAGATATGCCTCATATTTTTGGGATCGAATAAATGATGGCTACAAGCGTGAATGGAAGATTTTGGCTAAAGTGGCCAATGAGCTGGATCATCGTACGGGTAAGAGAAAGCTGACTGGGTTTTGGCATTTTGCCAAGGCACTAGAGGATTTGATGAAAACTTGTAGTGCTGGACCCCTTCTTTTTGAGATCTGGATGAATCTTACTCCAGAGGCTGTACAAAAATACAATGATGAAGGTATAGATATACCCTATTAATATTGTAATAATTGTAATTAAATATTGTGATGAAAAAATAAAAGACAAGAAAAAAATTTAAAGAGAAAAAAATTTAAAAAAAAGAAATCAAAGCACAATTGCTGGTATTTCCAGCATGTCGCATGTTATAAAAGTTGAGAATCTATTGAAAAAAAAAACATGGCTATAAAATTTAATCACCCCTTTACATGTATTGTTGCTGGCCCTACAAAAGCGGGTAAAACAACCTTTGTAAAGAATTTAGTACTAAATGTGAAGTACTTGATTGAACCCATTCCTGAACATATTCACTGGTTCTTTAGTGAGAAGCAGCCAGTCTACAATGACTTGTCTGGCAGAGTCAACTTCTATCAGGGATTACCTGACATGAACTTGATTAGAGAGCTCAGTCCTGCACCCCAACTTGTTATACTAGATGATCTCATGCAGGAAATGGCTAAAAATAAGCACCTGGACATTCTTTTTACTCGTGGATGTCATCACATGAATGTGTCTGTGATACACATTGTTCAAAATGTTTTCTTCGAGGGTCTAAGAACATCTAGAATAAATGCAGAGTACCTTGTTTTGATGAAAAATCCTGCAGATAGGCTCCAAGTAAAAACTTTGGCAAGACAGTTGTTTCCTGATAAAGTAAAGTACTTTCTCGAGTCCTTCGAAGATGCCACGTTTAAACCATACAGTTATATAATTGTTGATCTTTCTCAAACAACACCTGATAAACTTAGACTCAGAGCTGATATTTTCTCAAAATTTTCCACGATATATGTGCCAAAAGTATAAAAGTTGTCTATTCTTGAGTTTTATAGTCAAAATGCCTTGTGATCATCTTAGACATAATATTGATTACATCAGGGTACTAGCTAAGGCTAAACCCAAGCAACGTAAAGCTATTATTAGCACCGCTGATCGTGAACTGATACTTTGTTTGTGTGAATGTATACTCAACTTCCTCGAAGGCAATATAAAAGTTGACAAAAATACCTTGAATAAATTAAGTTCCCACAAAGGACATTTACGAGTATTAGCAGATGAGAAAACAAGTCTCAGCAAAAGACGAGACATTCTAGAACAAAAAGGTGGATTTTTGCCTGTATTGTTGGCACCAATCTTAGGAATAGCTGGACAATTACTAGCTGATGCAATTATAAAAAGATGATGCATACAAATAAAATGATTCTTGTACCGCATGACATTGGTCATAGGGAAGACATTGCAGCTAATGTAATGACTGCTTTGGATAAAGAAATGAATGACATTTTAACTAATAAGTCATTGCCCTCTGACAGAAAGATAATCTTATACAATCAAGTGTTGCACAGATATAGGCAGGCTACGCAGGATCAAACCAGACCTTATGAGTTGACTGTTAGTGAACCTTTTGCAGAACACCCCATTCCTGATTTGGAAGAAATAACACCAAAGCAAAAAAAGCCAGACACTGCTGAAAGCACTGTTGATGTGACCCCGAGAAAAGATGTGCTGTATGAAAAAACCATGAAAATTGTACCAAAAAAGTGGCATAGTCAAGCTAAAATGTTATATGATTATGCTAAAGATAATCCACACATGGAGTGGTCGGATAAAGGAGAAATGATTCTGAAAGGCACCAAAATAAGTGGAACCAACATTGTTGATTTGATTTCTGATGTGGCGAGAGTTGGTCCGAGGCGCCAGCAAGCAATAGGGTCAGAATTGTTTGTAAAGAACCTCTTAAAGGAGAATGTGCCTCGAGATCTTTTTGTAAATAAGTCCAGGCTAAATGTTGGAAGTGAAAGTGATGAAACATTTGCTTCCCCGAGTGGACCTGTAGATGGTAAAAAAATTAAAGCACCCAAAAGCATTACACCAAGGCCTAGATGGTTAGAATTTGGAAAAGCATAAAAGTTGTAATTTACAGTAGTTTGTAAATTTATAAAGATGAGACAATACTTTAATCCAGAAGATTATGCAACTTGGCTTCAGTACTATACTGAACAAGCTGAACAAACTGGCTATGGTTTCAAAGGCTTCAAAGGCACACCCTATCAACGTGGAGGAGGTCTTGGGAGCTTCTTTAGATCATTATTCAGAATGGCCATTCCTGTTATTAAGTCAGCTGCTGGCCATATTGGTAAGCAAGCGCTATCTACAGGTGCACATATTGCTGGAGATTTAGCCGAAGGTCGATCTATTAAAGAGTCTCTAGAAGAACATGGCCGAGCAGCACTCTCCAAGTTGGCCCACAGTGCGGGAGAGGCCTTGCAGACTGGAAGAGGCTTGGGGACTAGACCAAAAGGTATAAAAGTTGAGAAAAATGATATATTCTCAAAGAAAAAGAGAAGGAAACATGGCTCTAATTGATACAATTTCTAGTATTAGTACAAAGTCTGAATTGGACTTTTTCACTGTACCTCCCACACAAGTAGTAATTAAACGAGGCTACTGGGATGAAGTTAACCCCATAAATCCTATCACAAATGATGGTCCATATGAATTTCGTATACCTCCAGATCCTCACATGATTCAGCTTAGCAAAAATTATCTGTAACTGACCTTGAAAATTACTTACACTGTTCCTGCTGGTGGAGCTTGAAAATTACTTACACCAGTAATTGCACCTATCAATCTGATTGGTAAAGCATTTTTCCGACAAGTGAAGCTCTTCCTGAATGGTCGTCTTATTCATGATAGTGGGGATAAGTATGCCTACAGAGCATTCTTTGAAACTGATTTAAATTTTGGTTTTGATGCTAAAAATAGTCACTTACAGTCTACTTTGTATACTATGGAAGCTGGTCCTAAAATAGATACTGCTGATTGCCAGGGTTTTAAAGACAGAGTAAAGTACTTTGAAAATGGTCAAACAGTTGAAATAACAGCTCCTCTTCATATTGATCTTCTAATGCAAGATCGATATTTACTTAGCAATACTGAGCTCAAACTGGAATTGATTCGCAATAGTAATCCATTTGTAGTGCAGTGTCCAGCTGGTGATGCAGAAAATGCAAAATTGGAAGTTTCCCAGATGAAACTCTTCATCAGGAAAGTTGAAGTGCTCGACAGTGTTGGATTGGCTCTGGAGAAAGCAATGTTAAAGACATCAGTCAAGTACCCAATTAGACGAATACAAATGGTGAATCTTCATATTGCTAGTACAACGCAATCTACACCTCTGAATACTCTATTCACTGGTCAGTTGCCACGTAGGATGATTATAGCATGTGTCGATGCGGATGCATATCGTGGAGTAATAAAAAAATCTCCATTTAATTTTAAATGTTACAGTATAAGCGAAGTCAAAGTTGTCTCTGGTGGTCAAGCTTTCCCAGCAACTCCACTAAGACTTGATTTTGCCAACAACAAATATATTCGAGCATATGATCAGCTCTTTGAAACTCTAGACATGGCTAAGGATAACAAAGGGAATGGCATTAGCAGACTTAATTTTAAAAATGGACAGTGCTACTTTGCCTTCGATTTTACACCTGATGAAGATGATAGTGGACATTGGGACTTGATTAGAGATGGTTCCACAAGTATCGAATTGACATTTGCTGATAGGATACCTGATGCAGGTATAGAAGTTATTGTTTATGCAGAATTTGACAATTTGATTATGATCGATAAAAATAGACACGTCTTTAATGACTATACTGCATGAATACCTCTGAAATCTACATCTTGATCAATAGAGATCAAGCTCTCAGGCAAATCTTCAATGGGGTATTTCCTATAGACTGTTTACCACCTCTTGACACTGTACCCGCAGCATTGGTTGTAAATCTGGACAAGCAGGATGAACCTGGTTCACACTGGGTAGCTCTGTTTGTCAATAAAAAACATGCATGTTGTTATTTTGACAGTTACGGCCTGGAACCACCTCAACAGCTTAGGAATTACATCAAGACTATATCTACTTCTTACAAGTGCAATACCAAATGTGTTCAACAGTACTTGACTGCTACATGTGGTCAGTTATGTGTATACTTTCTCGTGTGGATAGTCAGAGGTATAAGAATGAGGGATATTGCTGCTAGTTTGGAACAAAGCTATGCTGATGAATTTGTCACTGGCTTCATCAACAGTCTCTTTAGAACAAATAATCCCATATATGGTGATGCATTTTTATTTGAACAGCTCAACAGAATATAAAAGTTAGTTTCTACCATAATGACATATCAAAAAATGGATTTTTCACAGTTTTATGTAACATTACCGAGCAATGCTCAGAGTGATCCGAGTAACTCGGCTTCAAATTTTAGTATCAGGTTGCCTCATAGATTGATTTTGCAAGGTGAATGGGAATTTGCACTTTGTGAATTCATCTACCCAAATATGTGGTTCAATATAACACCTAGTGATAGTGTAATAAAATTTTATGATCCTCAGACCAATACTAGGCAATTACTAAAAGTACCTTCTACAAGGTATGAATCTATAATAGATTTAATTGAAGCTATTCAACAATCCATCAGGTTGTTGAGTGAACAGGAAAAAGTTCCATATAATGAGTTTATCGAATTTTCATACAGGAGATTAGCCAGAGCAGTTGTCCTGAAAGTGAACTTGACTAGAATCAAGAGCATAAAATTAAGTGATCCTTTACTCTACCTGTTGGGCTTTGAGAAATCACAACTAGAAACAACTTCATCTGAAAAATTGAAAATTGCTGCTGCACACCCTGCTGATATGAAGGCTGGTCTCGAAACTATGTACGTTTATTGTAACATTATTGAACAACAGATTGCTGGTGATATTTTAGCCCCCCTCCTCCGTATTGTTAATATTGAGGGAGCTTTTGGTGACATTATAGATAAGATATATATAGCTCCTCACTACTTGCCTGTACTGGTAAAAGATATCGATTCTATCGAAATTTCAATTAGAACAGATCAAGACAAACCTATAAAATTTGTCACTGGTAAAACAATTGTGAAGTTACACTTTAGAAAGCGAAGTTTATTCTAGAAATGCAAGTACAAAACATTACTATAACAGCTGAACTTGGCTGTCGACTCAATTTGGACTCACTTGTTAAAAAATTGGATGGCTCTAAACTGACTATAGGAAAATTCAGGTCACTGATTTGGCACCTCCATGATCCAAAATGTTGTCTACTATTGTACGAAAATGGCAAGGTCGTATGTGTGGGCATTAAGGCAACTCAGCAGGCTGTGAAAAGTATAGATTATGCAGCAGAAATACTGCTCAAACTCGGTTATCAGCCAAGACCCAGGAAATTTAAAATGTGCAATGTTGTTGGGTCATACGCCCTAGATCACTGTATCAATGTTGAGGAATTCTATAACACTCATAGGGGTCAATGTGATTATTCTCCTGAATTATTTCCTGCACTGAAATATACAATTAACAAGCAAGGCTTATGTGCATTGATTTTTCACAATGGTAAAATTATTATTACAGGAGCAAAGACCTACGGTGAACTGGAGAAGAACTTCAAAGAGTTACTTGTCAATTTTTGAACTTGATGAGCAAGTGTTAGTATATTCCAATTACAGTACTACCCACTGGTATAAATATAGCATATAGAAAGCTGAAACATTCATTCTCTGCAATGGAGCCTTGCAACTTATGTGGAAAAATTCCTATGCATTCTGTGCATTATGCTGTGTGTAGATATGTTCAAGCTGGAAGATATAGAGAATTGGGTGCTGATCCTTCACCAATTAAAAGAACGAAAAGGCCGATGAAGAAAGAATCCACTTGGAATCACAACTATACTAGGAAAAAGTAAAAAAAAAACAAAAAGAAACAGGTATTATGGGTACTTTCTATGAAAGTATCGGCGCCACATGTGTACTAGCCTCCCCAATGCTGGCGCTGGGACTGATCTTGTGATCAGTGCGAATGAGTACACAATTTCTGTTGATATATAGCATGACTTTCCTATTTAGGCTAGCTATGTAAAGCTTGAAGCGGAAGCTTCAGCTTTATTAGCTAGGCGAACTTCCCTCCCCCACCCCCAACGGGCGACGGTGGCGGCGGCGGCGGCAGCGGCGATGCATATTAACAAATAACATAAATGGTAGAGCCTACACCAATTGAAATTTTCAGAACCCCTCGCACAAAATTTGGGCTTTTGTCCTAAATGGGTGGTGTTGGGTACCAATCGATAGATCTCATTGAGCTGATTCCGAAAAGTACCATGTATGTCACATTATCTCGAGTTTTGATGGAGATGTGGGTGGGCCAAGTTTCGGCAACTTTTTTCTTTCTACACCAGGTGTGACGTCATGCTTTTTTCCAGCCGGAAAAATGACGTCATAGTAGTCGGCGGAAGGTCGGCTATGTTTTGTGTGTCGGGGAGGTTGTGATTTTTTTCTAAGTCCAACGCCTATGTTTAACATGGGCCGGGGAGCTTTTTACGCTCTGGCCCCCCCCCCCCCCCCCCTCTATACTACTCAAAGTCCATTTTGCAGCCTGTGTCTCTGAAAACCAAAATAGTCGCATACGCATATCAGTCCTAATCACACAAGAAACAGCCCAAATTCTTTACCCTGGAACATGCATTGGTACAGTCTCATGCTACATCCCAAAACAAGATGCTTCCACTAAAGTAACCTCGTCAACGCAAAACCAGCCAAACCGTTTTGATACATTCACATGGTTAAAACAAAACGTTAATTTAACCTCCAGTGACCTCACATAAACCGAAAAAACTCAACTTCTACGCGCCCTATCCAAGTACCCTACATTGTATGCTAAATCCAAAATGGACGTAGGTAGAACCACCCTTGTTTCACATACAATTGACACCAATGGCTCCCAACCCGTACGAAGACAACTTTATCGAACTTCCCCAAAAGAAAAGCAAATCATACAAGCAGAAGTTGAGCAACTTGCAGCAGCAGGTGTCATAAGCCAGAGCAATTCTCCATGGTGTACCAACACAGTCTTAGTCCCCAAAAAAGATGGAGGCCATCGTTTATGCATTGATTTTAGAGGTCTCAATAAAGTAACCAAAAAAGATACCTACCCCTTGCCCTGTATAGACGAAATTCTAGACACCCTCCGTGGAATGAAATATTTTACGTCCCTTGACCAATCCAATGCATATTATTCCATTCCCATAGCACAAGCAGACAGAGAAAAAATGGCCTTTAATTGCTCAGCCAGCCAGTATCAATTCAACTATCTCCCCTTCGGTCTAACCAACGCCCCAGCCACATTCCAAAGGTTAATGGTTGTTATCCTCTCGGGATTGCAATGGAACACATGCCTTGTATATCTCGACGATGTTTTGGTATTCGCAGACTCCCATGCCCAATTGCTGGAATGCTTAGACACTGTTCTTGCCCGATTCTCACAAGCAGGCCTCAAACTAAACATACAAAAATGCAAATCCTGCCAGCCCCAAGTCCAATACTTAGGCCACGTGATTTCTCAGCAAGGCATTTCACCAGATCCCCATAAGGTACAGTCCATTTATGACATACCCAAACCCAAAAGCTCAAAAGAAGTCAAGTCATTCCTTGGCCTACCCTCCTATTATCGTAGATTCATCCCGAATTGCTCCCAAATTTCCAGCCCCCTCACAGCCCTACTCAAAAAGAATTCGGAATTTTCCTGGGGCCCTGAACAGCAAAACGCATTCACTAAGCTAAAAGAATTATTCATTCATGCCCCAATACTGCGGCACCCCGATTTCACCAAACCATTTATCCTGCAAACTGACGCCTCAAAACTCGGAATCGGCGCTATTCTCAGTCAGCTAGATAGTAAAGGTAAGGATCACCCCATTGCTTTTGGGAGTCGCACACTAAAACCCGCAGAATGCAACTACCTGATAACTGAGTTGGAAACCCTTGCAGTAGTTGAGTTTGTCAAGTATTTCCGCTTTACCTTTTCCAGCAACATGTTATTGTACACACTGACCATACAGCGGTTCAGGCAGTTTTACAAAAGGAAAACCCCTCCCCTCGCATTGCTCATTGGGGATTAGCCCTCTCCGGTATTCAGTTAGACATTCATCCTAAGAAAGGCACTGCTAACCGAAATGCAGACGCAGTTTATCGATTCCCCTCACAGACAGCGAAGCAATCCTTTGATGTTGAGCAACTCGAAACCCGCCCCGAAATATCCACCATCAATTCCGTTCTTGAAGCTGAAGCAACTGAACAAGAAGAGCAACAGAAAAACTTCGCTGAACTCCAATGCACTGATCTAACTGTCAAAAGTATTTTAGCAAAAATCACCCAAAAACACCCCCTTACTCTGATCAAATTCACAGTGCATCAAAACATCCTCTTCCGTATAGTCGACAAACAAGCAAAACTATACATCCCCAAGTCACAAGTCCAGCATCTCATTGCCTCACATCATGACAGCAAATTCACAGGTCATTTCGCAGCCCCGAAAACTCTATACTTGCTCAGACAAAAATATTTTTGGCCCCAAATGAGCCGTGATATCAAACGTCATCCGTCAATTGGAATCGATGAATCTGATAGGTAAACTACCTTCTTTTTTTGAAATTTCAGGTCTGAAAATCAGATATCCTTATAAGTCACCGGCTTTAATGATTTCTTGTTTACAGATTCCTCATCCGTCACCGATGCGATGCGGGCCGTATGGTCAACGGATTTGGCCAAGAAATATCGGCACCTCCCATGGGCGCTACTCAACAAGCCATTCGAGGTTGAGGCGCTTACGGCCGCAGACGTGGTGCTATCAGCCCCAGCAGCGTTGCGGATTTTGAGACCCGACTTCACTCGACGGGCGCTCGAGTTTATCACCGACGGAACTATTCGCGCCACCCCGGTGGACAAGATCCTGTTGGACGGTGAACCGTCATTGCCGGCAGTGGACACTATCCGCCGCGCTGTTGAGGAAGCCAGCCGCAACGTGCGGCCCACAGCAGTTGTTGCCACATCACGAACAACAACGATGACGGGAGCCCAAACACTGGCGGCAATTGCACAACAGCAACCGGTCACCAACGCCTTTGGAGAACTGTTGCGCACCATTAACAACACCGTCAATGTCACGGAGGCATTGCCATTTCCGACGGCACCCGTCCCGCAGTCCCCGAAGATTGGCGTTCTTCGAGAAGTCCACCCGTGCGGAGGCTTGGTCATTGACTTCCCCGGAGAGGAGCCCGTATAGTCCAACGACGATGACGTCGAAGAATGAAGCCGCCCGAGGGGTGAAGACTGTAAATTTTGGTGTAAATTTGCAAACACCATTTGTAAATATTTTGTTTGTAATAAATTGGGCCTTCGTAACACTACTGTTCTTAGGAATGAGCTCTGCAACACATGCTACTCAATTCCAATTTTGTGGTCTTTCAAGAAGCAGTCATCCACTTGAGTTACCTCAAAAAGTTGAATGCAAACCACCAAAATCTTCGTGGAGTCCACGACGCATGAATGTTACAGTATATGTACCTATTTCTGATCCAATCACTACTAAAGCATGGAAATGTACTTTGCGGAATCGTAAGGTATGCACAAATACTGGTTTTTTCGGATCTAGGGGCATTACTGCAGACGTCATAACCACTCAGCATCTAGCGCCTGCGGCGTGTACGCTAGCACATCGCACAAAGGTGTTTAGTTTACATAAGCTCGTGGAAATACGTCCTGGCTTTTATAGCACTAACCAAACACTGGAGGTGATGTACTCATGGTGCTGCAATGACGTCTGCAAGACAGTGACTAACCTCTTCATCGAGGAGGGACAGGTCGCTTCGTGGGACGGCACTACAGCTCTAAGTACCTTAGGAGATGTAGGTGGATGCAGTCCCACTGCAGGTCAATGCACTACTCTTGACGGGGTAATTGTCTGGCCTGCTACAAATTTTACAGCACAGTGTCACTATCGACCTCAGGGTAATTACACTGCGTCTGTATCAGGGAATCACATCATCATCGATGATTTGCAGGTTGCCCTGAAGATCCCGGGAAACTCTCGTGTGTTTCGGCTGTGTCCTGACCTCCGGTTGAATACAGTGCGAACGGATCAGGGTCTTCTTCTACGCATCCACGGAAGATTTAACTTGACCCAGAGGTTGTTCGGATTGGCAAAGGACTCCGTCCCTGACCCCGTCAATGCCAAACTGAACTACCTGGCTCAGCGCATCAAAGAGTCGGAAATTAACAATTTTTGATTCATGTGGCTTGAGTTGTGTTCTCATGCTCAACACTACCTTGATCTGACTTGGCAGTTGCTTCGTTTTGACCCTACACTAGGAGCCAGGGCATTCCTTCAAAGGAATGATCTGATGGCGGAATTTACCGGTGAAGCACTGAGGATATGGCCGTGTCAAAAGGTCAACGCCACTTATGTCTACCATTCGTACCGAGTGGGAGACAACTGTTACAAGTATCTACCCGTACAGGTTGGTGGTACCATTTATTTTGCCGCCCCCGGTGGCCCAGATCTCACTAAATTCAGCCCAAAGGTGCCGTGTGACCACCATTTTACAGGGATTTTCTGAAATCACTCTGGCTGGTTTACTGAGTCTGGCACGGTCCATGTGAGCCACATTCTGCTTCAACTGTTCTGGAAACAGCGCTTCAACATCACTCACTTTGACGCTCCTGCGCTCTTTCATGATCAGTTGGCGATGACTCCCTCAAATTTTGCTTTCTTTAAACAGTACGTTTACAAGACTGAGCAAATTGAAGCAGTCTTAAACCAGCTGGTGAATTTTACCGCTGATCTATCCCTCCAACCAGATACTATCTATCAAGCGGTTGCAGGGGTAGGGACTGACATCAAATCCTCACTGGAAGGTGTCGGTCTGGCAGCAAACCACATGATTACTGGTCAGCAGCACAACCTCATACAGGGCTTACAGTCTCTTTTGAGTGGACCAGTGCAGTTGACCTTTAACACACTCATTGCCCTGGCAGTACTGGCCAGCACACCATTTCTCATCTATGTTGGGATCTCCTATTACCTCAGTTACCGCCTGCGGAAAAGACAGGTTCGGTTTGTTAGCCAATACTCTCCCTTGAACCTCCTCCGGAAAGTTCAGCGCTGGGTAGGTTTTCATTACGTACAGAACGATGTGCCAACTCAGTTAGACAGGATCACTCCGTGCTTTGTCGTACTAGTTGACCACAAGGAAACTCCCGCTTTCCTTGATACTGGTTGTCCATGGACTATCATTAGTCAACGCCTTCACAAAGCGCTGATCAAAGAAAGTCCGAAGGCGGCGA
This sequence comes from Romanomermis culicivorax, assembly GCA_963922205.1. Classification (NCBI taxonomy): domain Eukaryota; kingdom Metazoa; phylum Nematoda; class Enoplea; order Mermithida; family Mermithidae; genus Romanomermis; species Romanomermis culicivorax. The sequence continues at coordinate 119,047 of CAWUHX010000329.1, forward strand.
TGGCTTTCCAGCAACATCACAACTTTATACCATTGATGAGTATCAATGGAAAAGCCGTCCATACCCTCCTTTCAGGACCATATGAGATCATGTTGCCTGGGACCCGTCAGCGGCACACTAGAGTGGATATACATCTCCATGTGTGTAAGACCACGTCCCCTTTCTGGGCACCAGTCGATCTGATTCTCGGATTGGACTTTCTAGAACAATTCCAGAATATCACGTTTGATTACCAACAACATGTCTGCCGATTGAATGCGGTAGAACTGCCACTTCTTTTGACAGTGGCCGAGATTGATCAGGTTGAACCCTGGTGGGAGAACACACGTTCACTGTCAAGGGCCTCCCACAGGTCCAGGTCTCGATCAAGATCAAGGACTTCGTCCTTTTCTCGGCCACCCTCGCGAGCTTCCTCAGTTGCCTCATCACGTGGTTCAACCAGAAGAAGTAGAGCCTCTTCTAGACGGGCTAGTGGGCATTTTATGGCCAGGTCAGGATCAAACTGTCCTCGACCCCCGCCTGGAAATTCTCCAGTTACACTAGAGAAAGGCCGTTTTGGCGAGCCTAGTGATTCTGATGCACCTGCATCCCCTGTACTAGAGGTGCCACCAGTCTCTGATGCTGAGGTCGAATCACTAGGAGCTACTCAGAGCTCAGGAGAAAGGTCAGACCATGTGCTTACTGTTCAGGTTCACCCCACTCCTAGGACAAATCCGGAAACATCGGTTGGTTATGCTCTAGTAGGATTACTTAGACGCACTGGTTTGCCAATACCAAAGCGAACCAATGCGCCAGAGTCGAGCTTTGATGACTCTGTGCCTGACCCAGGTCATGTAGTATCAGCTTTCTACCCCACTGAAATGAGGACCCCTCATATCAAGGTTCTACTAAACAATTGGGTAGAGGTCGAAGCTCTAATTGATACAGGAGCAGTTTTCTCACTCCTGGATCACAAGTTGGCGGTTCAGTTACCGGACTTGGTACTTACAGAGACTAGAGCTCGCCCCATAGCAGCCAATAGGTCTCGGATTCTACTGCTAGGCGCTGCCTATGTCACGGTGACAGTGGCTGATGTCTCTGAACGGATTCAAGTCCAAGTTCAAGAGAACTGCTCAGCTGAACTAGTCTTGGGGACAAACTTCCTCGGATGGTTCAATTGTGTCAGTTTGAACTGGGAGAAATCCTTTCTCCAGTTCAAGGAACTTCGAGTTCTGTGTGAAGGCCTCATTCACAATCCTCCTTCTGCTCGTGGAACACTACCCTTGCAGGAGTTGATTGTCCTTGAGCCTCGCTCGTTGACACAATTTACTGCACCTGTACCTGCATTGTACGCAACTGTACCCGAGGTAGCTTTCTTTCCTGAGCCTCTTTTGGGACAGCAACGCAGTGTGTACTTTGCTGGTACTGTGAGTACTGTGACCAATGGTCCCATACCCCTACAGGTAGTTAACCCCAGTACACACTCAGTGGTTCTCTACCCGCACACGACCATCGGTCATGTGCAGATGCATGCTGATTCTTCACAGGGATTGGCGGTCAAGTCTGATACCACGCTTGACCCTAAGTGGGTTGAAGCCAATGCTGTGATATCTTCAGACATCTCCTCACAGGATAAAGCAGCCTTGCTCGATCTGCTGGTCGCATTTACTGACCTCTACGCTATTGATGAAAAGGACACAGGTTCCACTGACCTCGTGCACCATGAGATCAGCATGGGTGACGCTCACCCAGTCCGCCGTTTCCCTTACCGCACCACGCCCAAGGAAAAGGATCTCATCATACAAGAAGTCAAAGCGCTCCAGGAAAAAGGCATTATTCGCCCTAGTACCTCACCCTGGGCTACTAACACCATCCTGGTCGGCAAGAAAAATGGGTCACACCGGATGTGTGTTGACTTTCGTGGTCTTAACGAGGTCACGAAAAAGGATGTTTATCCTCTCCCATGGATTGATGATATCCTCGACACACTCAAGGGCATGAAATACTCTACTACCCTTGATCAGGCTAACGCCTACTGGTCTATACCTATTGCAGAGGCAGACAAAGAGAAAACTGCGTTTAATACGCCTATTGGACTTTACGAGTTCAACTATCTGCCTTTTAGTCTTTGCAATGCCCCAGGGACGTTTCAACGCCTCATGGATCTGCTTCTCACAGGACTGCAGTGGGGCACTGCACTGACCTATCTCGATGACATCTTGGTGTTCGGGAACTCTCACACCCAGATGCTTGAGCCCCTGACGGATGTGTTTACGCGTCTCCATCAGGGTGGAATGAAGCTCAGACTGAGCAAGTGCAAGTTTTCGCACTCTGAGGTAGAATATCTCGGGTACTGCATCTCACAGAAAGGTCTCGAGCCGGATAAAGCCAAATTGGCTGCCATCCAGGATTTACCCATTCCACAAAACGCCAAAGACATCAAGTCTTTCCTTGGTCTTGTGTCTTATTATAGGCGTTTCATCCCTGGTTGCGCTCGGCTCAGCGAGCCGCTGACCAAGCTCTTACGGAAGGAAGTTACCTTCCAGTAGTCAAAACCTCAGCAGGCGGCGTTGGACGAACTCCGAAGGCTGTTGTTGAACCCTCCTGTCCTGCACCATCCGGACTTTACGAAATCCTTCATACTTCACAGTGATGCAAGTATTTCGGGGATAGGAGCAGTTCTGAGCCAGTTAGACGAAAATGGATACGACCATCCTGTTGGGTATGCCAGTAGAGGGTTGACAGCAGCTGAGAAAAACTACACTATTACGGAGTTAGAGACTCTCGCTGTTGTCCATTTCGTTAAGCACTTTCGGCCTTACCTCTTTCAACATGAGGTGGTTGTTCAGACTGATCACACGGCTGTTAAGGCTGTGTTAGAGAAACCGAACCCTTCATCCCCGATAGCTGGGTGGGGCCTTGCGTTAGCTGAATTCAAACTGACTATTCAGCCGCGGAAAGGTCGGTCTAATGGTAATGCCGATGCGTTATCACGCCTTCCTGATCCTAATTCCCTTGCCGGGGAGAGTATCGACGATACTCCCCTATACAGACCCGAGGGAGAAGTTATGATGATCTCCGATGGTGCGCAGCACCTGGCCAATTCATCCCAAAGGACCACCAATGGTGTGCAGCACCTGGCCAGGTCTGAGTCTTATGCAGAGATATCACAGGATGCGCAGCACCATGACCTTCTCGCAACTCAATTTGAGGATCTGGAATTAGCCTCCATTCTTAGGTCACCAAAACCCTACGGTGATCAGAATGATGTTAATGGCTACCACCTGTTGGATAACATCCTTCAGAAGTGGACAGGTGAGTCCAACAAGATTGTTGTCCCTCGATCAATGGTTACTACCATTATTGAAGCTCATCATAACGACATTCTTGCTGGACACTTTGGTGCAAAACGTACTGCGAGGCTTATAGCCCGCAGGTACCACTGGCCTTCCCTCAGTGCGGACGTCAAGTCCTTTTGTCAGCGGTGTGATCTTTGCGAACGGAATAAACCCGCGAGACAAAAGAACCGTGCAACTCTGAAACCGATTTCTATTACGGGACCGTTTCATCGAGTGGGTGTCGACTGTATGGGCCCAATGACCACTAATGGAAGTGGAAACCGTTTTATTGTAGTCTTTATAGACTACTTTACTAAATGGGTCGAAGCTTTCGCTACTCCGGACATTACTGGGCAAACCATAGCTCGACTTTTTGTTACACAAATTGTCTGCAGACATGGGGCAGTCTGATCGTGGTACTGATTTCACGTCCAAACTGATGACTGAAATCACTGCCATTTGTTCAACTAAGAAAATCCACTTCACCGCTTATCACCCCATGACAAACGGAGAAGTGGAAAGAGCTAATCAAACGCTAGCTACACAGTTACGTATGTATGTCCACCAAGGTCATACTGATTGGGATGAACACCTGCCCTATTCTGTGTTCCCTGTCAACATTAGCATGAATGAGTCCACAGGGTGTTCACCCTTTGAGCTCATGTATGGTCGTACACCAATGCTACCTGTTGATGCAGCGCTCTCATTCAACCCTCCGGCTCATATCATAGATGTTTCTACTTATGATATGGAGGTCAAACGGCATTTCACAAATGCCTTGACTTTGATCCAGAGCAGAATTGAAAGATCACACAGGCGGCTTATGCTAGGTCTTACGACCGCATGGCACGAGATGTCTTATACAAGGTTGGGGATCAGGTGCTCAAACTGCGCACCACTGGAAAACGTGGTCTAATGCCAAAATTACTGCCCATTTATGATGGCCCCTACTTTGTCACAAATGTGGCATATCCCAATGTCACCATTCGACTTGAGACTGACCAAGAAGATACTGTGCATGTCAATCAGCTTAGACGCTACCTGTCACCTGCTCAGCCTACAGAAGCAGAGGAGATGCCTTCCACTTCACAGGTCATCGAGATGGCACCATTGTTGATTCCGTCAACAAACAGAGATTTTACACAAGATCTCATTGACCCACATTTTGATGCGGAGGTCTCTGACCGGTAATCAAGACGCTCTTCTCTTCTTTACTTACGGACGGGGTCGTCCTTTTTCGAAGAACCGCCATGCCCCTCACTGGATACCCACTCCTGTTCCATGCTGGAATAGCAGTGTAAAGAAGAGAATGAGCAGCGATCAATGCATCTAAACTAGGGTATTGCCTCACATTACAGGAGCATCCGTGTGATAGCCTATATCTCGCCTCTAAAATTTTTCTTTTTAGTCTCGTCTCAGATTTCATAAATCAACCGACAATTGGCAACTTCACCAAAGGGATCAAATGACATCAGCAACTCCGCACATCTTCAATTGACGTCAGCAACTCCACGCACCATTGACAAAATTTCACAAACCAGAACGCACTGAAAAACCACTAGACCATCGACCGCTCGCCGTCACCATCACCTGAAGGTTTGACCCCCACAGACGCGCACAAGGACGAGGACGCCCTTTTTCGAAGGACCGCCGTGTCACGTGCCGACAGATTTCGTCGAACGTCAAGTGATTCACATCACAATTTTTCATTATGTTTTTTCTTACGTTTTGTGTTACAGTAATTTACATCAATTTTGCGTTTCGTTTTTATACTTTTTACATGCAATTTATGTGTGTACTTTTTATTTTTCGTTTCTGTTTCTGTTTGCGCACATTTTATTTCCGTTTCAAATTATTATTTTCAATCGCACACGTAGACTATGGTATGTGCCCGCTAGTCAAGAATTTCCGTTAGAGATAAGCTCTCCGAGCTCATCGCTGTAATTGGAGCACAACGTGCACCTCTTATCAGTAAAAACTAGCGATGTTTCACAACGTGAAAGGACTAGTTGAAATTCTCACTAGTGAGGTTCCTATGTTAAGCATGGAGAGCGAAAACTCGCCCCAATGCTTAACGTTGTGAACTGGAAAATGTCTATGTGATTATAGGCATCTTCTGCCACGATTTCCGTTGCAGAAGTTAGCTTGGGGGAGTGTTAACTCCGCCCAAGGCATACTGTAGTTTATGGAGCCCTTTAAAAGGGCATGTTTCATCTTTTTGTCACTCATTATTGGGCCTAACTGGTTTTCGTCTTTAGCCTTTGCGTCCGCATTTGCCGTCGTCCAACTTTATTATATTTTATATTGCCAACTGCATTTTGCTGCAGGTCGAATAAAAAATTAGCATATTTTCGCCCGGCCTACACACACATACATTCCCCTACAGTAACCCAACCGTAGGAACCCGTCCTCATCGCCGTTAACCGTAGGACCCCGTCGCCCTCGCCGAGGAAACGTCCCTTACCCCCGCCTGCTGATCAGCAGCCGCCGAACCTCACGCCGAATCGCCCGGATTCCCGTTCCCATACATCGCCATCGGTAGGACCCCAACTTGACCCCGAACCCGTCACCCAGCGCCGAGTAATTTGAGAAGAGGTTTCGTAAGTCTTCTCAGGGGTTGTTAGTGTTGAGGGTATATTTGTGGGAGTCTCCCCTAAGCTAGTTTCCCTCGGAAGTACCCTCAGTTAAGTAAGCCCTTAGACCCTTAAGGTCAGGGCCAATAAGGGGATTTAGGTTAACAATCGGGTCTCCTACAGTACGCCACTCTTCGAATGGCACCGTCAGCCATTCCGGTGAATGAGGACTAGGGATTGGCACCCCTGACCGGGCCGCGTTGTCCATTATTCTACAGCATTAACCCTAGGACAAGGCCGAGGTACACCATAGGTTTACCTGTGGTAGTACCAGCTGGGTTAGGTTCCCGAAACAGAGACCTACACTGGAGCCAGCCCGCGGGGTCACAGCATGTCACCTACCGTGTCATGGCCATGTTTCCTATGGGATGTGGTACAGGTTTTCCCCGTCAATGTGACTGATCACCAACTTAGTTAATGTGACATGGCCCCACCTCTGTTTAATGTGACAGGAAGATAAAAATAATGTTGATGAAATGAAAATTTTATTCAATTACAGAATTGAACCCTCAAACACTTGTAACATTAGTCAGGGGCTGGTAGCGTACCACCAACTGCACAGCCCTGCATCGCCTGAGCGAGTGCAGCAGTGCCCCTCACAAATATGCAGGTTTGGGACCCTGACTTGTGCGTGAAACATCAAGTCTACGGGTTCAGAGGAAAATGCATGATGGCAGTGTGTGCGCATCGTGACATTCCCCCTTGAGAAGATTGAGGTCCCCATCACAACATCTCTCCCCTTGCTGAGGCATGCAAGGGGCGTCCTGCCAGCCTCGACATGTCACATTACACAACTAGGAGCCATGTCACATTAAGTAGATTAGGTGATCAGTCAGATTGATGGGTAAACCCATACCATATCCAGTAGGAAATGGGGCCATGACACTGTCAGTGTAATGCTGCAACCCTGTTGCGTGGCTCTGTAGAGTTATTCCTTTCGGGAACCTAACCCAGCTGGTACAACCACAGGAAAACCCATGGTGTACCTCCGCCTTGTCCTATGGTTCAGTTGTAGAATAATGGACAATGCGGCCGGGTCAGGGGTAGCAATCCCTAGTCCTCATTCACTGAGAATGAGGGACTGTGCCATTCATGGAATGGCTTACTGTAGGGGACCCGATTGTCAATCTAAATCCCCCTATTGGCCCTGACCTTAAGGGTTCAAGGGCTTTTCCAACTGAGGGTACTTTCAAGGGAAAACTGGCTTAAGGAGGATTCCCACAAATATACCCTCAACAATGATAACCCCTGAGAAGACTCACTGGATCCTCTTCTCAAAGTACTCGGCGCTGAGATGACGGGTCAAGAAAGATTATAGATTTACCTAAGATTAATTGAGTGGCTTATTTTTAATACATTATTAATTTTTATGTTCATAAATTAATTTACAGTTTAGTTTGATGTTCAAATTAATTTATCTTAATTTTTTTATATTCCAATTTTTTCATAATTAAATTAAATGTATGGTTTGATTACAAATTAATTCTTCAATTTTGCAAAATCTAGTATAAACTTTGATTTAAACTTTAATTTAATATAAAACTTAATTTAGAAAATAACTTTCAGACCGAGAATGCTTTTGATTGGTTAGTTTCAGAAATTTTCATCTCTGTATGGGCCACCCATCTTAAATTTTTTTCAGGAAAATTTTGAAGAAGATTCTTATATCTTGATTTTTTCCTATGCATCTTGACATTTTTGCGATGGATCTTGAAAAATGTGAAGCATTGATACATATCTTACATTATAATATCATTATATGATGTCCAGGTACAAGTGATATATACCTTGGAGCATACATGTAATTGGGGGGAAGTGCTATGGGACCCCCCCCCACAATTCGTCGACCATATGGCTAGCCATTGGGTGACCCCCCCCCCCAGGATTTTCCAATCCTATGGCTAGCCACTGGTAGCCCTAGGGATCCCCATAGTTTTAGTCGGAAAAGTATTGAAAAATGCCATTTTATCCATGAAAAATGTCAATTTTTGAACAAAAAATGGTCAAAAACGTCAATTTTCTTGGCGCTTCGCGCCATTAGTACATATTTTATCATTTTTTAGACAAAAATTACTACTTTTTGAACCAGTTTTCGGACATTTTTCATGAAAAAAATCGATTTTTTTGCCTTCAGCGACCCCTCCCCCCCAAATTTTGGGAACTACTAACCCCCGGCCCCATACATGCACACGGTCAGAGGTCCCAGGGTATAGAAAACGACCAAAATTTGCCCCTTAATTTTTTTTGCAGGAATCAGGTATATAGTAATTTTTTCACCTTAAAATGAACATTCATTGTCTTTTGTATCAATAATTCTTCAATAAAGTTGTTTGCTGACATTAATTATAAGCTGTGTTCCACATTGATCTTTTTTTGTAATCTAATCCTTTCAAAATGTTTGTTGCATTTTACTTTACCATATTTTTGGCCTATTCTGAACTTTTGCCAAATTTTTGGTCTATAGTAAACTTCAGCCATATTTTTTAGGGTAGGGTGAATCCATACCCTGTGTGCATGTATGCCCGGCCCGAAAAAAGTGCTTCACCCCCCCCCCCCCCCCCCCCCCCCGACCTCGGAGCTCCGTTATGTAACGTACCTGCTAAAGCAGTACTGTAAATATGTAGCATACTGTATGTGATAGACATTTATTAGATATTATTTCATTTTCACATTTTATCGTCTCAAGGGTGTCTGGGATTCACACCCAAACATTCCTATAAAATTATGTGAAGTACTTTATTTTGATCCATTCACACCCCGGTAGCCCAATTAAGATGCCCCAATTAATTTGCACAAACAGCAGCTGGTCCCCTAGAACCTACACTAAACTACACATTCCACGGCTACTGTAATCCCCCGTAAAAATCGTAAACAACACCTGCACACAGTAAAATAAGTAAAAGCCCCGCCAGACAGTAGTCTCAAGTGCAACGGTAGCGACAGCCCCACCAAAAAGTGTGTATACAGAGAAACCGATACAGGAAGCATGCACAGAAGCACAGAGGTGTGGCTAAGCCCACCGTAGAAAGCAAGCGAAGCACGAAAAGCATACAGTACCAGGAAAGCATTAGAAAGGCGTGACTGAGTAAGCATAAAAAGCAAAGCCAGAAGGGACGATTGGTGGAAGAAGATGGACAGAAGCACGACCTCCCGCGACGCCCAGGGAGTGGCCAAAAAACGTCGTATAAAAAGAGAAGCAAAGCGTGATTTTGTTAGTCTTTGGATTATTGAATTCTTCGTTTCTGGAACAGCATTCATTTCCGTTTTTTTATATTTGCAAGCAGCAATTTTTACGAAAGCATTTAAACTGAGGCCCGTTTGTTATTGTAAATCAAGACCGCGTTTTCGTATTGTTGTCGACATCTCAAAGCAGCCGTCAATTAGTGTCGTATCGCCCCTTATTGTTGAATCGCCATCTCCCCCGCGCCCCATTTCATTGCCATAATGCCCATTGGTTAAAGTAAAGTGCTTCACACAAAATCTGGTCATTACAGTTACATGTATGCCTTGCAGTATGATCATTTAATGTGATGTGAAGGTACATTTTACGTACTGCATTTTCCTGGCTTCCACAATATTCTATTATATCCTGTTCAGGTACATTCTACAATGTTCTACATAGAACATTCCACGATGGAATATAAGCATGTTATTTTGCACTATCAGTTCCTTATTTTATTGCACTATTAAGTGCATTGCAATTGTATGTTGTATTAGTTAGCCTTATTAATCTTGGCTACTCCCTAGCTGGTATTCCAGTTGGATATTTGCTAATCATCACAAGGCTAATCTATATTTAATTTAGTGCAGTCATTATTCAATACACAACATGCATCACGTTTGAAGTTAACAATTTTTTTCAAGCAGTAACAATAGCAACAATTTTTTTCAAGTGCCCATTCTTATTTTCTGTGAATTTTATATTGGTAATAAAATTCACAAAAATATATGAATAAAGTAGAAATTGATAGCTTCACGTTTCGTATGAATATATTATTTTACTTTATTTGAACAATTTTTCATATTCAAAACAGTCAGTTACACTTTTGATAACAACAAAGGTAGGATTTCACTACTCATTATGTAAATCTGCTAGGATCCAAAATGTCGATTATTTCCTTCAACTCTTCATTGGTAAACAATGGACTTTCTGATACGTGTAAGCCGTCCATAGCGAGTCTCATCAAAATGGACCATTGACTCTTGATAATAAATTTTAAGCCATTCACTCGTAACTTCTCAATCAACACAGGCTTTATTTTTTCGGCTAAATACTTGGCTAAATCGGTGTCATTGCATATGAAATTGGATTTGACATTCGACTTTAACAATACCACTAACAACGAGTGCAGCTGTTTTGATATCAAACGTGGATCATCCTGGAATTGGTATAATAGAGTAAGAAATCTACAGCTTGGAAAAACATTAGTTATGCTGACAAAATATAAGAAATAAACGGTAAAACTTTGATCTTTCAATATAAAAGATCTGAAAAATGGTTCAAAACATAGCTGTTGTCTAGGAAAACAAAGAATTATATTTTAATTAGGGATGTCCGCGTTCCCATGACCCGACAATTGAGCGCCGGACAATTGAGCGCCGACAATTGAGCGCCGACAACTGAGCGCCAGACAACTGAGCCCCGTGACAACTGAGCATGGAGACAACTGAGCGCCGAGACAATTGAGCGCCAGACAACTGAGCACCAGACAACTGAGCGCCGACAACTGAGTGCCGTGGCTTAGGCTTAGGCTTATGTTTATGCTTAGGCTTAGGCTTAGGCTTATGTTTAGGCTTAGGCTTAGGCTTATGTTTAGGCTTAGGCTTAGGCTTAGGCTTAGGCCTCAGTAAATGAAAAAAACGCTCAATTATAATGCATTAAATAGTCGGTGCTCAGTTGTCGGCGCTCAAATGTCTGATGCTCAGTTGTCGGCGCTCAAATGTCTCGCGCTCAGTTGTCACGGCGCTCAGTTGTCACGGCGCTCAATTGTCCGGCGCTCAGTTGCTGGCGCTCAATTGTCGGCGCTCAATTGTCCGGCGCTCAATTGTTGGTGCATCCCGCGTTCCACTTTTTTGCTGGTGCCTGAGCACCTGCGCCAGTGCTGGAATGAATCATACATGTTTTTTTACCTATTTATTATGAATCTTGCATCGTTCATTTGCTATTAATGTAATTGACTAACAAATGAATTCGCGATCATACATTACATACAATATTTATTTTCCTGTTTTTGCAGATTCCATTCTTTAATTTAGTCAAATTATACATAAATTTTGAAGAATGTTGACTTTTAAATTCATTCTACTGCTGCTATATCGAATTTTTTTTACTATTTCGATGACTGATGATTGAATGGGCTGAAGAAATTGGCCAGGGTGGTCGAGATAAACTTGGATTTTAGCACAGTGGGCGAAAAAGTACTCGGTGACCCATCCATCAGTTAACAGCTACTTCAAACAATTGCTAAAAGCGACAGAAAACTTGAAGAAGTTTCAAGAAGTGCTTTTTCTGAATGATAAATGACATCATTTATTGCAAGCTGAACCAACTACAGTTGAACACGGTTAATGAACACTCTGGATATTGAGCATTTACGCTTAATAAACACGCTGTAGCACAGTCCCAACTCAATTCCTATAGTTTCTTATATGTTGATAATACTGTTAATGAGCACACGGTTGACGGATAATGAACACGCCTGGTAGAATCTCTGCATATCTTGATACACGTTAAATTCTACGTTTAATGAACACGTGTTGATGGATATTGAACACGCTTTAATCTACGCTTAGTAAACACGATGTGTACAGATAATATGTACACTTTATCGATTACAGAAACTTCTAGAAACATCTTAATGCAACAGAACGTCTTGTCTTGTTGTCTTGGTGCTATTGTACATTGCTTTTTTTCTTGTGTCAAGTGTGTCATGCCGCCTGTCAAAAAGAATGTTGTTTCGCTTGAAACAAAGCTTAAGATTATCAATGAAGCGGAAACTACTTCTTATGCCGTGCTTGGTGAAAATGATTTTATGGATACAAGTCATATTGCTTTGTTGAAACAGTCTAAAATAACGTCATTTTTTAAATGATGATAAGTGATTCATGTTGAAGTAAAATTTATGTTGAATTTGACGGAGTTCTGATAATGAACACTTACGGATAGTGAACACTTTTATTTTGGTCCGCTCGGGGTGTTCATTAACCGTGTTCGACTGTAGCTGGAATATGCAGTAATATATGTTGAACCATTTAATCAAATTGAAGCTTCACTCAATGGCCATGCTTCAGGGTGACAAAAAGCTTTTGCTGCGGCATGACCAGTGGACCCCAGCTGTCAGCAACAAAAATTAAAGATCTAATGGACTATTGGAAAATCAAGAAGAATGAATATCATTCGCTTGCAAACCTTCCACGACAGTTTTTACACGCCCCACCAAAAAGTGTATCAAGCGAACATTTATTCAGCAGAAGTGGCATTATTTGCTCAGAACTTAGAACAAGATTATCACCAGAAAAAATTAAAGTCTTGATGTATTTGTCAAAAAGTTTGAGGATTATAAAAGTTGATTAAAAATCATGGAATAAATTGATTGCAACATCATTTTGTCATTTTTTCTATCAAAGTATATATTATGTTAATCAGCATGCATATAATATTCAATGTAATTGCTGGTGCCAAAACCAATAGCACCTGCCAGTGCCAGATAGTATGGCATCTGCACCAATGCCTGGGACATCCCTAATTTTAATAGTGCACTATGGATTTCTACATGTCAGTTTTCTTTGACATTTTTCAGTTTCTCATCAAAAAAGGATGGATAAAAATAATATTTCCCAATTAGATGTGATGTTGCCAAGTTGTCTCTGGTTTATGGATTTTCGAGAATTGAACAACACTTTTGAAAATCCCTGACAAAAAAATATTCAAAAATTGCAAAGATGATAAAAGTTTAGTTGAATAGACATGGTGTGGAAATAGTAATTGGACCCTATACTGATGTTTATCAATGTTTTTGTCTCAAGAAGATTTTACCCTCGTCCTGAATACTTCTGAAAAAATGTTCAAATTTTGAATGTTGAACAAAAGATTTGAATGAATTTCTTAGTCCACAAATTTGTGAAGTCTCTGATAAGTTAATCACACAAAAGAGGAAGGAAGGTGACAATTAAAAAATCAGGAAATGCTTAAATTAATCTTGAACAATGCATTAAGTGAACATTCGAATCAATCATGCCAAAACTGTGAATCATTGATGCTTTTACCCTAGTCCTGAACATACATGCAAACAGGGGGTAGGTAAGAACAGGGGGTAGGGGGGGGGTAAACCCCATACCTGAGACCCTGGCCTCCCCCCCTGGCCAAAAAATTCGTCAAACACCCCCCTTTGAACTTTTTCCAATACAGCTTTTTTTCATGATTTTTGTGCATATCTTGAATGAAAAACAGGCTTGCAGAATCTTTTTTGTTTTTTTTGCCCAAGCACCACCCCCTACCCCCAGGGAAAAAAGTCCATGGACCCCCCCCCCTGGACAATTCTTGCCGTGCATGTCTGGTCCCGAATACTTTTGAAGAAATTATTCAAGATTCAAATGTTGAACAAAATTTTCTACTTTAGAAATTTCTGAGATTTTACACAAGTAAATAAACAGAAGAGGAAGCAAGTTGACAATGAAAAAATGAGAAAATGCTTACATTGATTTTAAACAATCTATCTAATGAAATTTCGAACCAATCATACCAAAACCGTGGATCATTGACGCTCCAACGACAAAGTAGCTGGGCAGTAGAGTTGTGAAATAATGAAATCGATTGTTTATCTTGATACTAAAATGTTGTTGTTCAGTTAAACTATATCGAGGAAGAAAGATTATGTTAAATTTTTTTTCTTACCGACATACTTTCTTGTTTTTCCATAAATTGGGCATAATAATGAAAAAATTGAATGGCAAGATTTACGACTTCATCTTTTGTCTCTTGTTCCAATGGAGAAAATTGATCGAGTTTGATTTCAACTTTGATAATTGGCTCCAAAATTTCATAAAATACTGCATGGTCTTTCAACTTTTTGAGGTCTTTCAGTTGGGCTGGTATATAAGTCAATAAAGAATAATTTAGGCGACCATACAAAGGGATAAGATTCCAATGATTTATGCCAGCCGGAATTGAAATGAAACTGGCGGCGTAAATGCAATTCCTAATTGATCTGTATGAAAAAGACAATACTGGTAATGATTTAATCCTAGAACATCACCCATGTAGAGGAAATCTTAAAATAATTCAGATATACAGGCTAAAGTATTGATCTATCCTCCATTAGCTAAAGCCAGACCTCTAGGCAGGGAGGTTGAGCAGGCCATATGACCCCCCCCCCCCCAAATGCTTCAAGTGTTGAAAAAATCCCAAGGTCGGATTTTCAAAGTAGGGGTAAAGTTAGAAACTTGCATGAGGAAGTGTAGCTAAATGTCCACTAAACACTTGATTTTGTCTCAAAATCAGGCAACCAATTTGTTGAAGTTCACGTAGGTGTAATACTCCCTCATACCACCCTATGGGGTGGTCTGGTCAGAAAAGCCAATTTTACACTACATTGTGCAAAAATATGTGTGCCTTCACCCCAGAAAAAATTCTGGGAAACATTGCCACATCATCTCTCCTTGTTTGAAGGAAGGAACACTTTTTCAGTATACAGTCGAACACGGTTAATGAACACTCTGGATATTGAGCATTTACGCTTAATAAACATGCTGTAGCACAGTCCCAACTCAATTCCTATAGTTTCTTATATGTTGATAATACGGTTAGTGAGCACACGGTTAACGGATAATGAACACGCCTGGTAGAATCTCTGCATATTTTGATACACGTTAAATTCTACGTTTAATGAACACGTGTTGACGGATATTGAACATGCTTTAATCTACGCTTAGTAAACACGATGTGTACAGATAATATGTACACTTTATCGACTATAGAAACTTCCAGAAACTTCTAGAAACATCTTAATGCAACACAACGTCTTGTCTTGTTGTCTTGGTGCTATTGTACATTGCTTTTTTTCTTGTGTCAAGCGTGTCATGCCGCCTGTCAAAAAGGATGTTGTTTCGCTTGAAACAAAGCTTAAGATTATCAACAAAGCGGAAACTACTTCTTATGCCGCGCTTGGTGAAAAATATGGCTTATCTAAAAATACCATTAACTCCATCGTTCGTAGAAAAGCTTTCGGAGTTTTTGCACGTCCATGATGATGTTGTTACTTCCGGCGATATGGATGAACAATTAATTGTTGATTTAGTGAGAAAACTGGATGAACCAGAAATTGAAACCACTGAAATCGATAGTGACTGTGATGACCAAGGCCCTGTTCAAAAAATACCTACGTTTGAAGAAGCCAAACGAGCTATATCGGTTGTCAGAAATTTTTTGTTTTCAAAGGAATCCTCTGATGAAATACTTGCCTCTGTAAATTCTACTGATGATTTTATGGATACAAGTCATATTGCTTCGTTGAAACAGTCTAAAATAACTTCATTTTTTAAATGATGATAAGTGATTCATGTTGAAGTAAAATTTATGTTGAATTTGACGGAGTTCTGATAATGAACACTTACCGATAGTGAACACTTTTATTTCGGTCCGCTCGGGGTGTTCATTAACCGTGTTTGACTGTATATACTTTTAACTGGTGCCAATGCACATCTCAGTACCTAAGCACTGGTGCTGCACAAACCTAAAGAAATAATCACATGCACGTTATGTATGTTGAAAAGGTAACATTTTTTATTGTTGTTGCTTATTAGCTGTTATGTTCAACAAAACATTGTTGTGTTCATTTCAGGCCTTTTCACTCCGGAAATCACGAGCTGCTCAAAAATATTACTATTCAAAATCTTATTTTCACCCAACAGTTCCCAGCTACAGAATACATGCACATAGGGGGCTAGGGATGGGGTAAACCTTACCCGAGACCCTGTTATCCTCTCCCCCGACCCCAAAAAAAATCATCAAATATTTTTTGTGCATATTTTTAATTTGATGATTTTTGTGCATATTTTGTATGAAAAACAGGCTTCCAGAAGTTTTTTTTGTTTTTTCGCTTGCCTATCTCCTACCCCATAGACAAAAAGTTCAAGGAAAATCCTGCAGTAAAATTCTTGCTGTGCATGTCTGTGGTACAGGCATCTTTTTTAATAAATAAATGTACAAAAATCAGTCGAAAATTTTGCATGGCATTGAAAAATGCATCTTTGGTTTTTATTCTCTTTGTTGTTTCCTATCTTTCCAGCAGGTAGAGCTGAAAAACTTTAGATTCTGACATTTCAAACTTCCATATTTTCTCCTCTTTCAAAATTATTTTTCAAAAAAGGTTTGATTCATAGAGACGAATCCAAAGAATTGGCTGGAGTCTGAAGCTGGAGAATGGGGGTATAATAAAATATACTGCTACGAATTCAGTACCTGAACTTGAACTCCATCAGAATTTTGTTTTCTCAACTGCATTATCCGTTTCCAAACAAGCTCAGTTCATCGTCACTGCTTTTGCTTCAGCTGCTACTTCTGTCAGCTTCATTTCTTGAGTCAATAAGAGTCCAGTTGGTTGAAGAGCATGGCAAGGTGAAGGAATTGTACCCAACACAATTAAAAAGTACTCCAAAAATACAAGCTTGGCAATATTTTTTGCCTTTAACTTTGCATGGTCTCCATTCATACATGCACATCGGACATTGGGGGAAAACCCCCATACATTTAATGGCCACCAACAGACATCCCCATAGGAAGGGGTATGAGAGGGGTATTACCCTTACCTAAAGTCCTGAAAATCGATCACTGAGTGTCTAATTTTGAGACAAAATGAAGCGTTTAGTGGAAATTTAGCTACACTACCCCCACAAATGTTCAACTTTACCCCTACCTGAAAAATCTGCATAAATCCTAAGTCGTTTCTTGTTTTTGTAATTTTCAAATTCCTGAAAGAGCTATATTGAAGTATATATGATTGAGGAGCAGTTTTTTACAACTTGTTTTTCAGATGAGAAAACTACAAACAAAAGTCGAAGATCTGTTGGACTATTGGGAAATCAAAAGCTTGCAAACCTTGCACAGTGACGAGTGGTATTATTTGTTTTGATGCTAGGACAAGGTTATTTCCCAAAAAAAACGTGACATAATAGTGTATATGTCCGAAAATTTGAGGATTGTGGAATTCCATTAAAAATCATGATGGAAATAAATCCATTCCAAAATCATTTTGTTATTTTTTGTATCCATGTATGTATTATGCCTATCAACATGATCAACATGGATATAAAAATCAAAGAAATTACTGATGCCAAATCTAATGGGACTCGCTGGTGCCAGATACCATGGCACCTGCGCCAGTGCCCGGGATATATCTATTCAAAATCATTGGCTATATGGCTAGTGCTTAGGACACTCATGCTTTTAATAAGAAAAAACTAAAAAGGTTAATTTTTTATGGAAACTGACAATTTTTTAAAAATGTCCAAAAACATAAATTTCCTTGGCACTCAGCACCATGAATACATTTTTAATGGTTTTAATACAAAATTACTATTTTTTGAACACTTTTTCGCGATATGTTGGAATTTTTTTACTTTAGTGACACCTCCCCTAGACTTTTGGGGAATCAGTGACACTGGTCCCAAAAAAGTCGTCAGACCCTTCAGACTTTGGGGCTCTATCAGAGGTCCCCAAGGTCGAAAATTTAGGTAGGGGTAAAATCTGAAATTTTAAGGGTAGTACTTGAAATATGCCGCGACCTTTTTTTTTGCTCTCGACTTTTTGCTAAGGAGGGGGGTTGTAGTTTCTCGAACTTACAAAACTGATTAATGCCCCTACTTTATGCTTTTAAGCCACATTTACTATTTCAACACCATTTTCCAGCTCCCAATCATGCAACTTCAATGCATTAATTATACGTACAGAATAGTCACACTTCGAAGACTGTTGTGCCAACTGATTCCTGCACATTTCAAGAATCGGGCACAACTTACGTTTGTAAACATTGTTTCAACCAGCATCTTCAGCAGTATGGGCTTATCCAATCACTGATTAGGCTTTGAACAGTGCTTCCAATTGAAAGTCCTGATGCTGAATGTGACTTTAGTATTCGCATTAGACTATGAACTACGAGTTTGAAACCAAATACCACTTCTGATCCACGTCAACAGACCTCACATGTCTCAACTCATAGCAGGAAAGTATGCCACAGCTTGGGTAACCATATGCGCACAGAAGACCCAACGCAGAAGCGGGGAAAAGGAAAGGAGAGCATGAAGAGGCAGAATTTTAAGAACATATTGTTTTTCCCAAGGGGCGATTTTTTGATTAATCACATATACATAAGTCATTATTTTATCTCCCAATTATATTTATAATGATTTCCTACAGGTAGTATATATTAATGTGCTGATATCCTTTCCTAAAAATCGCTATATGGCACAGAAGTTGCATACTTTCCCATTATCATGTGCTCAGTAAATGTGTCAAAAAGAGCAGTGAGTTATTCCTCAGAATCACACATTATGCGATTTTTCTCGAATTAGTGTAACCTACTGGGGAGAGGATGAAGTCTACCAAAATTTTTTGCTATAGTGAGCTGTTTTTATGGGGGTAGTAAATGAATTTCCAAATCTAAGACGGGGGTAATACCCCCCCCCATGCCCCCCATGGGGTGCTCTGGGCTCTATTACGTCTAAAATCGCATCATCTGCATTCACCAAATAAGGAATAACATTATGACACTATTTTCCTCATGCCTAATCTGGGGCAATGGTTAATACTTCAGCAGGGCAATGCATTTTGGGAAAAAAATTATCTGCTCACAATCTTTAATTGCTTGACTCTCACTTACTCATTATGTTTCGACGGACTACAATTTTCTTCTAAAGCAAAGTCAAACCAAGTCGTAAGTCGTTCACAGCCAATAAGTGACATTACTCTGTCATAAGGGCCCCGATAATTATTCAATAGTTTGCCAAACGAAAATAGCCCGATCGACAAACCAAGTGACGTCATCCATCTATGCTGTAGGCCAAAATCTACAGCTTCAATCCAATTAAGCATCGACTTTTCGTTCGGAAATTGACAATTATTGAAAAGCTTGCAAGCCAATGGAACATTAAGTAGATCATTATTCTTTTTGAAAATGTTATAACTTTTTTCGTGAGAAAGAAAGTCTTCCAATGACTCCACTTTTCCCAATTCTTTGGCCAACATGTAAGACTGAAAATAATTATCCTTGTCCAGTTCCTTTCTGCTGCTCAACTGTGAAGTTTTGCGGCATTTTTTTGACGAAAATTCGGACGAATAACTGTGGTCGCGTTTCAATTTTTTAGACTTTCGCCTTCTTTCGATCAATTCAGGATAATTGATCGCCAAAAGTTCATTATCGTCATCGTCGAAAACATTCGAACACAACCTACGATCGTAAGGTCCAAACAGCCGGAAATGCAAAGGTGAGTCGTAAATCACAAATTTGTAGCTGGCCGATTTCAGCACAGTATTTTTCATAAATCTGGAAATTGTGGCCATATATACCTGAAGTAAAACCAACTTATCATAGGCATAACTATAGGATTTTCTACAATAAAAGTTAAGCATATAGGAAATGCCATAGGAATCCCCCGACGAATTGTTGACATATGGCTGGTTATTCAGTGACCACCAAGGATTTTCCAAACCCATGGCTAGCCATTACAGTCCAGATCACAAGTAAGGTGGCATGTCCACAAGCGCTTGGCAAGTGACGTGCTTGCCAAGTGCTTGTGGATTGCTAGTCATTTTGTTGCTTGCCACAAGCAACTCACAAGCGCTTGCCAAGCAACCCACAAGCGCTTGTGCAAGCGACCCACAAGCATTTCACAAACGTTCCACAAGCACTCCACAAGCGTTCCACAAGCACTCTACAAGCATTGCACAAGTAATCCGCAAGCGTTTCACAAGCAGTCCACAAGCAATGCACAATAGACACTCTTTTACGACCTTATTCTTCAGGTTTAGGGACGCCTTTGTCTTTTCCGACAAAAGAATTCCTCAGAAGGGATACATCGAAATCGATTACTGTAGTTGTGAAATATGTTGATGATATGAAACAATCGGTCTGCTACAGTAAGGCTTCCATAAAATGCTTATAAATCGGAAAAATGACAACAGCATTGTAGTCAAAATTTTTGGCAGAGCATGTCTGGTGGAATTTTTTCTAAAAGAATTGTAACAGGCTGGTTGGGCATGCTCACAAATTTTTAGTCCAATTTATTTTAGCAGAAAATTTCAAAAATATAAAATAGCACTTGCTTTTTCACTGTAATTAATTATTAAGAAAATTTTAACAAAAAGTTTACTTTATTCCGTTTTTATGCATGTACAGCAGGGAGCATATTTTGAAAAACGTATGATACATTTTTCTCTTCGAAAAAAGTCGAAAACAAAAAATGTCTGCTGTTGCTTTCGAAAAGCCGCATGTTATGAACCTTCTCAAAGTACACCGACAGACTTCCAATAAATAATTGCCTTCATAAATATATTCTAACTGACATTCACACTCACAGCTGCAAGTGCTTGGCAAGCGACTCACAAGTACTTGGCAAGTGATTCACAAGTGCTTAGGCAAGCAATTCACAAGTCCTTGGCAAGCATGTCACAAGCACTTGGCAAGCAACCTACAAGCACTCAACAAGCGACTCACAAACGTTTGGACAAGCAACCCACAAGCGTTCCACAAGCAATCCACAAATGCTCCACTTGTGGACTGCTTGCCAAGCACTTGCCAAATTGGCGCTTGTGACAAGCAACCCACAAGCAAAAGCACACGTTACTTGTGATCTGGACTGTAGGGGTGGGCTGGATCGACTTTTTGGTGACAGCAGATCTGGATCTTGAAAAATTTGGTTCAGTGGATCTAGATCCAGAAAAATTTGGTTCAGTGGATCTGGATCTTGAGGAAAAGATCCGACTGGATCCGGATCTTTCAATAAGTATAATATGTACTATGTCTAATTTGTCTAAAATTGAGTTGTATGAATTTATATTCATTAGTGTCAATAGATTAATAGATTATTCATGATCTAGGTGTTCGTTTATTGAAATAGTTAACATGTACTAATTAGTAATTTTCATTTGTCATTCATTAAATTGTATTCATGCTTAGATTAATATTGGTTTCATCAGAAAAGAAATGAATAGAAATGGAAACGTTTTTCAGAAATAATGGATTCAAGTTCTCCTTTCACTAGCAGAGTGTAGGACTACTTCACAACGTTGC
The DNA here is from genome assembly GCA_963922205.1 of Romanomermis culicivorax. Classification (NCBI taxonomy): domain Eukaryota; kingdom Metazoa; phylum Nematoda; class Enoplea; order Mermithida; family Mermithidae; genus Romanomermis; species Romanomermis culicivorax. The sequence goes on from CAWUHX010000329.1 coordinate 140,281, forward strand.
CAGATGATGTAGAAAAGGCAAAGCGCAATAAATGCAGAATACAGCTATCCAGAAAAGGCCCTGGTACTGGATGTCAGAGAAAACATTTGAAGAGGAAACATCTGGCAATATGTTTGCGGCTAAATAAAAAGAATTGTGGAACAAATCGCTACTAGTATAGTCATGTTAAACAATTAATTTTTGTGTTTTCTTTAAAGATAGGCAAGAAAATGAACCTAGCAACTCAAAAATCAAATTAGAGCATGAACTTAAATCTCAAACGTCTCTGGACAATTGCTTCATGCAGAAAGTAAACTTAAATTAGCACCAGCGAAAAGTGTCTCCTATGAACAGCTATATTCAGTGGTGCAGGTCAAATTTATGATCCTACCAAAAATCGTTTGAAGGGTGATACTGTTGAAAAGTTACTGTTTCTCAAGTATAATTTTTCTACCATTGATGTGTTTTTTTTGCACAAGCCTCTTTGAACCTGTACAAAGATCGGCCAAAAAGTCTTTGTACGAAGAAATTTTTTTTGTACACTGAAAAAACCATGATTTTTTAAGTATTTTCGCCCAAAGTTTCTTCCTGATAGCACTCGAGTTCCCATCCTTCACAATCATCTTACAAATTAAGAAAATATACTCATAACTTTGATAAATCTGAAAAACTTCAAGTTAAACCTGAAATTTCTGAAAATTAGTTCCATGATGCTCCTGAATTCAAACTCGGCTTCATGTTTAAAATTACAGTTGAAAAAAAAGTTGTGAAAATAGATTTTGACCTTCTGAAATGGGCCAAAATTCGCCTTTTCCATATACTGGAAATTTTTTCTCCAGAAAGTACGATTTGTAGAAAAATAGTACTGCAAAGAATTATGAAATCCAGCGCGAAGGGGCACACGTTCAATAATGAAAAATATACAAATAATAATGCACACAAAGAGAGCCAGTGCATGCGTACCGACGTGGGCTACAGTAAGACGACTGTCGGTGGTCGGCGTTGCTCACTCCACTTGCTACATGCGGGCCTCATGCATGGTTTGACAAAAAAGACTAAAATCGGTGGAAACACACTACAACAGTAGCTCGTTTGTTCAAAAATTCTCTGGTGTGATGCATCAGAAGTTAAGTGTGCATGATTTCCATGATTTGAACTTCCTCATCCGATTCATCAATTTGTAATCTTCAGTATTAGGTTTGGATTTTGTTGAAAATTGAGATTTAATATTGATCTTCATGAATTCTTTCTCTCACTTGAAGTTTTCTGAACTTTGTGAACACAAATTTTGTCATTGGGAAACTACATGATTTTCGACTGAAAATGCAAACCTTTTATTTTAGAAATAAAGGTTGAGAAAACTAGTTTTCCAGCATTCTAGAATATCAAAATGTGGAAATTGAATCAATTGGAAAATCAATTGAGATCTATAAATCATCAGCTCTAATCACAGAAATGACAGCAGCAACTATTTATTTTGTTTAATCAAGCTAAAATATTATTTTGAGCTGGAAAAACAGATACTTTACATTATTTTCTTAGAAATCTATAATTTTCGCTCATTTCACACATTTTTCAAATGATTTAAACTTCGAACGGAAAAAATTTTCGTCTGCGGAAAAATTTTGGGTCATTTCCGCACAATGCGGATGAAGGCGTGCGGAAAAGAACCCTGGTTCCATAAATGAAAATTATCAAGATCATGGCCCAAAAGGAATTCAAAACTGAAAAGATGCATTTTGGTGAACTTTAGAAGGTCAAAATCTCAGAATTTTCTGGTGCTTCGCGTCTGTCATGGGCATCATAATTATTATTTTCTGTCGGTCATGGCCATCAGGACATCTACTTAAACATACTAATTAACTTACAACAGTTTCTATCAATTGAAAGAGCTCGTCTCATTTTTTTAATCAATAACAGTCAGTATTTTGTGGAAAATTGAGATTTGTCATCAATTCTCTCAATTTTTCTCTCGGTGGACCTTGAATTTTTCAAACATTTTCAACATGAACTTTTGCATTTATGGACGATGAATATTGAAGTCTTCATTCCAGACTCTAATTTTAGAGCTTCTATTCATAAATATATGTTGCAGACAGAGGTCCCCAAGGTCACATTTTTCAGGTAGGGGTAAAATTGAAAATTTTGGGGGGTAGTGTAGCTAAATGTCCACTAAAAACGTCATTTTGACCCAAAATTAGGCAGCCAGTGGTCGATTTTAAGGACTTTAGGACGTCAATAATGGGATTGGTACGGGTGATGACGATTGCTGACGGCATTGGAAGATCAGCAAGTAAGCATAGTAGTTGTAGAATAGCTCAGTAGTCACTTCTGACCAGATAATATATTTAAGAATAATTAAAATAAGAGGATAATATGTATAACATAGACGATAGTATGTAAATAAGAAGGCAAATATGCAAATTAGGCGACGATGCTCCCACACACTTGTGGAGCTTGATGAAGACGAGTGAGCTGGCGAGTGAACTGGGGACAGAAGAACTGACGATAGAACTGGTTTTTGCACATTGAATTGAGCTTTTTATATTGAGCTGAGCGGGCATGTGAATTGATGAGCAATAGGTGACGTTTCCATGCTTCTCTGGTAAAGCGGTCAGTCCTAAATTCTAGATACCCTAAAGCTTATTCCAAGAATTGCTTCCGCCAATTCATAAGAATGCATATAAAAAGTGATGACGTAGAAACCAAGGTAGAAAGATGGGAAAATTGAAACAAAAAGAAGGCATAAAAAGTTACCGTAGGAAAAGGGGAGGAGTTGAGATAATATGAATTGCAGTAAGTTTCTAAAACTTCACACAGTGCTTATCTGGCCAAATCACAGTGACAATGAACCCATGAATCAAGAAACCAATCTCAACTAGAGAATCAAGCAATTATCCAAAAAAGGAATTAATCAAATATGCAGTACATGGAAGCAATCAATCAGGGAATTGACTTTCATGCTCATTAGCCACCAATCAAATCCAGTGAAGCATCCATGCACGATTTAGTGGTGATATCAGAGTTCGTTCAATCGGATGAGGCACGAATTTGCTTTTCAATATGTAAACATAAATTCAAATGACATTATATAGTTGAGCAACCTATATAAATTTTGTTGCAGCCGAACAAATACGCTATTCGAAGAAAATTTTGTTCCCTTTCAGACCAAATACAAGTTCGCAAAATTGTGTTGAATGACTTGGCGCAGATGTTGGGGATGTGCTTACAGCAGTAGCAATCCCACATCTATGCAAAATTGGTGAATCGACAAAGTTACGATTCGACCAAAAAAGAGAAATGTTGGTCATCCTTTCATTCTCGTATTTTTGGTGTGTCGTGGGCGAGTCCCGCCATTTTTATCGTATTGTTCTGTTACACCTAGTAAAGGCAAGCGTTGACAGCCCGACACACAAATTTACATAATATTTTTATTATTATTGCTATTTATTATTTATTGTTTTATTACTTGCGTATTAAGCGGAAGGAGGAGCCGCCTTACAGGGGAGCCAAAGCCAAGGTAAAGCCCCAGCTCCTTTGGATATTATCATAGTGAGTTCTGTGTATTTGTGTAAACCTTTAGGAGGCATCTGGGGAGACCCTGAGTGCCCTTCGATTGCAAGAGTTAGAGTTTCCAGTTACTTATTAGTGACCGAAGGTTGTGTTTATTTCTGCTTAAGGACTGTTGCACTGCGCTTGGTTGATTACTAATAGGAAGCTCCTTTGAGTGACCTACAGTAGTCGATTCAGTACAAGCCAATAGGACTTGAGTTATATTGCTGACATCTTTCGACATGAGCAGAGATATAAACATAACACAGAGAGCGAAAAAAATTTGCATTTTCAGCCATTTCTTCAGTCAAGAATTTTCCAGGGGGAGGGTCCTTGGACTTTTCATCCACGGGTAGGGGGGTGGGCGAGAAAAAAAAACAAATAAGTTCTGCAAGCTTGTTTTTCGTAGGCAATATACATAAAGATCAGGAAATTGTCGACCATATGGCTAGCCATTGGGCAACCGCCCCTCCCAGGACTTTCCAATCCTACGGCTAGCCATATGCTAGCCCTAGGGACCCCCATACTTTTGGTCGGAAAAATACTGAAAAATGTCAATTTTTTAATGTAAAATGTCAATTTCTGAGCAAAAAATGATCAAAAACGTCAATTCTCTCGGCGCTTAGCGCCATACATACATTTTTATCATCTTTTAGACAAAAATTACCATTTCCTAACCGTTTTTCAGACTTTTTTCGTAAAAAATTAAATTTTTTCCCCTTCAGAGACCCCTCCCCTCGAAATTTTGGGAATTACTGACCCCCGGCTCAAAAAGTGGCCCGACCCCCCTCCCAGACCTCGGGGCTCCGTTACATGTATGTGTTTAGGGATGGGATGAATCCAGTTTTATGTAGTTTCCGACTCTGAATCAGAATCCAGGAAATTAGAAAGTACAGAATCCAAATCTGACATTTAGGATTCGGGTGAATTCGAATCCAAACCCTCCTACTCTAATTTTTGGCAAATCAAACGCCGACTATTTATTAACAATTTTGTGTAGGTAAATAATAATTTTACTTTAAGATATTTATTTTAAAGATAAAGGGTTTCTCTGCAGACCATCAAGAGTTGGAGTAGAAATTTTTTGGATGCTTTTCTTTCTTTCTTTTCAAAAAGCAAAGCTCAACATTGAGCTGCAAATTGAAGGGCATTTAATTCAACAAATATTGCTACAGTAGAAAATTCGGTATCAATTGTGACTTGAAACATAAAAATGATGGTTTGAGAACTGAAATACGCAGAATTTGATCAAAGAAATCAATAAAATCAGACATTTATAAATAGTGATGTGTCCAGGTACCGACCCGGTACCAGGGTTGTACCTGTGGCAGTACCTAAAATTGTACAATATTAATATAATCATTGAGAGTCATACTATATTCAATCAAAAAGTCTTAATCATAAGATAAACTTTATTTCAAATCAATAATTTACCGAGTAAAATTGACAGCTTCAAAATTTTTGCACAAATAGACCAACTTCCGCAAGTTTTCTGTCAAAAGACGGCTGCGTCTATCGCTGCAAATCGCACCGCTTGTGCTCAACTACAGACAGAAGTTGATGGTGCTGATAAGAACTTTGTGGCTGATTTTATAATTTTTCAACTTTTAAAATTTAAAAACGTTATTTTTTAAAACCAAGAAGTACAGTCATACATGTAATTGGGGGGAAGTGCTATGGGAACCCCCCCCCAGAAATCGTCGACCATATGGCTAGCCATTGGGCCCCCACCCAGGATTTTCCAATCCTATGGCTAGCCATATGGTAGCCCTAGAGACCACCATCCTTTTGGTGGGGAAAAATACAAAAAATGTTAATTTTTGAACAAAAAATGGTCAAAAACATCAATTTTCTTGGCGCTTCGCGCCATAAATACATTTTTAAGACAATAATTTCTATTTTTTGAACCATTTTTCGGACTTCTTTCGTGAAAAAATCGTATTTTTTCCCGTCAGAAACCTCTCCCCCCAAAAATTTTAGGAATTACTGACCGCCCCCGCCCAGACCTCGAGGCTCCGTTACATGTATGGGTCAAACCCCGTATGATATAAACCTGGCCACAAATTCGACATCCTCAACTTTTTCATTCAAAAACTTTTCAAATATATTTCACATAAATTCGAAACAAAATGAAAAAACAACGGCTCGAAAATGTAACCTTGGTCATCTCCAGTATATTTTTCAATATATATCTCATTTTCGCCGCAAACATTAAACATTTTAGTATACAGTATACCGGTATGCCTCTTGGGAAATTTCCGCTTTACACTAAAAAAGCTTCGAGTTTAAACATTATTAGGAATGCACACAGTTTACACAAAAAAAGCGTTCAGTAGGGGGCAACTGAAAAAACAAAATCCAAATTTTCGCGTTTACTGTAGTTATTTTTCGTTATTGTTGTAAATCTTCGACTTTCAACTTTCTCACAGCATGGGTATTTCCTCTATGGTAGTATTGTAAAACAATTCGATATCTTTCATGACGCGTTTGTCGGCTTCGGTAACGAAATTTATGGCCACACCTTTCCTACCGAAACGTCCCGAACGACCGATTCTAGAGAGAATGAAACAAGTGTAAATCAAGTTTACACGAATAGTTTAAACTAAGTTTACACCAAAATGTAAACTAAGTTTACACCAAAGTGTAAATTAACTTCACACACAAATCTGTTAGCAGCTGGATTGAGGGTCGTAAAATGTAAAGAGAATTTTACACCACACCTGTCTGCTATTTTTTGTTATACTTCCCGTATACGACCGCAAATTTCAGGTACAAAAAACTGAAAACGCGGCGCTTTTTATCAGGAAGATGGAGAATTTTGTAAATTGACCAGAATTTGGTAGTTTTAACCGGCTTTTTCGTATATGTTCGACCAAGTTCATGAGAGTTTACAAATAAATTACAGATTTTAAAATTTTTCAAGTAAAATTCTAGAAATTACGACTCTTGAACACAAAATTGGAATCTAATTCTTGAAATAAATGTTCGGAAAATTGATTTTCCAGCATCCCAGAATGTCAATATAATCTTTTTTTGGGCTTTCGCTTGTCATCATAGAGGACTTGACCATTTGATTTCCTGTCTAATTCAAGTCAATTATGATCTTGGATAGTTTGCTAGAAAATTTTTCCAACAATGCTTGTAGATTAGGCTTTTAAGTCGAACATTTCAATTTTTTCAATTTTAATGAATTAACTTCTCTAAAAACGCCGGAAGGCTCGAAAAAGCTCAAAAACAGTGCGATAAAGCGTCTGTGAGCATTTATAAGCCCAAAAAACGAGGATTTTAAGACGAGAAAATTTTTTTCCACATGTGGAAAAAAAATTTGACCCCTTTCCACTGGAAAAAAGTTCGTGGAAAGAAAAATCAGTGGTTCGGAGGCGACCTCACCTTCAACTAGGTCGAACCCTGTATTCAAATGTCGGCACCCTCTTCCCTAACTTGGTGAACCCTATACCTATACCTAAACCTAAAAAATTGGGGGAAAGGAACCTTTTTTTCCTTTCTTTAGAGGAAATCGACGTTTCTGGCAATTTTTTGACCCTTTCCCACCAAAACTCAAATTTTTGGTTTACCTCCTCCCCTAACTGGTCGGACCTCGTTGAGGTATGGCTATACCTATGGGGGGGGGGGGCTTGGCCCTGCCCTTCTTTGACGGGGCAAGAATTCGGAAGCTCTTGAATGGTTGTCTGGAAAATTCGCTTCACAAAGCTCAAATAGACTCCAAGCTCCAAAACTTCAATTCTTCCCTCAATTTTAACAAATTAGTGGCTCTAAAAAACCAAAAGGTTTGGAAAATTCCAAAACTGCTTGAATAACCGTTTGAGCTTTTTTCAGCGAAAAAGGGACGACGCAGGGAAAAGGGAAAGCAAATTTGACCCATTTCTGCTTCCGCATTCGTAGAAAAAGCCGGCGTGAAAAAAGTCAAATAATAACAGAGGAAAATTTAGAAAAAAGTCGCCTTTTTTGGCAAAATTTTTAGTTTTTCGACTCATTTCCGATTTTTGGGGACCTTCTCCAAAATTCTGAAACCTTCATCGCATACCTGTAAGACTTCCGACCAGTTGGGGGGGGGGTAGAAAAAAGCCGAAATTTTTCCCAAAAAAGGCCAAAAAACATACACTTTTTTGCAAATTTTTTCAATTTTTTCCAAACTGGGGGGGGGGGATTGGGCAGGCCCGTAGTGAGGGGGGTGGGGGACATGCCCCCCCTGTGGAGATTTGAATTTTTTTTTAATAATGTGTATAAGCAAGTTCATGCATTCAGTTATTACGTCACTAATTTCTCATGAATTACTGTAGCCATTAATCATAATTCCGATCAAGATCACCGTTTTTTCCACATTTGGGGTCTTTTCTTTTGAGAACCAAACTTCTGAAATGTGGAGAAAAAATTTGGGCTGGGTTCACATTGAGGAAAATTTTTTTCAGTCAAAAAAAGAGCTGGAAATGCATTTTTAGACGTTTAGAGACGAAAAAAAGCTAAAAATTTTTGGTGCTTCGCGCGGATAATCTACTCAAAATTCAGAAAAAATTTTTCGTCCCAAATATGTTTGTGTTATAGCTCATTTTGTAGAGCTTATTGAGATACGCTCGAATCTGCATTCAGATTTTTTCTATCACTAATATTGGCTGAGATATTGGCCCTGAAAAAAAGTGTGCCCCCCCCCTTTGGGAAAAATCCTGGCTACGGGCTTGGGGTTGGGGATGGGTGGGGGGGTGGATGATTTTGGGTACAGGGTTGGGCAAGTTGGGGGGGCCCAACCCACCTCCCGCAATTACGGGTATGATTTCGAATTCTTGAGCATTCAACCCAAAAATTTCGGAATTTTGGTTGGTTACCCACCCCCACCCCACGAATTTAGAGTTCACGCGCCAATCGTTCGAAATAGAAGAAAAATGCTTACTTCTCTATACCATCCGATGACATCGTACGATAAAAACCAGCGAATTTGTGTTGAATTGATTGGATAAATGATTCGACAGTAATTGTGTAAAACGCAGAATTGAAATACTGACCAAATTCTGAATCGCGCGGTTTGAATTACCATAGCATGGTGATGACATGCTTACTGGTGGTTGTAAACACAAGAATGTAATGTGACATTAAGACAGTTGTGATAAACCACAAGTGAAACTACAACCATATTATAGGAAATGAATTTAATAAAATTAAGTTATGGAATTGAGTAAAGGCCCTGTCATACTTCGCCGCGCGGTACTGCACGGCGCCGCGCGGCGCCGGTTGTCCTATTCATACTAAAATGCGGCGCTGGCCGGCGCCGCGCGGTACCGCTTTTGAAGTATGAATAGGTTTTTGTAATTTTTGCGGCGCCCCGTCAGGTTTCAACTAAACCAATACACATTTTTTGAGAGGAGCAAAATCCAAAAGTAAAAAAGCGGCGCCGTACGGCGCCGCGCGGCGAAGTATGACAAGCCAGCGCGCGGTACCGCCTGTTAGTATGAATAGGACAAACGGCGCCGGCCGGTACCGCATGGCGACGGGCGGTAAAGTATGACAGGGCCTTAAGAAGTGAATGTTCCTTACTTTATTAGCAGCATAAGGAGGCTGAGACATTAAACTTTCATGATGGGAAGATGCAATTATTGTATAGACTTCAATCAATTTGCTCAATGCAACTTCTGCAGTTCTGAATTTAATCAATCAACTTTCACGAACATGTTTTTTCATTAAAATTTTTGTCAATTTTTCAGGCTTAATTTTATATTTAATTTAACTTAAAAGTCAATTAATTTAAAACTTAATTTAATTTGAAATTTAATCTAATTTAAAATTTAATTAATTTTGAAATTTACCAATCCAATTTAAAATTACATCATATTTAATTCAAGATTACATCATATTCAATTAAAGGCCCTGCCATACTTCGCCGCGCGGTACCCCGCGGTACCGTTGTCCTATTGTCCTATTCATACTAACAGGCGGGCGGCGCTGCGCGGTGCCGCGCGGTGGCTTGTCATACTTCGCCGCTCGGCGCCCTACGGCGCCGCTTTTTTACTTTTGGATTTTGCTCTTCTCAAAAAATGTGTATTGGTTTAGTTGAAACCTGATGGGGCGCCGCAAAAATTACAAAAACCTATTCATACTTCAAAGGCGGTACCGCACGGCGCCGCGCGGTGAAGTATGACAGGGCCTTAAGAATTCCATCATATTTAATCTGAAGTTTTATTCAATTTCGCTTTGAAATTTAATTTATTTAAAATTTATTGCAATTTAGAATTTAATTTAATTTATTTCAAAATAGCATAGTCGCAGGGTGTATTTCACTAATGGAAATTCTGGTTCGTATGTTTTGCGCAGTATATTTGTTGAATGTAATTATTGTAATCAGGTAAATTGATTTCTTGTCGTCCCTGAAACTGAGCTGTTAGCCCCCCCCCCCCCCACCCGGGCCAAGCGCCACAGAAATCTCACATGAATCAGGCATAGGTACCACGGTGCTTTGGGATGAAAAACTTGAAAATGTATGCTTGTTGGAAAATTTTTATTGTCAAGCCATGTTTTTGGCGCTCTGTCCAAAACATTGTCATTTTTCAGTTTCTCCTTCAGTTGATTATTTACTCAATTTTTCTTTATTTCAGCTGGTTGCAAAGATTTCGCAGCTAATCGAGCCACCTACACCACATCCAAAGAAGATGAAGATGCTGGATGATGATGATGATGCCAAAACATTAATAACAATTGATGGATGGGGAAATGCTGATCATCGAAAGTTGACGAAAGCTGAACACCATAATCAGCCAAAAAAGTAAAAAGTGATGATTACGATGAAAAAAATTTGAGCACTGATTGAATGAAATGGCACTGGGCAAATTTTATCGAAATCTAATAATTTTGAAAAATTAAATTTTAATGATTATTTTTTCACCCAAGTCATCTGTTATAGCATGTGATGTGGTGATTTTTATGTGGCGGTGATGAAAACACCATAAAAATAAATTTATCGAATTTGTTAGTTCAAGATAATGTGAAGAGCACCATGAAAAAAAACTGAAGAAATATGTTGACAGCTTTTGCTTACGATTCATTGCTACTACTAACCTCATCTATGAGTCAGAAAAATGTTTTTCGAGCAGCATCATGCACAAAAATGTTTCCCCAAGTGATTCCGGACCCGTAAGACAACTTGCAAATGTTTTTTCTAAAAATTAAATCCAAATTTTAGAGCTGGAAAAAATTATTTATGTACATACAGTAAACTATCTTATTGGCCTTTTTTGATTGGTCATTGAATATAGTAGATGAGAAATCTCAATTATCCTGAAACCTACCTGGTGACTATGCCTTTAATCTAAAATTCAATTTAATTTAAAATTACATCACATTTAATTCAAAATTACATTATATTTGATTTAAAGTTTTTCTAATTTAATTTCAAATTTAGTTCAATTTAACTTGATTTAAACTTTAAAATTATAATCTTGTCGGAAAGCTACATGTAATCTGCTACATCCATGATATTCTAGTTTCGCGAATTTTTATTCATTGATTGCCACATATTTCGACTTTTCTCAGAATGCCATCTTGACTTTTTCCAAGTTTATCTTGAAGAAAACGTGATGCACTTGAAAAGAAAGACAATCATCAAAAAACTTTTACATATTGTTTTTTTAAATGCATCATGAAAATTTTGTGATGGATCTTGAAAAATTCGATGCGTCTTACAGTATGATCTCATTACATGATGTGCAGGTACACATGATACATACCTTACAGTATGATCATTTAATGTGATGTGGAGGTACGTTTCATGTACTGCATTTTCCGGGCTTCCACAATATTCTGTGATATCCTGTTCTGGTACATTCTACAATGTTCTAGAATATTCCATGATGGAATATAAGCATGTTGTTTGCATTATCAGTTCTTTATTTTATTGTACTAGTCAGTGCATTACATATTAGTTAGCCTGTATTAGTTAGCCTGTATTAGTTAGCCTTATTAAACTTGGCTATTCCCTAGATAGTATTCCAGTTGGATATTTGCTGATTATGGCAAGGCTAATCTATATTTAAATTTGTTCAGTCGTTATTCAGTACACAACATGCATCATGTTTCAAAATAAAGATTTTTTTCAAGGGCTGCTCTCATATTCAGTGAATTATATATTTGTAACTGATGAAAACGACCTAATAAAGTAGAACCGGGTAGCTTCAGTTTCCTAACAATTTATTATTTGACTTCATTTGAACAATTTCTAATATTGAAAACAAAGTTACATTTTTTAAAAACAAAAACGATAGGATTTCACCCTTCATAGTATTACAAATCTCTTGGGATCCAAAAAGCTTATTATCTCCTTCAACTCTTCATTGGCAAAGAATGGACTTTTGGATACACGTAAGCCCTCCATAGCATGTCTCATCAAAATGGTCCATTGTTCTTTCTTAAAAAATTTTAAGCCATTCGCCCGTAACTTTTCCATCACCACAGGCTTTATTTTTTCGGCTGAATGCTTGGCTAAATTGATGTCATTACGTATGAAATTGGGGTCGACATTCGATTTTAACAAGACCAATAACAATGACTGCAGCAGTTTTGATATCGAACGTGGATCTTCCTGCAATTGATATAGAAAGTGTGAAAGCCACAGCGAGAATGAAGATTAGTTATCATGACATCATAAACTCAATAAACAACACAAATTTGATCTTCCAACCTAAAAGATCAGAAAAATGGTTGAAAATGTTGTTGTTGCCCAGGAAACCAATGAATTATGTTCGAATAGTGCACTACAGATTTCTACATTTCAGTTTTTTTTCGAAAAGGATGGGTAAAAACAATGATTTCCTAATCAGATAAAATGTGGTCAATATACCTCTGGTTTATACAGGCTGTTGCATAATGATTTGCCCTACCCCTATAGCTATATGAGTAGTGCAACCTGAACATGCAATATATTGTCTTGTGGGGAATTCAATTCTGCATTTTACAATGTATTTTACAGAGTTTAAAAATTGAGTCAACTTTATAGGGAACCAAAAAAAGAAATGTTTTATGGAATTCAGTAACATTTTTACAAATTTGTTGTCAAAATGAGTTTTGACTCGGAAACTGCTCAAGTCATTGATTGGATTCAAAACATCTGCATTTTATCAAGCAAAGTTAGCCGGTTTAACCTTTATTTCCTTTATAATTGGGTCGCGAACAAGCTTAGAAAATCAAAACGTTTGGTTATGCAGAATTGGAAGAAAAAATCAGATGATTGTTCTACAGATTTTTCAAATTGTGGTCACGGTGACAGATTATCGCAAGAAACGAAAAACATTATTGAACAAAGTTGTCAGATGCCACAGCGTTTTCGACAAGTAAGGAATGCAAATGGTGGTGAAACAAATTATTGATTGTATTTAATTTCCTTTTTTTCTTGAATTTCTTGATCATTTTTGTTTTTCGACAATAAAAAATTTTCTGTTGATAGTCCTTTTTTAAAAATCAATTCATTGAACGCAAAATTTAATTCTCTACAAGGTCATATATTGCATGTTCATGTTGCATTTACACGTACAGCTACAGGGGTAAGGCAAATCATTATGCAACACCCAGTAGATTTCCAAGAAAATATCAAAACGTTTGAAAATTTTTGACAATAATATTAGATTCAAAAATTGAAAAATATTTAACCTTGGTTGAATAGACATGGTGTGGTAAAAGTTATCAGACTCTATACTGATGTTTGTCACTGTTTTTGTTTCAGGAAGCTTTTGCCCTCGTCCTGAATGCTTTTGAAAAAATTGTTCAAAATTCGAATGTTGAACAAAAGATTCAAATAAATTTTCTAGTTCAAAAATTTGTGAGATTTGGCATAAGTAAATAAACAGAAGAGGAGGCAAGTTGACATTGCAAAAATGAGGAAATGCTTACATTAGCTGCAGACAATAGATTTAATGCAAATTCGAACCAATCATGCCAAAACTGTGAATCATTGATGCTCCAATGGCAAAATAGCTGGGCAGTAGAATTGTGAAATAATGAAATCCACTGTATATCCCGCATCTAAAATGTTACTGTTCAGTTGAACTATATTGAGGAAGAACGATTGTGTTAAATTTTTTTTCTTACCGACATACTCTCTTGTTTTTCCATAAATTGGGCATAATAATGAAAAAATTGAATGGCAAGATTTACAACTTCATCTCGCGTCTCTTGTTCTAATAAACCCGGTTGATCAAAATTGACTTCAACTTTGATAATTGGCTCCAAAATGTTAAAATATATTGCATGGTCTTTCAAATTTTTCAGGTCTTTCAGTTGGGCTGGTATATTAGTCGATAAAGAATAATTTAGACGACTATACAAAGAGTCAAGCTTCCATCTATATGAAGCAGCAGGTATTACTAATTGACCAGCGGCATTAACACAATTCCTAATTGATCTGCATAAAAAATACAAAACTGATAATGAGTTAATCCTAAAACATCATCCGCCTAGAGGAAATCTTAGAATAATTCAGATCAAAAGGTTAGAGAATTGGGACAATGGTTAATTACTTCAGCAGGGAAATGCATTTCTGGAAAGAAATTCTCCGCTTACAATCTTTAATTGCTTGACTCTGACTTACGCATTACGTTTCGATGGACTGCAATTTTCTTCTAAAGCAAACTCAAACCAAGTCGTAAGTCGATCACTGCCAACAAGTAACATTAATTTGTCGTAACGGCTTTGATAAACAGTCAATAGTTTGGCAAATGAAAATAAGCCTATTGACAAACTGCACGAAGTGATCCATCTATGCTGTAGACTAAAATCTACAGCTTTAATCCAATTATGCATCGACTTTTCATTAGGAAATTGACAATTATTGAAATGCTTGCAAGCCAACGGAACATTTAGTAGATTATTTTTTTCTTTAATAACACTATGATTTTCTTTATGATAAACAAAGTCGTCAAATGACTCCACTTCGCCCAATTTTTTCGCCAATAGGTAAGACGGAAAATAATTATACTTGTCATATTCCTTCTTGCTGCTAAATGGTGAAATTTTGCTGCATTTTTTCGATGAAATGTTGGACGAATAATTGTAGTCGCCATTCAACTTTGTGTCCTTTGGCATTCTACCATATAGCTCTGGATTAGCATTTGTCAAAACTTCATTGCCATTATCTCCGAAAACTTTTGAACACAACCTACGATCATAAGGTTTAAACACTCGGTCATGCAAAGGTGAATCGTAAATCAAAAATTTGTAGCCAGCCAATTTTGGCACAGTATTTTTCATAAATCTGGGAATTGTAGCCATATATACCTGAAGTAAAACTATATTATCATAGGCGTAACTATAGGATTTTCTGCAATAAAAGTTAAGCATAAAGGGAAGTGCTATAGGAATCCCCCAAGGAATTGTCAACAAATGGCTAGTTATTCAGCGACCTCCCAAACATGCGCATTGGGGGAGAGCCTGGGGATTATCCCTGGGTTAGGCTTTAGGTCACAGATTTACTGTCAGTCAATTTGAGCCAACCAGTCTCCTGTTGTACAATCAGTGGTTGCATACATGCACATGATCAGAAGTCCCAGGGTATAGAAAATGACCAAAATTGGACCTTTAGTAATTTTTTTGCAGAAAACAGGTATATGGCAATTTTTTACTTTAAAATGAACATTTATTGCATTTTGAATCAATAATCACGCAACAAAATTGTTTGCTGAGGTCAATCATAAGCTGCGTTTTAAATTGATCTTTTCTAGTAATCTAACCTTTTCAAAATAATTGATGCATTTTAGTTTGCAAAATTTTTCGCCTAGTCTAAACATTAGCCAAATTTTTGGCCTTGATAAACTTCTGCAAAATTATTTAGGGTAGGATAATTCATATCCTGTCCATACCTTGAGTGCATGTACGAGTGGCTGCAAGTTTTTTGTGGTTATCAAATAAACAGGTTGTCATGAACACATAGATTTACTGTCTAATCAGCAAAGACTGAGCTCAGGGATTTATTACCTGGATTTTTTCGTCTTGGTTCTGTTGTCACAGGCCAGTCACTATAGTTTTTTCTTAAATGTGACTTGCATGTGGCTCGAGAAGTAGGTAGAGCCTCAGGCTATTGTCTTGTGTAGAAAATTGTCAGTATCTGTATGCAATTAATGAACAAATAAATCAATTTTGAAAGTTAAAATCCAGTTGATGCCGATTGCTACTCAAAATATAATTTTTAAATTTTTTTTCAGTTATAAGACAGAACCTGCAATATTTTTTGTAGACTCATTACAAATTGTGTGAAAGATATTTGGTGTTGTGTTGGATGTTTTTTTTGTTAGGCACCCTGTTGCTGGCAGGTTGCAATGGGAAGTCGACATGCCAATGGACAAATTGGACAACCAGTGGCACAGACATTTGCATAGCATCGGAGCCCCACAAAGAGAAGGAAGTGATAGTGAAAAATTATTCTCTACTATTCATGTTTTATATTATATTTTTGGTAAAGTGCTGGCATCCAATAATAAACCGTTCACCAGCAACTTTGTATTTAATTTACATAAATTATTAGTGGAGCACCCACATTCTTTTTAATATTGGATATATTTTATTGATACTTCATTTATTTAGATTTGATATTTCTCATCAGGAGTGAAGGGCCCAAGGCCCAGGGGCACCCCTTGCTGACATTGCAAGATCCCTTAAGATCCCTTAACAGGGATCTTGCAACTAAGTTTACTTCCTGAGGAGGAAACCTTCTCTCCTAGGCGATTGTAAGGGTCTGTTGTGAGGCCCTTCAAGTAAAGGTAAGTCAATAGTTGTTGTTGCCAGATCTGGGGAAGAGAACTGTTGCGTGATCTCCGAGGCCTAGCCAAGGAATTAGCTCTAACAGGTCGATTCAGACCAGAGTATATCTTTTCTTCAACCTAAGGAAAGACCTGCACAACACATTAGGATCCTCTTTATTGCACATATAGAGCAGAAAAAGGCGGCTCAACAAAATTTCTTTGCTCTAGTATTGACAAATCAATATTCACACTGAACATTAGAAGTGCCAGTCGGTAGAAATATTCGAACATCAAGTTGTACTTAAATAAACTGTTTTTGTATAAAATTAGGAAACAAATTTGCTACCCAACAATTTTGGGATTTCTCCCTGGTGTGAAACTGGTACTATGCACATGTATGCGACTATCCCAGCATTTTCCAATCCTATGGCTAGCCATATAGTCAGTGGCTGAGACATGGGAGGGTGGGGATGGCTGCTTCCTCGAACTCATGTTCCAAAAATAAAAATTATCAAGATCATGGTTCAAGAGGAATTCAAAACCGAAAAGATGCATTTTGGTAAACTTTACGAGGTCAAAATCTCAAAATTTTGTGGTGCTTCGCGCCTGTCATGGGCATAATAATTATTTCCTGTCAGGCATGGAATCTACTTCCACATAGTAATTAACTTTCAACAGTTATCAATCGAAAGAGCTCGTCTCATTTTGTAATACATAACAGTCAGTATTTCGCTGAAAATTGGGATTTGTCATCAATTCTGTCAATTTCTCTCTCGGGCCTTGAATTTTTCAAATGTTTCCAACATGAACTTCGGCATTTACAGACAATGAATATTGAAGTCTCCATTCTAGACTGTAATTTTAGAGCTTCTATTCAGAGATATCTATTGCAGAGATTCATATTCCAGTGTTTTAGAATATGAATTCTCAAAAATTTTTCCGGTACTTCTTGACCGAATTAGGAGCACTTCACTTTCTAGTTATATTAGTTTGATTTCAAGTTATTTCTCAATGATGTGAATAGACCTATAGGCAGGGGGTTGGGGGCCATGCCCCCCATACCTGTACTTGGGGGAGGTTGGGGGGGACCCCCCCCAACTTGGCCAACCCTGTACCCAAAATCATTCCCCCCCCCCCCAGTTTGGGAAAAATTGAAAAATTTTCAAAAAAGTGTACGTTTTCAGGCCTTTTTTGGGAAAAATTTCGACTTTTTCCTACCCCCCCCCCCCAACTGGTCGGAGGTCTTACAGGTATGATGCCCCCTCCAATTGTTTAATGAGACCTTGGTTTTTTTCAAGTCAAGTGAGAAAAGATAATTTTAGGGTAAATTGAATTTGATAAAATCTGTGCACCACCCTAAAAAAACCTGGCTACAGACCTGGTTGTGAACATACATGCACATTTGGGGGTAGGGGAGGTATAAATCCCCATACCTGAGACCCTGGTCATCCCTCCTTACTAGTAAACAATCATCAAACATCCCCCTGAACTTTTTCCAAGGCTGCTTTTTTGATGATTTTTGTGCATATGTTTTGTATAAAAAACAGGCTTACAGAACTTATCTTGCTCACCCACCCCCTAGCTACCTGGAAAAAAGTCCATGGAACCTCCCCCTGAAAAATTCTTGACATGCGTCTGATTATGAAGGTTTATTTTTCTGCATTTCAGAGAGTAAAAATCCAAAAATTTATCTGGCAATCCTCACTGGACTAAGAAAGAAGAACAATTCTTTAATTGAAGATAGGTGCAGTTGTCTAGTCAATTCAATTATTTATTTGATATTTTTAATTGTTGTCCCTCATCTTTTTAAATTATGACAAAAATAAAAAAATTGTAACAAAAAAATTCTTCCACCTCCCCCTGAAAAAAATTCCTGCATACACCATTGCATATGGTAGTTTTAGGAACCCTGTACTTGAGTTCAGAAAAATACCGAAAAATTCCAATTTTTTCATGAAAAATGTCCATTCTTGAACAAACGTTGTTCAAAAACTTCAATTTTAAGCACTTTGTGCCATGAATACATTTTTACGCACTAACTAGACAAAAATTACTATTTCTGATATAATTTTTCCTCATTTTTTGAAAAATTCGATTTGTCTTCTTTCACAGACCCCTACCCTAAAATTCTGGAATCACTGACTGGCGCCCCAAAAAAAGTTGTTCAATGCCCCCAGACGTCGGGCCTGTTACATGCATGGTTCCACATACAGTATGAGACCATACATGTAATTGGGTGGAAGTGCTATGGGAACACCCCCTGGAATTGTCAACTATAGCCTAGCCATTGAACGAGCACCCAGAGTTTTCCAATAATATGGCTAGCCATATGGTAGATGTAGGAACCACCATACTTTTGCTCAAAGAATTTTTTTTTATAAAAAATGTCAATTTTTGAACAAAAAATGGTCAAAAAGGTGAATTTTCTGGGTGCTACGCACCACGAATACATTTTTTTGGTGTTTTAAGAAAAACTTGCTATTTTATTTTTTGAACCATTTTCAGACTTCTTTCATGGAAAAAATCGATTTTATTTCTTTGAGACCCCTTCCCCCCTAAAATTTTGGGAATTACTGACCCCGGGCCAAAAAAACTCATTTGACCCCTCCAGACCTTGGGGCCCTGTTACACATGTATGTATGAGACAGAAGAACTGCAACACTAACACAGAAAAGTTTGGCTTACTTCTTTTGTGTAGCATGGATGAATGTAGCAGGAAGATAGCAAATGGCTTGAATAGTAATTGGCGCACAAAGGAACTTTTAGTGTGAGAATACAAAATACATACAGTAGAGGACTATGGTAAGTAATAAAGAATTGTCATTAGACAAGGTTAGAGCATTAGTGATTTATAAACCTACATCATAGGCCAGAAAAACACTGAAATAGATGTTAATCGTTTAAAATTTTTTGGGTATTGACATTCTGTGACACTGGAAAATCAATCATTCCAAGAATTAGATTTGAATTTTCTGTTCAAGAAACGTAATTTCGAGAAGTTTGTTATGTGAAAAATTTTAAAACCAGTTATTTATTTGTAAGTTGTCATGAACTTGACCAAAAAAATGTGAGTGAGAAGACCAGAAATTTTTAAAAACTACTTCCATGAAGCTTTAATTGATTTTATGTTAAGAAAGGAATAATTGCTTTTAAAAGTTCAAAAAATGTTCCAGGAAAAATGAAAATGTTCATTAAATATCAAGATAAATATAGATTTCCAATTAAAACACAAGACAATATGTTTAAGATGATCCAAACTATAAAAGATTAAATGATAAGCCATGCCAGAGCTAGGAAAAACACCCCAATGATTATTAAAGTTCTAACGAACAAAAAGCGCCAGAAAATTTTGAGATTCTGATTTCTGACCTTCCAAAATGCACCTGACTGCATATTCTCTGTATCCTATCCTCAGAATTTTTTTCCCAAAAAGCACGATTCGGGAAAAAAGGGCAGTGGATATATGGACTGGGGTACATCTAGCCAAAGCACACATAATGGCTGGAAGGACTAAAGTCCATCTAGCCAAAACGCACAAAACGACTAAATGTATTTGACTTTTTAGAAATCGAGTGAGGTCATCATCAGGTCCACTGGGAGGTGCTCGAGTGACAAAACTGGGAGGTGCTCGAGTTGGTGGGAGGTGCTCGAGTGTCAGAGGGGTGTCAACTGCCACCAAGCCTCCATTGCTGGTGAACATGGGGTCTTTACAGCTACCAGGGGCCCTTCAGCCAAGTGTCTCTACCATCAGCAGGATCCCAATGTCCACCAAGATCTATACTGCCCTGCTACCAATGTCTCAGAAGCCAAAAGGATTGCTTCATTCAAGTTGGTATCAGAACCAAAAGAGCCACTAAGGTCGCTTCAGCCAATTGGGTCTCTACCGCCACCAAGACCTCAACAATCACCAGGACAGCTCTCGATAGCAGGGTCTCATTAAGAATGGTCATGCAAGAGAAACTTCAGAAAATTAGGTCTCTACAGCCACCAAGGTTTCAATCGCCACCAGAGCTGCTTCGGTTAGAAGGGTCTAAACTACCACCAAGTCTTAGTTGTTGAATAAGTTGATTAATAGAAAATAGTCTCTCCAGCAGAGTGCCCCATAGGGAGGGGTATGAGGGGGGGTATTACCCGTACCTAAAGTTCTCAAAATCGATCAGTGGCTGCATAATTTTGAGAGAAAATGCCGTATTTAGTAGACATTTAGCTGCACTACCCCCGCAAATTTTCAATTTTACCCCAACGGGAAAAGTCTGACCTTGGGGATCTCTGCTCTCCATATATTTTTGACTGAAGTGGCCATGGTAGCTGTAGAGACTATTGTCGATGAATCAACTCATTCAACAACTCAGACTTTGTGGCAGTAGACACCCTTCTAATCAAAGCAGCCCTGGCAGCTACTGAGACCCTGGGGGGGGGGGGGTTAGAGGCCATATTTTTTGCAGCTTCTCTTAATTGACTTCCATGATATTCATAATCTGCAAGGGCAAGATGATACTTTATTGGAGCGCCCGAAATAGACCTGATGATGACGTCACTGGGTTTCTAAAAACTGGAGTCTATTTCGCCAATTTGTTTGTTTTGACTAGATAGACTGGAGTTCATTTAGCCATTCTGTGCATTTTGGTAGATCGACTCGAGTCCATTTAGTTTTTTTGTGTGTTTTGGGTAAATGGATTCGAGTCCATTTAGTCATTTTGTGTGTTTTGGCTAGATAGACTCGAGTCCATTTAGCCATTTTGTGTGTTTTCAGTAGATGGACTCCAGTCCATCTAGCCACTGGCGAAATGAGTGGTGCAGAGCATCAAGAAAATCTTGCATTTTTAGCCCCTAGTGTCTGAAAATCAAGACAATTTGCAGTTCGGTCACTCAAGAAGTTTGTGCAAATTGGCACAAACGCCCAAAAAATTTTTGGTCAAAACCATGCTTGGGCACAAAAAAATGGCACTTGTTTAGTTTAGGGGGCACGGAATTTTTTTCCAAAATTTTGCCTAATTTTTACAAGTCCGACTAAAATGATGATGCTAATCACAAATACACCTAAATAATTTTCTATAAAATCAAATATTTTGACTGGAAACAGCGTGTCCTATGAGAATTTTTTTTTTCAAATTTACATATTTGTGATCATGTGACCGGTAAATTGATGATGCTGATAATGAATATGCCAGTAGGTTTCCATTCTATCGATTATATTTACCGTGTGATTTGCATTTTTACCAGCCTGTAGCACGGACATGCATGGCAAGAATTTTCCAGGGGGGAGGGTCCATGGACTTATTTCCCTGGGGGGTAGGGGGGAAGAGTGGGTGAGCAAAAAACAAAAAAAAATTCTGCAAGCCTGTTCTTCTTACAAAATATGCACAAAAACCATGAGAAAAGCTGTCTTGGAAAAAATTCAGGTAGGGGTGTTTGGCAATTCTTTTTGGCTAGGGGGGTGGCCAGGGTCTCAGATATGAGGGTTTACCTCCCTACCCCCTTATGTGCATGTATGCTGTAGCATATCTTTGGAAATTTGCATTTTTTACCGATTACGACAAATTCGATTTTTTCTGTTGAAATTTGGTAAGTTGATGAAACCCAGATGATGTTACACAATAGAACAGCAAAAGGGACCAAATAAAATTTGTATAAAGTTGTATAAAGTGTAAACTGATGTATAAAATTATATAAAGTGTAAACTGATGTTTTTTACACAATAAGTTATATATGGTTGATAAAAATGCAAACCTCACAGCAAATGCTTTCTGGTCAATTTATTTGATAGCACGGCAGACTACTGACGTATTTGTAATCAGCATCATCAGTTCAGCCATAACATTATCACAAATACGCAAATTTGAGAGAAAATAAATTTTTCATAAGACATCCTGTTTCCAGGAAAAATATTCGATCTCATGGAAAGCTGTATCAGCATCATGATTTTAGCCAGAAATGTGCAAATTTGGGAAAATTTTGGCGAAAAAATTCTCTACCTCGTAAACTACACAAGTGCCAAAAAACTCTGGTGCGCGGTGTTTTTTTGGCAAAAACTTTTTGCCCCATTTGAGGAAAAACTCCAAAAATTTTTTCCTCCTCAGAAAAAATAAATTTTTCTAATTTCTTTGCTTAAAACTCGTTGAAAATCACTTATTTTTTGAAAATTTCTCATTAGCTTGCATAAGTAGAAAACCGACAATATTTAAAAAAGTTCAACTTTTTTAAAAGTTGAAAAAGTTTTGAGCTATAACCTGCTCCGCTCCATAAATAAATATTTAAGTGAGTTTAAAAGAACCAAACAACAGAATAAATCAACGGCATAACTTTTTGGCGACATAAAACAACTATCAATTTTGACATAATCAGTAAATCAAACAGTAAATTTTGATAAAAAGGTAACAATGAAAAATAGCATTTTAAAACTGATTCTGAGCGATAGTTGGGGGATGGGGGGACCCCCTAACTTGGCCAACCCTATACCCAACCCATCCCTCAGACCACCGTTTTTTTCCTCAAATGGGGTCTTTTGAGGAAAAAAATTTCGAAAAGAGGAAAAAAATTTTGGGTATGGTTCTCATTGTGGAAAAAATTTTGGGGAACTCTAAACCGAAAAGATGCGTTTGGTGGACTTTGAAAGGTCAAAATCTCAAAATTTTTCGGCGCTTCGCGCCGGTATTGGATATAATTATAACTATATTCTATCAGGCGCGCCCGTTAGCATATCTACTTCGACTTACTAATTAATGCTCAACAGTTTCTGTCAATCAAGTTAGCTCGTTTCATTTTCTAATCGTTTACAGTTAATTATGTCGCCGAAAATAGAGATTTTTCATCAGGTCTCTAAATTTTTTCTCTCGATGATTAAGATTTTTTAAACGTTTGCAATCTGAACTTTTGCGTTTATTGAAGGTGGAAATTGAAGACATTACTCTAGAACGCGATTTTAAAACATTTTTTCACGAATTATCTGTTGGGGAGATTTATTTTTCAGCGTTTTAGAATACAAAAACCCGCAAATTGCACTTCGTCAGTCTGATTTTAATTCATTTCCCAACGTTATGAAGGTTCATTTTCCAGCGTTTTAGAAAGTGAAAATCAAGAAATTTTTCCGGCGCTCCGCGCCGGACCAAGAACTAAATATAATTAGATGATTCTAATCATATTCACAGAACTGTTGATAGCAGATAAATTCATGAGAAATTTATCGTTAACTTGCTTATCCGCTCCTATAGAACACCAATATGTTCTTCATGAGCTCATTTTGACTAACATAACCAGAATTTTCTCAATTTTTTTCCTCATTTCTGCAGGTTTCTGACTACAAATACAACAAAATGCCTTGGTATGCTCCTAAAATGCATAAAAAAGCATCCGTAGCCACATTATAAGCGTTTTTAAAAATGTGGAAAATTTTAGGAAAATGAGGAAAAAAATTTTTGGTCCGGTTCTCATGTGGGAAAATCTTCGAGGAAAAAAAACGGTGCCTCAGACTTGAAAAGATTAGAAAAAAAGATTTTTTGGGAAAATTTTCAAATTTTTCCGACCCCCGCCCAAAAATTTCAAGTTTGCTCCCCCCCCCCCCCCCCCCAACTGGTTCGACCTCTTACAGGTATGTTCTGAACAGCTGATCATCGGAATGCTTTAAAAAGCCAGGGTTGGCAAAAACCAAACTTTTGAAATTTCGACTTTTTGGTTTTTTGGTGGTTTTTTATAGTTTTTTAATGGTTTTTTTGGTTTTTCTATGGTTTTTTTCTGGTTTAATTCTTTAGAATGTTTGGTACATCAGAATAACTATGTAAAAAACTGCTGGAAGCTCCCTGTATCATCTAAGACTAGTAAGGGAGCCGTAAAATGGCAGCTAGAAGTATTAATCTTATCAGAAGTGTCATTATTTTATGCTTATAAGAAATCCCTATTTAGCAATAGAAATACAGTAATAGTGGGCATATAAGAAAGGAACCATTAGTGAAGAACATAAGAAAAGTAAAAATGGAACAGAGCATGGGATATGTAAAGGGCAAATTCAAAGAAAAGAAGAAAAATTACAAATAAAGAGAAATATACAAAACACAATGTAAGTAATCAAAACTCGAAAGAAATCAACTACAGAATAGTATCAATGCATCACATATATATGCACATATATATGCACAGAAAAGTTGAAATGACACTATACCGTTTTCGATAAGAGGGTTTTAAATTGATGATTATTACATATGTTATTAATATTACAAACTGCAGTTGAAGGTCACACATAGACATTTCAGATGTTTCTAAATTTCCACGATTTTTTCTACTTAGTAGCGACGTCAAGTCACATAAAAATGAGCCACTCAAAAGCTCTTCCCTTTGCTAACTTACAGTATGCTTAACTGATCTGTATAAAATTTTATTATTGTTGTCTCGTTTATATTTTGAAATTTCGAGCTAAGAAAATTAAAAAGCTTACCGTAACAATAAAATCAGTTATTGAAATCAATCATGTTTTATAACATTTTGATGATGATATGGATCAATGGATGTCACCCCGTATGGTCGGAGTACACTCCACAAAAGATTTAGTGTCTACTTTTTTGTGAGCAAATTATAGCAAAGTTGACTCATGTACTAAATGTGTGGTTGCAAGATGGATACAAAGGATATCGATTGATTTATATTACATCTTTTGAGTACGAAATGTATCATAAAAATACGACTTTTTTCTACTTTGTAGTGAAGTCAATTCAACTCAATTAATAGTTTTGTTGATTTAGATAGACACCAATACATGCCTAGAAGATCGACTAATGTGAAAAAACACTTTCTTAATGATTTTGGAAAAAAACCAAAAAACCAGAGATTTTCCAATTTTTTGGTTTTTTTAAAAAACCAAAAAAACCAAAAACCAAAAAACCAAAGCCTTGCCAATCCTGTAAAAAGCTCAAAAACACTCAAATAAAGCGTTTATGAGCATTTTCAAGCGAAAAAACGAGGATTTTCGACGAAAAAAAAATTTTCCACATGTGGAAAAAAAATTGACCCATTCCGACATTTGTGGAAAAAGTTCGTGGAAAAAAAACAATGCCTGCCTATTTGAGGACTCGGTGGCTCTGAGAAAAAAAGCCCGGAGCCGTAAACTGAACCTACAGTAGAAGTGCGAAGTATTGAACAACGTTTAAAACCTGCAGTCTTATCTCGCAACATAAGCACTTGCTATGATGTTGACATTGAACCGTAACTGCCCATAGGAAATAGCGCAATAGCGATCAAGCGATCAAAGCGATAATCATAGGATCCATTTGACATGCAGAAGGAAACCCAAACTGCAGCGGAATCGCTATCCATCATCTGACCCGTTTTAGGAGCTAAACCTGTGATGACATAAACAAAAGTGAGTGAATTTACATGCACAAGTAGATTCTTGATAGAAAAATATTTTACCTTGCAACATTTATCATTTCAAAGAAATGAAGATGCTCTACTGATTGCTGTGCCCCTTTATTTATCTTGACCACCACATCGAGCTTGTTTAGCACAATAACCACAAACTACTTTCCTTTTGTCGGTCTGTAATGTACCTGCTAAAGCAGTACTGTAAATATGTAGCATACTGTATGTGATAGACATTTATTAGATATTATTTTTATTTCGCATTTTATCGTCTCAAGGGTGTCTGGGATTCACACCCAAACATACCTACAAAATTACGTGAAGTACTTTATTTTGATCCGTTCACACCCCGGTAGCCCAATTAAGATGCCCTAATTAATTTGCACATATGGCAGCTGTTCCCCTAGAACCTACACTAAACTACACATTCCACAGCTACCGTAATCCCCCATAAAAATCGTAAACAACACCTGCACACAGTAAAATACGTAGAAGCCCCGCCAGACAGTAGTCTCAAGTGTAACAGTAGCCGCGGCCCCACAAAACATGTTTATACAGAGAAACCGATACAGGAAGCATGCACAGAAGCAGAGAGGTGTGGCCAAGCCCAACGTAGAAAGCAAGCGAAGCACGAAAAGCATACAGTACCAGGAAAGCATTAGAAAGGCGTAACTAAGAAAGCATAAAAAGCCTAGCAGGAAGGGACGATTGGTGGAAGAAGATGGACAGAAGCTCGACCTCCCGGGACGCCCAGGGAGTGGCCAAAACGTCGTATAAAAGAAGAAGCAAAGCGTGATTTTAGTTAGTTATTATTTTGTGAATTTTGATCCGCGGCCGTTCGTTTTTATTTGCAAGCAACCGTCTTCGAAAGCAATTAAACCCTATCGTCTATTTTATTTGCAAGCAAACGCGCCGTCCATTTGTGTTATTTGACGTTCAAGCGACCGTCGATCATTCGTGTATTTTCGTATCATCGTACCACCCGCACCCCCGTCCCGTTATTCCGTCCCCGCCGTATCGACTGTTGGTTGAAAGTAAAGTACCTCACACAAATCTGGTCGTTACAGGTCATTGAAATAGCAAAAAAAGTTCCATATAGTACCTGAATGTTTAGAATTCACCATTCTTTTAAATATATGAATGATTTAATCACTAAGCTTAGTTGCATCTTGAAAATGGAATATTGTGAATGATCTGCTGGGTCTGTTTCAGCTAAACAAGTCCCGCTTTGTCAGACAAACATTGACTTATGGAATTTGGCCTCTACTATGCGGCAAAAAATACCTCAATAGGGCCTTCCGGGCCATATGACCGTTTGGGCCATAGCAAAATGGGTACAGATGTATACTTGTGAAAACACCAAAAAATGAGCAGCAGTATAAAATATGAACCAGGCTTTTTTAGAGGTTATTATCAGTGATCGATCAGAGCTCTGGCTAGCAAATCTGGCCTATTTTTTGAGTTCCGGCCTTCATTCTGGACCTACTCTCCAGAGTGGCGGGAGCCCAGATTTCTTAATCAAGTTTATTCTGATATAAAAAATGATTGATCACATATTTGATTTACTGTAGAATGATATTTTCAATAAATATACTTTATGATATAGATTGAAATACTTCTCTGCGTAATCAGACAACTTATGAAAAAGCAAAAGCTATGACTTCAAATAACTTGGCGAGCCAGGAGTCAGTATTGACTCAAATTTATTGACATTTTGGCGAGTGAATATTTAGAAATTTCCAGAATCGTGCAAAGTGAGGCATGCCTAATTTGAAAGAAATGATCACTATTAAGATCAATATTAGTGATGGACCAATGGCCAAAAATTTGGCATCAGTAGATGCAGATGCATTGGCCAGGGTCAGCGGTGGATGCAGGAATTTTTTCGAGGGATGGGTAGGAAATTTATTTTTCCAATTTTCATTTTTTTGTTAAATTCTTTGCATTGG
The DNA here is from genome assembly GCA_963922205.1 of Romanomermis culicivorax. Taxonomy (NCBI): domain Eukaryota; kingdom Metazoa; phylum Nematoda; class Enoplea; order Mermithida; family Mermithidae; genus Romanomermis; species Romanomermis culicivorax. The sequence goes on from CAWUHX010000329.1 coordinate 167,837, forward strand.
CATACTAACGATTTTTTAAAATTTAGAAAGATCAGACACAACAATAAAAAATATCAAATAATCGAGCGATTAAACGATTGCATTTATTTTCAATTAAAGAATTGTACATATTTCGTAGTCCGGCACAGGGCGCCGGACAATTTTTTGAATTTTCACCATCTAAAACACTGGAAAATGAACCTTCACAATGTTGAGAAATAAATTAAAATCAAACTAAATGTAATTTGTTCCTTATTCTGGCGCAAAGCATACATGTGATAGAGCCCCGAGCTCTTGGGGGGGGTGGTCAGGCCACTTTTTTCGGGTGGGGGGTCAGTAATTCCCAAAATCTTTAGGGAAGGGGCCTCTGAAGGAAAGTGTCACGTGCCGCTCAATTTCTCCAAACGTCACGTGATCCCAATCATGTCAACATTTTGTTTTTCTCCATGTTTTGTTTATTATTCATTCATTTTTCGTTTGTTTTGTTTCTGCACATGCATTTTGCGTTTGTTTTTATATTTTTCATGCATTTCTATGCTTTGTTTTCATTGTATTTTATTTCTTTATGCACGCGGGCTACAGTAGGCCCTTTAGCTACAAAACTTCCGCCAACCGTGCTCCACGAGCACATGGCTATTTTTGGTGCATTCCATCCACCTCTTATCACAAAAATTAGCGTCGTTTTTGTTACGCAAAAACGACTAGCTAAGAAGTTTTAGCTAAAGACGCTCATATGCTTAGCATAGGCACTGCAGTCGGCCCCAATGCTAAATGCATGTGAGCAAAAAATGTCTATGTGCACATAGGCATCTTCTGCATCGCGTCTAGCTGCAGAAGTTAGCTTGGACGCCAAGAAACTCCGCCCAAGCTGCAGCTTTTCGCTCATTTTTGGGTTCACCCAAGTTTCGATTCAGTTGTTGTAACTCCGCGTCCGCCGCTCTTCGAATTTGCATATTTTCATACCCGTCTGCGTCCACCGCCTTTTATCTCCAATAAATTTGCATAGACTTGCATCTCTTCACTGCGTTTGCCGCCTATTCTACTTACAGTACCCTTCGCCCATCCGTGCCAGGTGTTGGACCGCCCCGGTTAACAGAGAAACAATCAAGAGTCGCCTCCCAATCACCAACACCCATTGCCCAGGACCCATGTGGATTGCATTCCCGTCTCTTGTCCGAAAACCGAAAGTTCCCAGGGACCTGCCGCCTGTTTCATCGAATCCTTTGGATGAACCGGACTAGGTGAGTCTTCTCAGGGGATCATTGTTATTGTGGGGTATTTTTGGGGAACCCTTCTTAAGTCGGTTTCCCAGGTCTCCCCAGATAAGTAGGGCTCCCACCTCTCAGGTTTGGGCTAAAAAGGGACTGTCTGGTTCATAATTGGGTCCCACAAATTAGGTCATTTTACGGGTGACCTTGTCCCCACTCTCACTGAGCAGGACTCGGGGATTGTCACACCTAACCTGGTGGCATTGTCCATTACCCTACAGCAAGACCCCAGGACAACACCAGAGAAAGTCATAGGCCTCCCTATGGCCACCACTTGCCGGGTTAGGCCCCCAAATAAACAGGGAGCATGGGGAAATCGCCAGTATCTATCAGGAGTCACGGCCTATTACTCACTGTAATAGGATCAATCTGATATGGTTCACCATCAATGGGACTGGGAAAACAAGGTTCTACCTGATGCCATACCCAAATCTCCCCAGCTCCCCCGTTTAACGTGACAAAAGAAAATTCGATTTTTTCACGAAAAAAGTCCCAAAAAAGGTTCAAAAAATAGTAATTTTTGTCTAAAAAATGATAAAAATGTATTTATGGCACGAAGCGCCAAGAAAATTGATGTTTTTGACCATTTTTTGTTCAAAAGTTGACATTTTATGGTATTTTTCCGACCAAAAGTATGGGGGTCCCTAGGGCTACCATAGGGCTAGCCATTAGATTGAAAAATCCTGGGATGGCGGTCACCCAATGGCTAGCCAAATGGTCCAGCATTTCTGGGGAGGAGTCCCCATAGCACTTTCCCCCAATTACATGTATGACGCCAAGTGCTGGAAAATTTTCAAATCATATTCTGAAATGCTACAACCTCCTGAATCTCTGCAACAAATATCCCGTGAAAAGAGGCTCTAAAAATAAAGTCCAGAATGTGGACTTCAATCTTCATCATCTATAAATGCGAAAGTTCATATTGAAAACGTTTGAAAAATTCTAAGTGTTGTAGTGTGTTTTCCGCCGATTTTGTCGTTTTTGTCAATTCGCGCATGAGGCCCGCAAGTGCCAAGTGGAGTGAGCGATGCGGACCATCAACAGCCGTCTCACTGTAGTGCACGTCGGTATGTGTGTGCTGGCTCTCTCATTGGGTAGTATTATTCATATGTTTTTTGTTAGAACATGTGCCCCATTGGCCACTTTATCTCTACTAGCTGCCTCCCCGCATGCACTTCTTTATTTGTTTTTCTTCCCAGTGCGTGGGAGTGAATTGTCTGTATTCTCACCCCGTATCGCCTGTGAGTGAGTGTTTTCTTTTATTTCGTAAGATAAAATTAGAAAGGTCTCTCCTTTCCAGTTTATATTTAATTGGGGTGACAATTAAGGAAACACCTTTTCCTTAATTGGTGGTAATAATTGTGTCGGGTTTAAGTACAATTAATAAAGTTAATCGGGTAAGCGTGGGCGTGGGAAATACGTACATTAAGGACGAATCCTGGAATCCCAATCCTGCCTAAAACTCAAAGCCCTGACAACACTTAAAATACAACACTGGTGACTGCTTGGATCGTATGCTTCTTTTCCCCGCTGTTGCGCTGCATCCGAATGCGACCCCAAGTTTCAAAATTCGACCATGCCGTAGTTGTGCCCAAGGTTACAAAAAAGGCTATTATACCCTCCAAAAAAAATGCCCAAAGTAAGCCACACACCGCGGGATCTCACACGTCTCCCATCCCGATCAAGTTCATGAAATGCTGCCACAGCTGCACTCCGTGCTTTGAGTTTTGACCAGATGTTACTGCCGCGGCCGACAAATATTACGCAATCATCAGCAGTACCCACGCTAAGCCTTCCGCCCCATAACCCGCCCTTGTCTACTTTCAGTAACTCTGCGTTGGATGGGACCACACAGACTCAAGTACCGCTCATTTCCGCAACCCCCGCGATAGTAGTTTATGATTCAAGATATGACATGCTAGGAAGACGGAAAAAATTTCCTCATGTTCCAATTAGCCCCCGATTGCAACCAGATGACTCTCAAACGTGAGCTCGCGTCGATTACCCCTGAAGTCGGAGAGGAACCCACTGTGTTTTTGAGCAAGGTAATGACTTATGTGCAATTGTTATATCAAGATGAGGATCAAACTTTTCGGCACAAACAAGTAATTGACACTTTTTTGACAAAAATGCCTGTTTTCTACCAATTAACAATCGGAAAACAAGCAAAAAGTTTTACGAACATCGTACAATTGGCCAATGCCGTCGCCGAAGCCCGTAGCGTCCTCAGTAGTAAGGCCGGACCGTATAGGTTGTACGCTTAAGGATACCCCTATCTTTTGTGTACGACCTATAATTTGTCATTTTTGGCCGATTTATAGGTCGTACAGTAAACATATACGGACGACTTTTGGTGGATTTACAGGTCGTACAGTAAACATATACGGTCAATTTCTTCATCGATTTATAGGTCGTACGGTTAAGTATACAGGCTTTAGAGTTACCGTAAGAGCGGAATTACGGTAATTTTCGATTATGGTAATAGTGGAATTAAGGTAATAGGTGTGTTACTGTAGATGAAAAAGGAAAATTGATGAACGAAAAATGGAAAAAGGAAAACTAAAATGAACAAAAAATGGAAAAAGAAATAAAAAGAGATTGTGTGTAAAAACGGCTTCCCCTCTGGGAAGAGGAAGCCCTTCAAAAATTTGCACCCCCGACCCCCTTTGTCAAAAGGGTGCCACCTGCAGGTGTAAATATATTTTGGAGGTCCCATTTTCTGAACGATCGTTCAAGTCAACAAATGTCAGAACGGTCAATTCGGTCAGTAATGGTCTGTTTAATGAGTAAAATCTCGAGAGAGTCAATACGCGATGAAACATTATCCTTACAAGTGCATGCGTATAAAGTTTGATCATCTGCCAAAAATGACCAAGAAGGTCTTTTATAAAAATGACCAGAGCGAGCTGGCCGTAAAAAGCATGTAGACAAATAAGGTCTTTTATAGAAAGATGACCAGAACAAGCAGGTCATAAAAAGCGTGTAGAAAAATTTGGAGAGTTGACGTACAGTTAAGCATACAGATTCGGGAGTTATCGTAATAGTAGAATTACGGTAATTTTTCTATTATGGTAATAGAGGAATCAGACTAATAGATGTGATACTGTAGATAAAAAACGGAAAACTGAAATGAACAAAAAATGAAACAGAATTAAAAAACGATCATTTGTAAAATTGGCTTCTCCCGTGGGCAGAAGAAGCCTTTCAAAAATTTGCGCCCCTGGACCCCCTTTGACAAAAGGGCGCCACCTGCAGGCGTAAATATGCTCGGAGGCCCCATTCCTGAACAATCGTTCAAGTCAATCTCAAACGGTCAAATTGGTCAGTAATGGTCTGTAAATGAGAAAAATCTCGGGAGAGTCAATACGCGATGAAACATTATCTTTACGGGTGCATGCGTATAAAGTTTGGTTGACTGCCAAAATGATCAAGAAGGTCTTTTATAAAAAATTACCAAAACAAAATGGTCGTAAAAAGCGTGTAGAAAAATTGGAGAGTTGAAAAAATCTTTACATATCAAAAAGAAAAAATTTTTAATTCGATGCAACATTCTACTTTATTGTAAAAATTATTTAGTCCAACCATAAGGAAATGTACAAAAATTACATTTCAAAATACGTTTATCATATACTATACGAAATTTTTTCAAAGTTTTACGAGTAACAACTTTACGATCTTGCTGACGCTCTATACGGAGACTATGTACATCTACTTCTTCTTTTCCATTGTTTTTTACAAAAGCAAAAACCATTCGACAAAGCGAATAAAAATTAACTTTTTTCATAGTATCTGATGACAAAGTGATACTGCGGACTTTGATTACGTGACGGTATTGGTCTGTAGATGGACTGTACAACCTGTAGGCGTAATTTTTAGGACCTCCACTGACAAATTCGGTAATGTAAGATCCAGAACCATATTCACGTAATTCGTCAGTCATTTCACCAAGACACCAACCAGTGGGTACCTGATATTGTTGTTGTTTGTCAACTGCTGACAGGTAAATAATACTATCCGTGTCAAAATACAATACTCGACTTTTTAATCGCTCAATGTAAGAATATAGCTTTAGTCGAGCTTGAGCCGTTGTATAAGCTGCAATAACAGCGTTAGTATTTCCGATGACTTCCGCAAAATCATCATGTTGACAATATGTTGTTGACACCAATTGTTCATTGATTAGTCTAACATTCTTAATAATGTTGGCCACATTCATCACAAGTTCAAAATATTCTTTGGGTGCATTGTGGATAACAGTCTTATCCATATTGTTTCATTGACCAAACTAAAAAACATAAAAATAATTAAATAAAGTACAAAAAACTATGCATAGTTACTTTTCCCCAGAAAGAATTTAGCATTAATTTCGCCAAAGCCCTCTTTCCAGGATTTTTTAAAATTTTCGAAGAATCCAATAAAATATTCTCACGATTGTAGACTTCCATTTCGTATTCACGTTTTTGCTCATCTGTCTGAGCTTAAGCAGGGTAGCCTTCACTCTCCTATAAAATTACAATCAAATTCTGTCACATTTACCTAATATAAAACTTACTAGTTTCATTTTCATAAAGGTATTGACGTATTGAGTAAATAAACCACCAGTGGGGTTTTTGGTTGGATGATATTGCTCAATATTATCATAATGCCAAACCTCAAAAATCTTGAGGATCTGAAACAAAAATAATATACATAGAAAAAGAATCATTACAGTAACAATATACCTTATATCCTTTCTCTAAGGCTTTATATAATTCTATTGTAACCCATGTACCATCTAATGCTCTGTCTTGGTCATTATGCTCGCATGCGGTCTTTTGTGAATCATGCATGCAAGTTTTGCATAAAGGAAACAATAATTTACCACCATATCGATACGGTAAAACAGGATGTAAGAGTTTGGGCGGTGGTAAAACTGTACACTTGATTAACCCCTAATAAGACTGGGACGTTGAGCTGACCTCTTCAAAATCTTCAGTAAAGATTTTTGGATGGCCTGTAGGGTATTTCCCATATTTGTTGACAAATGGGTATAAACTGCATACATCTACATAATTGATCTTCTCTGCAGGTGTACCATCTTCATTGTACTTAATTTTATGATACAGTTTTACAGCATTAGTGCGACCGCCAAAGAAAGCTAAAACAAGAAAACTTTTAACAAAATAAAAAAGAACAATTCGAGATTTTACCTTCTCGAGGATTTATAGGTTCAGGTATTTTGACTGTATCAAAAAATTGTTTTCATTTCATGATCTGTGTGAAGTTGTTGTAAGAGTTCGCATTCCCACATTTCGACTACGCTATAACCGAGTGATTGAAGTTCCATAGCCCGATTAAAAGTGTGTTCATATGCATTGACTGCTTTTGTATTATTATCGGCTGTTAATTGATATCTATTTTTCATACATTTAGGGCAACCATGCCAATAACAACCGTAAAATTCATAAATTGTGGTGTCTTAATGAGCAAGCATATAGATATTAAAATTTCAAAAATTTAAACAAAATTACCTGATAAACCATCAACTTTGTATCTACCAATTTGAACTTCACCACTATTGAGTTTATGTCGAATATACAGTTTTTCATTTTTATGGGCTAGCCATTTCAGCCATTTTAAGGCTATAACAGACTGTCTTTCTTCTTTACCGTAACCTTTGTATGGTATTACACCAATAGTATCTGGCTTCAAAAATAAACGTCCGAAAACTAAGTTGCAAGCACTAGCAATGGTTATTGAATTTTCAAAAGGATCAACATTCGTTTCTTCCATAAAAATATCGCGAAATTTCATACAACATTGTCGTAAAACTTGCACATTGCTACGACAGTAGTCAAGTAACTCATTATCAAAATCAAAATGACAACCCTAAACAATGATATATTTAAATGCAAAACTTTATACTTTTGCAAACTTACTGCTTCAAGCTTTCCATTATACCACTCCAGAAATGTGGCACGAGCCGCAGGTTTCATAGCATTGTAACCGTACATGTCGGGTGATGGATATGAGCCAATATATTCGTAATTTTCTTTTCTATTAAAGAAATGAGGGAAATATCCTTTACATATTTCACTTATTCCAAATGTTTTTGGTAAAGCCGCCAAGGGCATCAGAAGAAAGTTTAGAGAATCAATAATTTTTATTGACCCTACTTTGATACACATCAACTCTAAACCTAAAATAAATAAATAAATAGATAAAAATGAAAATGAAAAACTATAAACAATTCACTAATTCACCCTTATTAATGATATGTAGTTTATGATGTCCATTACGATACAAAAACTGCATTATAAATTGTCCATCGAATCCTCGAGAATTATGCGCTATTGCTGTAATGTTTTTCATACCTTTTGCAAAAAGGTATTCGCAGAAGTCATTTAAGCATGTAGAGCCTTTGAAAATACGCTCGCGTTGACCGCATGTATTGCAGCAAAAATTTCCCTCCTTTTGACGACACTGATCGCATACAGTATGGACAACACATAAATTTGGTTCATGTTCGAACACATCCCCTAATTCGGTTTGTCGTAGAATTTTTTCCTGCGTAGTCTCAAAATCATAAAAAACAAATTTTTGATTAACAGGACACTTATCAGTAATTCCTGTTTCATTATCATCTAGACACTCATCCTCATCAACATTTGTTTCAAATATATCTTCTTCCTCTTCAATTTGTTCGCTACCAACAGGTTGCATAAAACATAAATGTCCTAAAATTAAAAATTTTCATATAAAATAAAAATAAAATAATTATACTGTATCTAATACCTTTTTTAGGTAGGCTTTTATTGCATGTTTTGCAATCAAAATAATTGCAATTATGAGGTTTAGAATGTGCTCGTCGAATCAGTGTATCACATTGTTCGCACACTTTGAAACGATCGCAAATAGATACCCCTGTTTTTTGACCTTTCGATTGACCTCTTTGAGTAAAAACAAACTTGTGTCGAGCAAAACACTCATTGTTTTTAAAATAGCGTAGACAATCTTTGCATTTTCGAGCATTAAATTGATTACATGGGGGTGTATTGTAACACAGAGGACAAACGTTTCTGCATCTGTGTTCCATTTTGTTATTGTAGGCCAGATCGCAATGAGGACAAAAGTAGCCGCGGTCAAAAAATCCAGGCATCTTTGTAATGACGGAGTAATGATTATTATGGTGGTAAATATTCAAAACATGCGTTGCTTCAGGTCCTTAAAACTCTAAATACGTATACAATAACAGACAAATAAAAAACTCTAACCTCTAAATATCAAATCTTTAAAGCGTTCTTTGCTAAAAACTTTGATTTGATAATCAGGTAATAAAACAGTTTGCAATTGTTCCCACTGATGAAAACCGCAAGCTCCTTGATGATTAGCTAAGCCTGCTAAGGTCATCAGTTCTTTAGCAACCTTTGTTTGCAGCAGATGTGACTTGTCAGACTTTCGAATACTTTCCCATTTGTGCTCAGCATTCCTATCTTTTTTATGAATGTAAGCTCTAGCAACAACTAGAGCTCTAGCAAAACATAAATCATCCATGTTGTTGATTTGAATAATACAGCGTTTATCTTTTAGAAAATCATTATGTTTTAAATATTGGTGAGCATTGTGAATACCTTAAATAAATAAATAAATAAATAAAAATAAAATCTTACATAAGTAATTTCAATTAGCTTACCGCTACCCTCAGGTGGTGTTACAACAATCGTACGAATTGTAGATTGACGACTATCAATTTGTATTTGCTCATTTGATTGAAGAACAGTGTTAAGAGTGTTTACAATCAAGTCTCCAGTTAAAGCATGTTTAGGTCTAAAAGGTATCAAAACACGACCTTTCGTCAAATCTGGATGGTCAAAGGAAAACCCTATAAATGCATTATCAGCGACATTCTCAGAAATTCGCTCTACTATACGTTGAAACGTTGGCACTATTTGAGCATTTAAATCATCCATATGTTCAGTATTACGAAAGTTCACAGAGTACTCGCGACCTTCGGTATTAAAACGTCTAATATTTACGGTACTGGGTTGACCTAGTTCGAAAAAATCAACCGCAACAAAAGATGCATTTGTTACACCTCCACTACCCCCAACACCACCACCACCACCACCGCCACCAATTTGAGCTGCTTCGTAAATTTCTTCCTCATCAGAACTGTAAGGCGTATAACTTTTGTATTGATCATCTTCATCATCATAATCTAAAACAGTTCCTTCTTCTTCTTCTTCCAGAATATTATTATTGTTATTATTATCAAGTGTTTCTTCTTCTTCTTCTTCTTTCTCAGAGGTAATATTCTCTGAAGACTCATTCACGATAGTTTCATCGTCTTTATCAGAAGTAATATCTTCTAAAATTTCCATAGGCATGTCATCTTCATCCGAAGTAATATCTTCTAAAATTTCTATAGGCATGTCGTCTTCGTCCGAAGTAATATCCTCGTAAATAGGTTTCATTATAAAAATTATCCAAACTAGAAAATATAAAAACTATAAACTAGAAAAATAGAAAACAACCTATTCATCAAAACTTATACAGTAATAATAGAAAATTTTATAAATTAGCAAAAACTATTAATTTTATGGTAGAGAATTAATTATTGTTTACGAGGTTATTGTAGTACTTTTCTTTTTTATGATGGGAAAGCTTTAAAGACCTCTATAACTCATGAACACGTGCCCATATCATTTCTTTAGCTTATTTTATTAGCATATAACCAGATAAAACCAGTTGAAAACCTGTTTTACTGTACAACCCCAGTATTTTTGTTTTGATTCTTGAAGCTATAAAATAACTGTAATAGCTGCTTATAACCCTGTTGCACCATCTTTTCTTTTTATGTGGGAAAGCTTTAAAGACCATTATAACTCATGCGCATGTGGCTTATTGCTTCTATAGCTTTGACCTTGATAATTACTATAACACATAAAACACATATATTTTTCTAGCTTTGATCTCAAAGGTTACCGTAGCACATAAACACATTTTATTTTATTTTTGTAGAACATAACTCCTCCTCTCATATACTCCTCAGAATAGTAGAATACTGTAGGATATATCTTGAATATTTATTATGCTTATAACTCCTCCTCTTACATTTATAAGCTATATATCCTGGTAATTTTATTATAGTTATAACCTCCTTTTACTCTAAAATTTTGAACACTTTATACATTTATCTGTTTTGTTGCTACAAAAACTACTCGCTTCTTCTCTCTCTCTCTCTCTCTTTAATATATTTCTTCAAGAATTTTCGAAAATGGAACACCAGTTCATGTTAGATGAAAACATGGCATTATTTGTAGTGGTTGAAGGTAGATACCTATCAATTTGTTTTCATAACGTGGACCCTAAAACAAAAGAGGCGTACGGTCGCGGATTCAAGCTCATTTTACCACAATACGGTATACTAGGTCGCAATGTCAATATTATTGAAAAGACATTTTCACATGGAGGTCGATGCGGCATCAACCTTGGTTATAAAATGCTGGTCGAGAGTGACGGGGTTACAGTACGATTTAACAATTTGTTTAATGGAACGACATGGTGTTTATCTAAAGAAGTGAATTGATATATGAATTCTTTCTTTCTTTCTTTCTTTCTTTCTTTCTTTTAAAATATAATGTTTTATTCTTTAGCAATTTTGGCGCTGGACCAATATGATACATGAGATAGCGCCAGCTATTTCAAACGAGTACAACGCTTTAGCAGCAAATCTCCAGCTAGCGATAAAACGCAAAACAAATGAAAACCACGATGTAGATGGAAAAGATGGTTCTAACCCGAAAATCGTTAAAGAAGAAGAAGAAGTCGGTGCAGATAAGAAAATTATTAAAGAAGAAGAAGGGATTCATGCTACAAAATTCGCCGGAGAACAAAGCAATGCTCGTGAAGATCAAAAGGAAGCTAGCGTTCAAACGTCGTTTATTAACAATCTCTTCATCAATTGTTTCAATGATCCTGACTATGATTCAATGTCGGATACCAATTTGTTGGACGCCGAAACCAAGCGTATTTGTGAGTTACGTGTTCCGGGTTTAGATATTCCATGTTTTTTGATGAGCAAGTAGTAAAAGGTGAAAAATTATTTATAGTTATATGTGCTGAACTAGTTATACAAGACATCTTTAATGGGTGTATTTTTGATTGTTATTGCACGAAAGACGTAGGAATTGTTGAGGATCATCAGTGTCCAGCTCGTAATTCCATATATAATATCGCAATTACACCAACAGTTAATCGTTTATATGAAAAGATGGGACTTATCATTGACTGTTTTGAATATGTTATAGGTGAAGTTCAAGGTTATTACTGTCTTCGCGCTTTTAAACAGATGATTGACATATTTAGATGTATACCACTTACAAGTACTGGTCGTAAAATTCTTAAGGATACTGTAGCTTGTTTTATTGATGAAGGTTATCATTATGATTTTGATGATGCTGTTGTTATCAAAACACTACGCGATTTTATTAACAGTAAATTGTAAAAGTTTTGCTTACATTCATTCATTCATTACAGTTTGTATGTTTTAATTAGCTATAGTTTGCTTGCTTATGTAATTGCTTACGTATTTGCTTGTTATATAATTTCATACATACATTGCGCGTATATTTTGCATACAGTAATGCTATTCTATTTTATATAATCATCTATCTTTATATTTTACATGTGCACTGTTTTATATTGTAATTTTGATAATTATATATAACATTTTGTTTTAAAATAATAATAAAATCATTTTAAAAATTGTTCAAGTAAAAAAGTGGTTGGTTTTTGTTGTTGTCAAAAAGAGATGTCAAATGATGATGATGAAAAGTTTTATATATGGAAACATCCATTTAACTGTATAGTTTCTGCTCCAACAAAATCAGGAAAAACACAATTTGTTAAAAAACTTGTAATTTTTGCTAAAGAAATGCTTCACCCTGCTCCTGTGAAAATTTATTGGTGTTATTCCGAATGGCAAGAAGCTTACGATGAATTAGTTCAGAAATGTTCTTATGTAGAATTTATTCAAGGTTTGCCTGATTTGAATGAACTTCAGAAAAGTAAAGATACACCTAAATTATTAATTATGGATGATATGATGCAAGAGATGAAGAATGATCAAAGTTTAACTCAACTTTTTACTAAAGGATCGCATCATTGGGATATATCAATTATACATATAGTTCAGAATGCCTTTTTTGATGGAATGCATACGAGTAGGATAAACGCTCAATATTTAATTCTTTCAAAAAACCCAAGCGATAGATTACAAGTCCGCACACTGGCTCGACAGATTTTTCCAACTACCTCAAATTATTTCATAGAGGGGTATGAGGATGCTACTAGTAAACCATACGGTTCTTTATTAATAGATCTTACGCAGACATGTCCCGAAAAATATCGACTTAGATCTAATATATTTCCCGACAATGATCATATGATTTTGTATGCACCTAAATGATTCATCATTTTTACAAAAAACTTTATACAGGTTAGTCGGATCCTATTATTTTAGCGATATGATATACAGTAAACACATTTTTTTAAATACTCTCGCTGTGATTCTTTTCATAGCTGTTTTTATTGTATGGGTGCAATACCCTTTTCAATTTTATGAAAATGAAGAAGAACCTGTAAATGTTACAGATTTTACTATACCAAACACAAAAAATGTTACAGATCAGAAATTATTATTATGGGAAAATTATAAATTACATATAATACCCTTACTACGTTATGTAGAAAAAATTTTACATTGTCCTCAGAATGACGGACAATTTATGCAATTACGAGCATGTTTCAAAATATATATTTTCAATCCTGTGGTATTTTCTTGTTGTAGTCAAAGCAGTAAATTTCAAAACTTGTACATCAATGGAAGTAGATTACGATATATTGATACGATAGCTTTATTACATAATCAGAAAAAATTTAATACCCTTCATCAGTCTAGTCGAGAATTTTGAAGAGGTTGGCTGTTTTTCTATAATTCGTTTGTTTTGTGACAATTATGATGTCAGCTGCATTTGAAGTTTTTGTCAGAATGGTGCGAAATAAAGTAAAAGGTAAAAATTTTATATCTCTTCGTTAACTATTCATTAAACTATAGTATTTTTATTTAAGGTAAAATACTAAACAACAAACAGAAATGTGAAATAGCTGATTTGTTTTGGACTCGTTTCTCACCCGAAGCCAAGATTTTTTACAAAGACATAGCTAAGGCGTGCAACCATTTACGGCGTGAAGTTGGCTTACCCATGGGACGTAAAAAAGTTACACAATTTTGGTGTTTTGCTAGATTATTACTGACCGAGTTGGATACGATCGAAACTTGTGCTATTTTTGTAGAAGATCTTTTTTAAAACTAGATACAGCTCATAAACTATTTTTTATGAATATGAATAACTTGTGTGCTTTTTCTAGACGCGAAGAGTTGAATATCGTCATACAAAATGAAGCTTCATTACTATCTTAATGTAATACAATAAATATTTCAATGTTTACTCATCATTTGGTCATTATTGTAAAATTTTTCTGTACTGTACGGTCTGTTTTGTATGGCTTCTAGATTAAAGAAATATATTCACGAGCTCAATGTGTTGAAAAATTCAAATCGTGTTCAAAGACGTGCTTTTCTTCAACATTCTTCCCCCAATTTGATCTGTTGTATATGTGAAATTTGTTTGAACATTTTGAACGGTAATATTCCTATTAATTCAAACTTAAAAAAGAAATTGGCGAAACATAAATTATTGCTCAGAGGTTTAGCTACAAGACATGAAAAAACAAGAAAAAAGATTTAGATAATAAACATGTAAGAATTGTTCAAAGTGGTGGAGCATTTTTACCTCTAGTACTACCCGTTTTATTATCTACATTAGCAAGTTTTGTTACAGAGAAATTATTATAGAATGAAATTTGCTAATAAATTTGCTCTTATACCTCAGGAGGTTCTGAATAAACTGAATAACTCTCAGGTTTCTTCTTCTTCGACGATGATGAGTTCAAATGAAAAGACAGGTATAGCTAAGCAAGTTGACATGTATCGTAACGAGCTAGAGCGCATTTTGAAAGATAATACGTTAATGCCTGAAGAATAATACAAAATGTACTCGCAACTATTTTCACAATATTTAACTTTTGAACATGAAAAGGCTCAACCTACTACAGTGATTTTAAAACAAAAAGTTATTGATAACGAAGAAGATGAGAAGGATAGTGACGATTTGAAACAAAAAGAAAAAAATTGGTTGAACGATGAAAAGTTACTTAGCGGTATTCCTAAACAGTTTAAATGCTCAGCATCCTTATTATTGGAGCATGTGCGACGTAACCCTAGTATAAATGTTAATAAGCAAGGTGAAGTATTAATTGATGGAAAATTAATTGAAGGATCACATATTATTGATTTATTACATGATTTGTCTTGTAAACATTCAAAAATTACGCAAACGCTTGGTGTAGATGAGTTTGTTAACGCTTTGAAAAAATATAATGTACCATTAGAGGCTATAGGAAACCCATTACGTAAAATGTTATTCACTTTACCTCGGAAACTCTCCTACCATACACCTCCGGAAGAATCAGATGATCAGACAGTTAGTAGTGTCAAACGGTTGAATAAACCACTTGTGAAAGGTGTTGATTTATTTTCAAGTGGTGCCGAGGAAGATATCAAAGACGATTCATTCTTTAATAAAGGAAACTCGACAGAAAAGAAGATACGACGCAAAGCTAGAGCACTTAGATGGTATACTCCTTTGTACTAGAGCGATGAACACCTTACTTTTGAAATTATACAAAAATTTACACGGAAATCCTACAGCTTTTTCTAGTATAGAAAAATTATATGCTGAAGCTAGAAAACACCGTAAAAATATTACACGTAAAAATGTTAAAGATTGGCTTTCAAAACAAGATAGTTATACTTTACATAAACAAGTCAACAAAAAATTTTCACGTAATCGTATTTATGTTACAGCTATGAATCAGCAATGGGAAATTGATTTGGCAGATATGTCTTCTTTAGCAGATTTTAACGATGGATACAAATTTATGCTTACATGTATAGATGTATTAAGTAAATACGCATGGGTTGAACCATTAAAATCAAAACATTCAAAGAATGTTTGTGATGCTTTTCAAAATATTTTAAAAAGAGGTTGAATCCCTTGGAGAGTGCGCAGCGATAAAGGAAAAGAATTTGTCAACAAAGATTTCCAAAAATCATTGAAAACTAATGATATACATTTTTTTACTTCTCAAAACGAAGACATTAAATGTTCAATAGTAGAACGGTTTAATAGAACTTTAAAAACTAAATTATTTAAATATTTTACAGTTTACCACTTATAAATGGATTGATATTTTACCCTCAGTTGTTTCCAACTACAATCACTCTGTTCATAGATCGATTAACGAAAAACCTATTAATGTAGATTATTCTAACGAAAAAATTATATGGCAAAGACTCTACCCTGAAAGATTATACACTAGAAAGTCTAAGATTGATATAGGAGATTACGTGGGAATTAGTAAACATAGAGGTGTATTTGACAAAAGTTATTTACCTCAATGGAGTGAAGAAGTTTTCAAAGTAAAGCATGTTGTGAAGACCCAAAATTATATACTTTATACAATTCAAGATCTGGAAGGTGAAGATATAGAAGGACGTTTTTATGAAAAAGAACTACAGAAA
The DNA here is from genome assembly GCA_963922205.1 of Romanomermis culicivorax. Taxonomy (NCBI): domain Eukaryota; kingdom Metazoa; phylum Nematoda; class Enoplea; order Mermithida; family Mermithidae; genus Romanomermis; species Romanomermis culicivorax. The sequence continues at coordinate 183,770 of CAWUHX010000329.1, forward strand.
ATTGATTTTAATCCTAATATCAAAGAATACAAAATTGAAAAGGTTTTGAAAACTAAACGTTTACCAGATGGTCAGAATAGAGTACTTGTGAAGTGGTGGGGTTATCCTGAAAAATTCAACAGCTGGATTTTAGAAAAGGATATACAAAACGACGACGACGACGATTATGATGAACAACTTTGAATTGACATATTATGTTCAACAAGATGCGCTATTATCGGAAAATTTTTTAGGGGTTTTTGCTTGCGATACTCTACCGAAGATAGTTAAAAGACCTGCGGCTTTAATTGCAAACACCGATACATCTTTTGAAAAAGGAAGTCATTGGATAGCTATGTATTTTGATAATGCTAACTCTGTATATTATTTTGATTCTTATGGTTTACCACCACTTATTCCTGCTTTTATAAACTATATTAACAAAAATGCTTTAATAAGATATACAAATAAGAAACATTTACAAAATTTTAATAGTAGGGTTTGTGGTATATATACTTTATATTTTTTGTATTATATAGTGCGACATGTTCCTATGTATAAAATGTTTAAAGTTTCAGTAACACAAATTTAGTTTATAATGATAAATTGATTTGTAAGTTTTTTCATTGTAAATTTTCTGTAAAAGGTCACTTGCGAAATAAATTATGTACACGTTTGTAAAAAGTTAACTCCTTCTTTATGTGTTTATATATAAATTTTACTCCATTTTGATAGCTCTGCCTCCTTTATATTTTTGTATAATTTTATTGATTACTTTAGTAGCTCCGCCTTCTTATAAATTTATAACTGAGTGTTTAGTTGTTAAATAAAAAATTTTTTATTTTGAAATGGATAGTAGTAATAGTACGCATTCAGAAACGTCTCGCATTAGCGTTTGGGAGTTTTTTGGAAAACGTCTACCTCGAAACGAAGTGATTTTCTTCAGTCAGGTCATACTAATATACATTGTAGTCATTACAGCTATAATAAATTTATCTCTCTACAATAATAATACACAATTGTGGGTTGGTCTTTTGTGCGCTTGTATAGGATATTTATTACCTAGCCCCGTACCGACAGTATTACAGTCATCTAATTCATTGAAGATCGTACCTACAGCAACAGCAAACAATATTATAAATAATGACAACCTTTGAAGATCAATTTTATATCACATTACCTAGTAATAGCAAAAATGGAAACAAGCCCTCTGATTTTTCAGCCCATCTACCTTACCGTTTAAAACTAGATGGAAGCTGGGAGGTAGGGCTAAGTGAAATAATATACCCCTATAGTTGGCTACATTTACCAATCATGGTGGAGATAATGTAATAACGTTAATTACGGACGGTGTTGGAAATAAGGTCAAAAAAATTAAAGTAATAGTTTTTGAAAAACATTACTTTACCATATCTGAATTAATTGAAGAGTTGAATGCAAAAATTGGAGCAGCTATTGCCGGAACTAACATGGAAATCATGTTTTCATACGATGAACATAGTAGAGGATTAGTTAATTTGAAAATAAAAAGTGGTACAATATTACGTAAAATCGATATAAGCAAACGGTTAATGGAGCTTCTCGGATTTAGCTCTACCAATACTGAAGCCTATGCAACTGCTGATGATTTTTTAAATAGAGCTGTGAATATTAACTTATATACTGTTGGAGAGAAACCTCCAAAAAATTCTAACACACATATTCCACCATCCAAAGCTGTTTTTCTTGCCGAGCCTGGAACTAATCATTTATACATGTTAGGCATTGAACCACCAAATTTGAATGATTTACAGAATTTTTATGTTTACTGTAATATTATTGAAAATCAGATTGTTGGAAATACTTTAGCACCGCTTTTACCTATAGTAAATGTTCAGGGAAAATACAAAGATAATGTGAGTCGATTATATGAAACACCTCACTATATACCCATTCAATTAAAAGAAATTACAGTACTCGAGATTAATATAAAAAACAGTATGAATGAGCTTATACCCTTTCAGTTTGGGAATGTCATAGTTAAATTACATTCTCGGCGACGTACTCCTTTATTCCTATAATCATAGTATCAAATTTTTATTTACTCATTCATTCATTTGCATTTGGACACGTGGTCGTCAGGTTGAATTTTCGCAAACGCTCTTAATTAATTAATTCATTTAGTTGTTCCTTTTGATTTTCAAAGCAAAATATGCATACCGTATTTATCCCTGAAACCATTGATTACTGGATCAAAATTTATCAACACAGCATTCAAGATAATCAATTTCAGTTAGGTGGTACCTTAGAAGGTTTCTGAGCAGCATATCTGTATTATTATAGACATCAAGGAGCTGGAGTTGATAATTATTTTAAGAGTTTGTGGCGTCTAGCTATGCCTTTGTTAAAATCTGCAGGAAAGCATGCACTTGCTGCAGGTTCCAAAATTGCAGGTGATGTTGTAGAAGTCCGTTCTTTTAAAGAAAGTGTTGCTGAGCATGGACGAAACGCAGCTGGCAGCTTATTACACGAAACGGGCAAACGCATTCATAAAGGAAAAGGTTTAGGGAAGCGTAAACATATAAATTCTATGATACATATAAAAAGCAATAAAAAGTTAAATGATGGTCAGCATCAACAGCATCAAAAAAAACATAATCGTAAACACCTAAAACGACATTCCTCATTCTTAAAAAAGACTCCACGTAGAGTAGTCAGTTTCAAGGATATCTATTCAAAAAGAGTAAATTTATTGATGCTGCGTCGTCTCCTAGTAGTAAAACGGAGTTAGATTTATTTACTGTACCTCCAACACAAGTTGCTATTCGTAGAAGTTTTTGGTCTGAAATTCAGTTACAAAATCCTTGTACTAATGAAGGACCTTACGAGTTTGTTATTTCACCTGATTCATATATGTTGGACTTATCAAAAAATTTTATATATTTTACTATTCGAATTACGAAAGCTAATGGCGCTGCTTGCACTTTAACAGCAGATGCCAACAACAATATCAGTGGAAACGTTGTGGCGCCAATTAATTTGATCGGCAAAACATTTTTTAAACAGATCAAGATGTACTTAAATGGAAAATTAATATCTGACAGGTAAGTTTTATAATTAAATGTATGTTTACATTTTTTTAATTTTAACATCTTAACATTTCAGTGGGGATAGATACGCTTACAGATCTTATTTGGAAACAGAATTGAACTATGGTCGTGATGCTAAGTCGACACATGTTGCAGCTGCTGGTTATGCTTTTGAAAATGGCGATGTTCTTGATATAAAGAAAAACAAGGGTGCTTTGGAAAGAGTTCAGATGTTCAAAAACAGTGCAGTTGTTGAATTAATGGCTCCTATACATGCCCATCTATTTATGCAAGAATGTTTTCTATTGAATCAATGTACTTTGAAAATTGATTTATACAGACATAGAGATGATTTTTGCTCACAAAAATTTATATCTACTGACAACGAAGCTTATAAAATCAAGGTTAAAAGCATGTCTTTATTTATTAAAAAAGTTGAAGTTGTGGATAATATCAATCTAGCTATTGAATCCATGTTACAAAATACAGCTGCAAAATACCCTATTCGTCAATGTCATGTTACAAGTCTATACATAACAACTAGTCGTCGCTCAGCTCCTCTGAACTCATTGTTCACAGGTCCTTTACCTCGTCGTCTCGTTGTGGCTCTTGTTGATGGTTTGGCTGCTAGGGGTGATTATTATCAAAGCCCCTTCAATTTTAAGCATTTCGGATTAAACGAGATTAAAATAACAAGTGGCACTACAACCTTACCTACAACACCATATATGCTAAATTTTAAAGAAAACAAATATTTGTGCACTTTTGTACAATTATTTGAGGGTGTAGGAATTGGTACAGATAACAAGGGTAATGAAATTACTCGAAATTCTTTTACAACGCATAACACGGTTTTTGTTTTTGATTTGACTCCTTGCGGTATGGATGGTAATTTTTGGGAACTCGTACCTGAAGGAACCACTAGTTTACAGATGAATTTTGGCGAGGATATACCAGATGGCGGTATTGAAGCACTTATATACGCAGAATTTGACTCTCTCCTAATGATTGATAAAAATCGTGAAACCTTTACGGATTATAGTATTTAAATACATTATATTTATATGTACATTTCATCTCATTTTTTTATAATAATAAAAATCACTTATAATTGTTGTTGTTTATACACCCCTTCTCTTTAGCTATTGTTTAGAAATGTTCTTTTAATTTATTCCTAATTATAAATGAACTTCCTTTTATTACTCCTTCTTTCCTTTATTCTCTCCTTTAATTCTACAGTACTATGTAATTATCTTGTACATTCCTTTTACCTTAAGACCTGTTTGTGCATATTCTCTACATATCGTTTACTCGTACATCTCTAAATATCTGACTACAGTAAACCCTTTTTTATATTCCAGAAGTTGACACACACACACACACACTCATAGTGGAACTCTAAAGAAATTACCTTTACTATTAAACGCAATAAATAAAAAATTTTATTAATTTTAATTCAATTTAATTTATTTGAAACAAAATATATATATATATATACAAAATTTAAAACAAAATAAAATATACATATATACAAAATTTAAAACAAAATAAAATATACATATATACAAAATTTAAAACAAAATAAAATATACATATTTATACAAATTTTACCTAAAAATAAAAACATTAAGTTTCAAAAAATTTTGCAGAAATTTTTACTTACATAGATACTATATACATACGCAGCCATAACCGCCGCTGCCGCCGCCGCCACCGTCGCAGACCTCACTAGAGGTTTTACGGGTATCCACTAAAATTTTTACAAAATTTAATAACTATTTTAGTTAAACAAAAATTTTTTACTCTAATATATCATTTTAATTGTTAAGTAATAGGTACAAGATCTATCAATAGTCTTTATTTTATCATAAATTTTTATCATATAAAATTGTGTAAATAATTGAAAACTTCTAGAATATTCTAGAAATGTTCTTTGTTAAGTTTTAGACAACTCAGCTATATACCATACATTAATATACATGAATTAAAAATCTGTAACATACTGCAGCTAGCACATTTAAAACTACACATATTTATCTTGAAATATTGTAGTAAAAGCTTATAATAATTTTACTCTCATTAAATATAAAATTTATATATCTACGACGTGTTTTAACTATAACATCAGAACTTACTAGAAACGCGGCAGCACTAGTTTTATCCTCTCCTCGATGTAGCGACCGTCGGCGCTTCCCCATTCAGCCCTCGCACCTGGGGGGAGGATATTCCACAGGTGCGAGGCTAGGTGGCCGTCGACCAGCAAAGGGTTTTCAAACATCCGGCGTAGACGTTTCATAAAACCCCAAAAGGGTTTCTGTCTAGCCGGATATTCAACCCCTCGCTGGCTTTTCCACCAGCTCTTGAAGTCCGTCGACGCCTCCTTCCAAAAGACGGAGGCCCACGCATCAATGTCGGCCGTCGTTAAAAACGGCTCTAAATTAATAATAACAATAATATTATAAAATAGCATACATATTAATTTTCAAATCAAAATATTTGTAAAATCATTGTACCGTAAGCCTCCTAGGCAGCTCTCAACGTCGAAATAAACGTAACGAATAAGGCTTCCATTGGTAGTCTTAGGTGTCGCGCGCAAGTACAAAAATAAGAATGGTTCTTCTTCTTCTATTTTTTCTATTTATACCTCTTTAACCTCATTAAACCTTTTCCGGTTTTTTTTGCTTTTTGGTTGAATCTTTTTGGTTTTTCTTTGAAGGTTCTCGACTCTAGGTTATTCTAGAAAACTATCAGAATAACAATAATCACCACCTTAATTGTTTTGGTATTGCGTCTCTTTAAAGGTTTTAGGCTCTAGGTTATTCTAGAAAACTAGCAAAATAACAATAATCACCACCTTAATTATTTTGGTAAAGCGTCTCTTGCTACCGTGTTTTTATAGAACCTTTGACCTTTTCTAGCATTTCTAATTGGTTTTACGATCTAAATGGCTTCAGCTGTCTAACCCTTCTATGTTTGCTCTGGGAAACACTCCGTATACATAATCGTATCTACCTGCATAAATCATACAATATAATGTATTAATTTTCTATACGCAGAGTAACGTTCATGTATTTCTATACGCAGAGTAACGTTCAGGTTACCCTTGATGATTTAGTTCTTTTCTTTTCTTTTCTTCTTTTTCTTTTCTTTTCTTCAAATATTTTTGTAGTATCAAATACTTTTTTACATCTAGAATATTTTTTATCTCAATTGTTCACTTTTCTACATGTGCTTTAAGCCCCACTCTTTTGGGTCATTTTTCCATAAAAGAATTTGATCATTTACGACCTTATAAGTATAAACCCATAGGAATAATGTTTCATGTTTTATAGACTCTTAGAGTTTTTATATGTGAAATTGAGCATTCTGATCTAAAAGACCGTTCTAATTTGGACAATCGTTCAGTATGCAGGGCTTCCAATTAGCTATTCTGTGAACCTGCAGACGGCGCACCTCTTATTTTGGAGCCCGGGGGCGCGTTTTTTGAACGACTTCCTCCGTGGGTGGAGGGGGTCAATTTTATAAATGGTTTCTTTCTCTCTTTTATGTTTTCCATTTTTTGATCACGTTGTCATTATTTTTGTATTTAGACTACAGTATTTTGGCGATAAACAAAAATAAAATAGTGTTTCAAAAGTTTTATAATAATAAACTAGAATGTTGCATTGAATTAAAAATTTTTGATACGTAAAGATTTTTTAACTCGTCGAATTTTCCGCACGCTTTTTACGACCTGTTCGTTCTGGTCATTTTTCTATAAAAGACCTTATTTGTCTACATGCTTTTTACGGCCAGCTCGCTCTGGTCATTTTTATAAAGATCTTCTTGGTCATTTTTGGCAGAACATCAAACTTTATACGCATGCACTTGTAAGGATAATGTTTCATGGCGTATTGACTCTCTCGAGATTTTACTCATTAAACAGACCATTACTGACCAGATTGACCGTTCTGACATTTGTTGACTTGAACGATCATTCAGAAAATGGGACCTCCAAAATATATTTACACCTGCAGGTGGCACCCTTTTGACAAAGGGGGTCCGGGGTACAAATTTTTGAAGGGCTTCCTCTTCCCAGAGGGGAAGCCGTTTTTACACACAATCTCTTTTTATTTCTTTTTCCATTTTTTGTTCATTTTAGTTTTCCTTTTTCCATTTTTCGTTCATCAATTTTCTTTTTTCATCTACAGTAACACACCTATTACCCTAATTCTACTATTACCATAATCGAAAATTACCGTAATTCCGCTATTACGGTAACTCTAAAACCTGTATACTTAACCGTACGACCTATAAATCGACGAAGAAATTGACCATATATGTTTACTGTACGACCTGTAAATCCAGCAAAAGTCGTCCGTATATGTTTACTGTATGACCTATAAATCGGCCAAAAATGACAAATTATAGGTCGTACACAAAAGATAGGAGTATCCTTAAGCGTACGACCTATACGGTCCGGCCTTACTACTTACATGTAAAATGTAAATTGGGTCTGTGCTGCTCATCTATTGGGCGGAAAATGAACAAAACAATGTTTATGAGGGTGACCAAAATATAACGAATAAAAAATCACTCTTTTCTTGGTCAAATTTTGACTTTGCCTACAATTTTGTATAGACGTGAGATTATTACCACTGTAGGTACATCCCTAACAGCCTGGTACATCCCCGCTACTGATCCATAAGAGTGTGCAAAATTTCATATTTTTTGTGCCTGCATTGTTCAGTTTTAAAATAAATTAGCCCAGTATTGAAGGTGCCTATATGTATAACATGTTTTGGTCACTGAGCATGCTCTGGGGTATAGAAAAATTTTTTACTACCCTGAGCATGCTGGGTGAGCAAATCTTTTTGCTTGGGATTCTGCTCACCAAGAAAATATTTGCTGGGGATTCTGCTCACCAAGAAAATGTTTGCTCTGTGAGCATGCTCGCGTACCAGCTTGTTCACAGCTGTGCTCCCTGAGCATCTTTGAGCATGCTCACTGAGCAATGGGCAGAAAAATGACCGGGGCTTTAGGGAGCAAGGTCACAACAGCAAAACACAAAAAGTTTCCATAGCTTTCCCATTTAGTGTAGTCTTTGGTGTTGCAAACATTGCAGAAACTTTGAACACCAAACAAGGTTAACCTGTAAATCATAAAACTGACAAGTTTTGCCCTAAGGAACCATGGTAACCTATTACACACTGCTGATTTTTTTGACTAATTGTGGTACACAAAATTTCCAGATAGCATTTGATCTAGAGGAGAGCCAAAAATTAGATTTGAGAACCTTATATAATGGATACACAACTACATCCACCATGTGGAGAACAAACCTCTTCTCCAAATTTATGAATATTGAACTAGACCCTGTAATGCCAAATATAACCAGTATACCATTTTCTGGAAAGGGGATAAAGAAAAAAAATTGTGAAATTAGTCAATCTGGATTCCAATCCAAATTTATATTCTTTGGTATATGTTTGGCTGCAGAATATTTTGATCATTAATTTTATAATGTAAGAATGTTAACATAGCACAGAAATATATTTAAAGCATTTCGAAAACTTTTGCAATTGAATTCTTTGTATAGAATTGTATCATTCTAATGAGCGAGTGATATTATATTGTTCATTTTATGTGAGAGCTATGGGATTTCTAATTTTTTTAGCATGGCTATGGAAAAGTATAAAAATCAAAATTATCATCAGTCCATGTATTTGCACATCAGCAAACCATTTTCAAGCCATTAGGATCACTCAGGGTGTCTCATCCATGCAAATTGTGAAGATGGTGAGAAGGCATTATTACGTGGGCACAACTGTCTTTAAAAAACTAGACATGTTGTGATCATTCTCATAATTTAGTCTATTTTGTGCCAGCTGCCTGCCATTTATTTTGTTATTGTTGTTTTATGTCCAAAGTAGCTTTTATCCATCAAATATTAATTGGCCATTCAGATTTATATTGGGCCATATATTTTCTTGCGACAGTGTCTCACATTCCCGATTTTTACGAAGACCATTGGATAAGGTTCTCTCGATGACCATTCTCAGATGCAAGCTGTTCGAATCCAGTTGCTGAATAGTGACTGAAGGTTGTGTTTGCTCTGCTTAAAAACTGTTGCACTGTAACAGCCTTCACCAATAGGAAGCTAAAGTAATTAGATGGGTTCAAGTCAAGAGACTTGTTAGTTATATTGCTGAAATTTTTCGACCTAGCACAGAGACCTCAGAGCATCACATACTCATAATCAATGAAAACTCATTTATCACTTCCAAAACTGACAAAACTAACAAAAAGCAGCTACACTGCAAGTTCAAACTACAATAACAAAACACCCTTTTCACAATTCACAATCCAAATATAGCAAAGAAATTTGCAACTGTATTTTCTTAATCTAGTATATCAATCTAATACATCATGAATGATTGTCCTCTGTGGTAAATATCTGCATCGGATTTTCCTTTCTTAGCATCATCTAAATAGTACATCTTAAGCATATATTTGCGTATATTCAACAGTTGTATCCTACTTTGTGTGGCATAGCTCCTTGCAAACATGGCCAACAAAACTTTCTCCAAAAGACTGTTTCCAAGCGGTTCTGCATGAAAAAGTTATAGTAAAAGTTCCAACAATGTTATATGCTACCTTTCTTGACATCATCAATTTCATTTTGAACTACTGTAGCCTTGTCTCCCAATGTTTTTCCTCGATGGTCCGGAATATAAGCATTCAACGTAAGGATGAATAGGAGAAGTGATAAGTTTAGGATGATGAGTCCACGGAGCATTCTACAATACAAAGTCTTTAGATTTGAGCTAAAATAGAAGAGGAGATTTACTGTGTTTTTCTGTCAAAAATCAGATGCAAGTAATCGCAATACTCAAAATGAAATTAGCCTCTTTTTTATATGTAAAAAAAATCTTGATGATTTATATCCAACACAACAACTTTTTTCTGAATTAATCATCATTTTAACAGCTTGTGATTGCAGTCTGTTGGTATGTTATACTCATTTTACATTTATTAGCGTTGTTTCATGAGTGTAACAAAGGACATCATGAGATAGGTATGGAGATAAAGATCTACTTGCTTACTGTAAGGTGTACTGTAGGCATTGGGAGTTTCTGGGTTGACCCTCTGTGAGTCCAGTTCGAGAATTAATGATATATATTTTTTATCAGGTGAATGATCAGGAGCTGTTGCATCTTCCCAAATATGAATCAGAGAATCAGACTCATCAACAGTAGGAACACTAGTCTAATGGTTATTGCCTCCATCTAATGGTTTTGAGAACCAGGTTCGCCTGAATTTTTCAGGCAGCTGGTCCAGGCAGACACAGCTTTTCATCATTACTGGGTTGACACATTCTCTCGGCAATCTTGGAATGCTTCTCACCAGGGCCAGTTAGCATTTTGGTGATGCAGTGCAGTAGATGGGGAGGTGCAGTGCAGTGGATATCCCATTCATGGGTAGGTAGTCGAACAAGTCCTGGTTTGTCAGGCAGAAGCTAGTCAGTGGAATGCAGCCTCCATTACCTGGCAGAAGTACTGAAAGTTTGGTTAGTCAGGTAGAGCTAGCCTGTGAAATGCGGCCTCCATTAGCTGGCAGGAGTACCCATATAAAGTTGAGGCTCATATGACTTCCTGCTATATGACAATGGGTGCACTTGTCCATACAAAAATATTAAAAAATACAGTAAGACTACACTCACTGAACCTGCTTCTTTCACTAACCAACACAGTTTGCAATTTATTGTTGTAGACCTCATGATAACCAGATGCACCATTACAACATATTCCAAACTTCTAGATCTTCTATCTTACCAGCAGGTTCAATTTTTTCATGAATTTTTGGCCCCCAAGTCGAAGCCTGAATAATTGAAATTTCCAAATTGTATCCCAAAATAAGCTGGGTCTGGCATACTCTGACTCTCTCGCCCATTAGCTATGACATTGATATCTGGCTCTGAGATTTAATGGAACACATGGAATGATCAGATCATAAAATTCAGCATTAGGAAATAACACAAGAAATAGTCTAAACATAACAATATTATTGAGCACTGTATGACAATGTTGGATTGTTTTCGAGAGAATGTATAATCTCAATGGTGATTCAAAACATATAAGCTAACATAATAAAGCCTTACCTGTTCATACAATGCGCAAATTTTTGTTGCATGTGCTACAGAACAATTTGTTCTGTTTTGTAGGTCTCACATTCAGTCAGATGTCAAAATAGTCTGCCATAAATAACATGGAAAACTAAATAGTGGATAGTTAGCTTTTATGCGTGACCATTATTTCTGAAATGCAGAGAGATTTCCTTAGTCTATCAAGTGCATTAAAAGTCTGACTGAGGTTGAACCCTTTAGGTGACACTAAGTTTCTTGCTAGTTGGTGATCCACTGAAGGAGCTTTTATTGCCTGAGATTCTAGGCCTATCTTACCTAGTGTTGGGTTTGCAGCAATTGAAAGACATCAAAATCAGGAAACACGCAAAAATTTGAAATATAATTGAAATGACGGTGGTAAGGAATAAAACATTGTGACCTAGCTTGTTGAATCTTAGATTTCTCAAGCTGAGTTGTGGACCACTGACTTTTTCCCTAGACTATCTCTCCACGTTTGCGGAGAGAAATAAGGAAAATTTTCACATGCTTGATAGGGTGGTGGTAGTGATATTTAACATTATCACATTCAAATTAGGTACCTATGCCACAAGTGGTTATGAATCTTTGAGACTAAACTTATGAAACAGTGTTTTTTGACACTGAAAATGCAGGACTGTGCGTATGATTAGTAGTGATACCAAACCTACTGTATAATTAATCACTCCATCATAATCATACTTATAAAAGAAAATTTGTTCGATATCTAGCTTCAAATTTTATTTTGATGCTTTAAGTGAATGACAATGACTATCAATATTTTTTTAATCAGATGTCTAATAACCTTAAAATTTATTTTAATCGCGAAGTTGATCAAGATGAGAGTGATAGAGTATCAGAATCAGATGGTTTGCCTATTGCAGTGGTGCAACCAGAATCAATCTCAATTGATGACTGCCAACCAAGGAAATAAAATGTAGTTTGCACATTCAAGCTTTGATGTTCAAAGTGGGTAAGAAAATAATAAATAATGGTAAAGGCTATAATTAATAGCATGCAGGAAAAATGACAAAACACAAATAAGTAGAAGGGCTAAGTCATAGGTGGTTGGCCAGGTGAGATACTGTTGTTATGGATATTGTGTCAAGAAAGCTCACCAGCTTTATTGCTGACAATGTAGTCCAAAAATATTATGAATCAGTGCAACTAGCCTCCTTCCTCCTTAGTGTGTTGGGGGCTCTTGGGGAGGTGGTTGTTCTCTTAACCCATATGCTGCTGCTGGTACCACTGGACTTCTCTCACTATTCACAATCTGCTTCCACTCTTCCCCATCAGTTGTGATGTCCCTGGCTTTGCTGATAGTCAGTCTTTGATTCTTGAGGTCTTTTTCTACATGCTTCATCCATGTCTTCTTTGGTGCTCTTCTTTGAATCCTCCAGTCATGCAGACACCTTCGCCAGAGGAGTTTTCATGCAAGCAGATTGTCATCCATTCGGCCAGCGAGCATGTGTATACAGACACAAGAGAATTATTATGTGAAAAATGGATTATCAGTCAAAAAACAGTGATTCACTCTGAATATGCATAGCTCAAGTTATACTGTGACTATAGGGATTAAATTTTATTGTATGATTCTACATTAAATAGTCCATCTTTTGTGCTGCAGAACTTCAACACTGTAGCTTGACAAATTGAGGTACAATAGGTTTTTTAGACAGATCATTTTCCACATTCATGTAAAAATAGTTTGGCTTACTGATAGACAACTTTGACATGTATTCATAGATTAAATTTTCGTGCAAACCAAATTTTTGGCCATTTGAATTTGTAGCCCCAACTGCAAAAGTGACTAAATGGCTAAACTTTGAAAGGGAAACTTCAAAATCTTTGATCAAGTTGACATAAGGTTTGCTTTATTAAACTCAGAAATGTTTGATTTACAGTAAACAGAACAATTCTTTTGGGGTGAATCAGGCTCTATGCTGCCTAAATCAACATAATCTGCATTCTTCATGCTCAACAGCTAGAATAACTTTTTACATTCATTTTAACAATGCCATTAACATTTTCCCATCATATTACATTGTTCTTTTACAATTAACTTCTTCATTTTTTAAAATTTGTAACTTTTCCAAATTTTGCAGATGATCAGTCTTGATTTTTTGCATTTTTTAGTTTTTTAAAATCTTTCACTAGTTTTTTTTCAAAAGCATAATGGTCCCTATCTGCTATAACCCAGAGAATTTTTTCAATTGCTAAACTCCTGCACAATTTTTCATACATTATAATTAGCTACTTTAAAAACTTTTGTTTTCAAAAATATTCAGAATTATCCCAGTGATGACCAAAGTTCAATACAGTGTGAGCCCTAACTTTTAAAAGGACAATGTATAATTTCAATGCCTAATAATGTTATTTGATAGTCAGACAATTTGTTTGATTTATAGTCAGATCAATCCAAATAGTTATCATACTGACATGAAGTGGTTTATAACAATCAAACAACAATCAATTAAAATATAACAAATTTCATCTGGATGTTTTCCCAAAAACCATGTCAAATTGTTCTACTTGCTTAATCAACATGAAAACTTCCTAATCGAATCTTTTTCATCAAAAAATATCACAGTTATCCAGGTCGGCCAGCCAAATTATTCATTATTATTTGATCTAAAAAATCACTATGGTGAAAAAATACTTGATATAATATGCAAATAGCTCACTATTTTCAATCGGATCTATGTGAAAAGTATTGAAAAATTTGCCGATAAACGAGTATTGAATTGGTTCTGAAAGCAAATTGTTTAAAATTCTATAATCATCAAGATGGATTGATATTGAAAGCAAAAAACAAAATTGCCTATTCTTACCCATCTTCACATCATGATGCTCTTGATCTTGCTCAATACTTTGTATCTGCAGACTTTCCTTTTGGACCATAAAGCACGGCATGTATGAAGAAAATAAAAGTAGTATGAGCAATATTTCCATTTCCATGTTTGTTGTGAGATTACGTATTCAAATCTGAAATCAGAAAAATGCATCATTTGAATATCAGAAAGTATTATCAAGCTTACTTGCTGACCTGAAAGAAGCATAAAGTGGATGTACAATAATAATGGCATGGAAGTGTGTGCATATGCTTCCATAGTGTCATAATTCTAGTGAATTTTTTTAATTGTCAAATCAAATAATGCTGATTTCAAAAGCCTCACCAAAATTTGTTTCCAAAAAATCATGACTATAGTTTTGACACTACAGTAACCAGAGCAGTCTTGAAGTTAGGGTATTTTCTATTGATAGTGAAATCCCTTCAGTATAATATTTCAAAATGTATCCCATATTTGGGTTTATTTTGAAAGGTATATTTCATCTACTGCATTTTCCTGACAGTTCTATAAAGTTCTACAATATTCTATCATTATCTGTTCATGTAGGTTCTAGAATATTCCATGATTTTTCGTGATAGTATATAAGGCGTGTTTTTTGGTTAGTCATTTTGTTATTTATTCTGCTATTCAGTACATTACTATTGTATGTTGTGTTATTTAGCCTAATTAAACTTAGCTATACATCAGTTAGTATTCCAGTTGGATATTTACAAATTATCCCAAGGCCAATCTATTTTCAACTCAGTCCAGTCATTTTTCAAAACAGGGACTCTGGGCTCGACCAGACCCCAGTTAGCAAATAGATCTGACATTTTCATAGTGGATGGGAATCACTTGGAAGAGAATGAAAGGCTTCAGCAGCCTCTCACTGCATCTTCTCCCAAAAATGTTGCCACTATTGAGGACATGGTGGATGGAAGACTTTTTTGCAACTATCTAAGAAATCTCACTGAAGTGGGCATCGGTGCCAGTAGCATTCATAAAATTTTGCACGAAAACCTGTTTCTGAGCAAGGTTGGTGCATGCTGGGTGCCTATAATGATGAAAGCTGAAAAGTTGACACATGCAAGTTGCTGCTGAAGATCCTTGTGGTAGAGCAAGAAGATTTATATAACTGACTGATCACCTGTCACCACCAGCATGTTCCCCAGATTTGGCACTGAGTGAATACCGTCTTTTCCCGGAATTGAAAAAACCAACCCCACAGGAAGGCTTTTGATTTTTTGAAGGAGTTGCAATGAGCTGTCGACCAAGGGTTAAGGTGACCCCCCAAAACTTCTACAAGTAGAGTCTGAAAAGGCTGTAGGGATGCTAGAAGAAATGCATGGAAGAGAAGGGTAGATTTCTCGAAAAAAAGTGTTATATTTCAAAATCAAAATTGATTTTGTTTCTCATATTTTTTGTTCAACAGAAATTAAATGAACACCATAATAGTAGTTAGAGATACTACAGCCTGTCCCGAAAACAGTATTATAGTTTAAACTGTGTAAATCCAAGCAAACTTAAAGATGTAAACTTCTTCAAAAGTTTTGCAACATGGGAAAGATTTCTCGAGAATCTAAAAAGTTCATTCTAAAACTCAGTGAATTGGGATATGGAGCCAAAACTTCTCAAGACATTTTGACCATTGAATTGAAATTGCAATGAATGCAGGTACTTCTTTTTGGAGTTGTTAGAAACATTTTCATAAATTTTTGTTCCAATTTATGTTCACTCAACAATATGTCATAATGAGTTATTTGACTGAATTGAGAGTACTGTATAAATCAAGAAGGTCAACCTAAACCGCTAAACCTTTGGCTTTTCACAATTTGTATAAAAAAATGACTACAGAAAAATTAACATAAAAATTTTTTGCAAAAATTAACAAAAAAAATTTTTACAAAAATTAACAAAAAATTTTGTAAAACTAAATTTTTTTTGAATTTACAAAATTTACCATGTAAGCGAGATAATGTACAAATTAGACATCAAATAATACTGTTAAGGTAGAAACACAAAAACTAAGGGAAGTGAGAGGCACATCAGCAGTCAATGACTGAGTTCAATGTACAACAGATGTTGACTCCTGGAAGATCAAGAACTTCAAGAAAAAGATACTGATAATGAGATTCTTATCTATGAAAAATTAATTTTCATTGGTGGTGCTAGGCTATTTTACACTAAAAATACATCACAAAAGCAAAACACATTCAATTGGTTGATTTTACAAGTAAAGAAGTATATGTCAGGTCTATCAAGTATAGAATCCAGCAGTGGAATCCTCTTGCAGGTTTCAACTACATTCATGATGCAAAAATGGTGGACTAGACACTGCAGTAGTGAATAGCATTGCAAGGAACACTCCAAACATGATAATATTATTGAAACATTTCGTATCATAAATGGAATGTTTTTGAAGAGAATGTATACTTTTGATGGAGATTTGATACATGCGCTAACATAATAAAGCCTTGTTTGTTTACGCAGTGCCCAAACTTTTTGTGCGCATAGTTGAAAAATTGTGTTCCTTTCTGTAGATATCAGGGTAGATAACACAGCAAAATACCCTGCAAAAATTAAATGTTATGGTTATATCTCACATCAGACTGATTTGGACCTCTTGATCCATGAGCATAGAGGAATTAGTCGAAAGCAGTAGAAGAGTCAGGCAGAGATTGAACTTACTACACGAAGTTTGACCCTTAACATTCTATATGTACAGCCTAGTAAAAGTATATAGCTTCAGAAATGTATTATCTCTCATCTGATAAAAGATAGTGTCATTTCTTTGATTGATTCGCAAGGATTTGCAGTTCAAGAAAAGCTGCTTTTACTAGGTGGTTACTGGGCGATGTTGTGATTAGTATGTATTTTATATTGAATTTTATGTCTATTATCCTTTGAAGTAAATAAACAACTATTGTCATGCAGTTTCCATAGATGAAAGTATATTGGGTCAATTACAAAATTTGGTACAGAATGTTAAGCCTTAAACATATATTGGCCTCATTATACTGAAGATATACGCTTCAATTCCCAAATGTTTAGGCACATCACTAAAATATAAGTTGAGAAATTGACCATCTCACTGATGACAAGGTTAACCTTCTTTGTCTTGGCCGTCTTGGTCTGGTGGTTATCACCTCCAGCCTCTAGTCTCGAGAACCAGGTTCAATTTCAGGTGCAACCTGGATTTTTCAGGTAGCCGGTCTAGGCTGATACAGCCTTTCATCCTTATGGGGTCGATAAACTGTGTAAGCAAGCTTGGAGTGTGCAGTCCACTCAGCCGAGTTAGAATCTTGGTGTCACAACTCAGGAGTGTGGCCTATTCCATTTATGAGAAGGTAGCTGAACACATTGTAAGAAGGGCACTTACATGACCATATACTCTTGTAAATGCTGCACTTCAAAAAAAAATTTTAAGGCAATCATAATTTTTGTCAAATACAACTTTTCTGAAAAGGTTTGAAAGCAAGTTTAAGGTGTATGAGGCCACGTGATGTGATGCACATTCACAATTCAGTATATTCCATTTATACAGTTTATTTGATGTTGTTGAACATAAAAGAGTTGTTTGCCCAAATCACTGTTCTTTCCTCAAACGGGGTCTTTTGAGGAAAAAAATTGGAAATGGGGAAAAAATTTTTGGGTAATTGATAGCAAAAAGATGCATTTTGGTGGACTTTAAAGAGTCAAAATCTCCAAATTTCCCGGTGCTACACTCTTGGTCAAAAAATACTTCTGGTGGTTGGGCATAGAACAGGACATCCAAAATTAGGTTTTGCTATTATTGTCAAAAAACCATAAAAGACTGTCAGCCACCATCACCGTTGTGCCAGCAAACTGCACTATCCAATATTGTCTCCTCCGATATCATCAATATCTCAAATGTGTCTGAAAAAATGTCATATATGTTTTCCAAGATTACTTTACAGAGCATGTAG
Organism: Romanomermis culicivorax; assembly: GCA_963922205.1. Taxonomy (NCBI): domain Eukaryota; kingdom Metazoa; phylum Nematoda; class Enoplea; order Mermithida; family Mermithidae; genus Romanomermis; species Romanomermis culicivorax. The sequence continues at coordinate 201,735 of CAWUHX010000329.1, forward strand.
AAGCAGCATTCATCCCTGACACCTGCACCACCAGTATAGTTGACACTTTTGTAAAATTAAGTTATATGTAGATACGGCACTCCAAAACAACTTTTGAGTGACCATGGGTCAAGGTATACATCAAAAAATGTTATGAGAAAGGTGTGACCTCCTGAAGGTTAGGAAAATCCAAACCATTGTGTATCATCTGCAATGTAACAAGATGGTTGAATGCTTCAACCACACTTTAATTCAATACTTACGCAAACTTGCTCATAATAACACTGATGACTGGAAAAAAGTTTTTCGATCTCACGTTATTTTACTACAAAGCCATGCCTCACAAAACAACAAAGAAAAGCCCACATAGTCTTATTTTCAGTGCCGAGCTCCTGTTAGGGCTGCATGTCACTGCAGCCCCAAATGGACTGCTTTTATACAACTTTGGAACCTATCAGTACCTACTATTCGAAAATCTAACTCCCATTCACAATGAAGTCCTAAAGGAGTTGCATGCATCCAAAGCCCACGAAAAAAGCAATTCAATGAAAAGGCGCATGCTGGCGATTATATTGTAGGAGATCTCATGTTATTGGATCGTGAAAGGAGGAAAAGTAAAATGCATTTTTACTGGAGAAGACCTTTCATTGTGACCCTAGTTGATAAACAAGATAAAAACGTGATAACTATTGTGGATGTTAAAAGTGTTTTGAATTCCAGCCTTGTTGCAATTTGCAGGGTCAAACAGCACATCAAAAGCTCAGCTGCATTACAGTAACCCATTTATTGGTTTTTCAAACCATCCATTCCATTGATACACTCTCCATGTCATTCTGTTGTAGTTTTTTTTCAGTATTTGCTTGCCCATGGGGCTCGACATATAAATTCATGTTTTTTTTTGTTTTTCATTCTTATTTTTGTCCATTTGCAGCATAGTTTTTGCATTCTTGCTGTCCATCCTCTCATATTTGTCCAGCACCACCAAAAATTACAATTTCATTCGAACATCAAACCTACAAATTTTTAAAATTGTCCAAATTTAAAAACTATGATTGTCCAAAGTAACAAAATGATAGCTCTTCAATAGTCAATCACAAACAAATCCAGCAGTCATGTTATCATTTTCATTACAATTGGTAGGTGTTGTTGTATTTGAAAAGTTATGATGAGCGTTTGGGGGCGTCTCTGACCGATTTCTTGCCTCCTTAATCCGTCAGGTCGGAGGAAGGAGTCGAAATCAGTAAGAATAATCGAAGTGCAGGAGAGATGGCCAGGGATCGACCTTGTTGTATTTGGAAATATGTCAGGGACTGATGAGTTAAGGATTGGGATTCCAAGATTCGTCCTTAATGTACATATTTCCCACACCCACGCTTACCCAACTAACTCAATTAATAGTGCTTAAACCCGACACTAATAACCCAACCAATCAGGGAAAAGATACTTCCTTAATTGTCTCCCAAAGTAAAATAGAAACAAGAAAGGGAATCCTTTCTTCAATTTTTACTTACGCAATGAAAAAACACTTACAAACGCAGCTGGGCGAGAGCATAGAAAATTCACTCCCACGCACTAGGGAGAAAACAAACAAAGACAGGCGTGCGGGGAGGCAGCGAGTATGTTATATAACTAATAGAAAAACAGACGTTATAAAAAACAATGATAATGCACATACAGAGAGAGCCAGCACACGCATATCGATGTGTGCTACAGTAAGATGGCTGTTGATGGTCTGCGTTGCTCGCTCCACTTGGTACTTGCGGGCCTTATGCCCGGATTGACAAAAAATAGAAAAATCGGTGGAAACACACTACAACAACCTTAACGCCAGTGCTTCCCTGCGCCTGCCCTAAACCTCGGAATGACTCCTCACTCAGGGGTGAGAAGTCAAGAACAGAATACTACCTGCCCAAGAAACGCCTGACCAAAACTAGTCAGACAAGGTAACACACTTTTGGACAAAAATAAAACGCTTTTCTAACTAACCATTTATTTATACAACTTACCTAAAAATCGCCCCTTCCAAAAAACATGACGTCTTACCAGCATAAAAACCAGGCGAGTAATGTACAGGCGAAAATGGCAATTATAATATAATGGATGATAAGCATGAGAAGAATCAATAATAAAACACTGACTAATTCACAAAAACCATCTTCTACAGTAACCGTCGCGTTGGGCCAGGTCAGGCATGGTCGACGTGTTGTACTTGTAGGCAGTTTTAAAAATCGACAAAACTATTAGTAAATCGTGAAAATCGATGGAAACACACTACAACAGTGTGTAGATGCTGACCAGATCAGTGTTGGGTAAGACAAATTTCATTTCCCTAACTTTTACAAATCTCAAATTCTCAAAATTACCTCCTCTCAACCTCCTACTACCCTGACGCTTGATCAAGTATTGAAATCTCTCCTCTCCATATTTCTTTCAGGTATATTTGTCTAATCTTTGCAGAGTTAGATGTTTTCAAATGTAAAAACTTTGTTTGTTCTAGGTTATAAGTGCGTGCGTTGTAACCCCATTTGTGGTGTTCGCAGGGATTTATACCTAATGTTTATTTTTCTCACTTATACCACTCACATTTAACCTCCCCTTTCCCCCTTTACCTATTTTTTCGTCTTTTAAAAGCTAATCATTCGGAGGCCAGCCCAATTGTCGCATTTTCATCCAGATTTTGATAGTTCATTACAGCAAGTCCACTTTTTACCTGTCCCTGAGACATTAAACTTCTCATCCCCACCAAAACCTTTTTTATTCTCCCCGTTTCTCTTTATAACTTCTTTCTGCCTCAGTCACATTTTCTTTCCCCCAAGGGGAAGGGTGTTATATACCACACACACAGCTAAACGGATACTATAGTTATTTTTCAACAGTAATAACTTCCCCCAAAACACCACACATTTACAAAATAAAACGTGAGTACATTTTTATGTTTTTGTCTTAATATATTTTTCAGAAATCTATTTTGTCTGTCTTTGTTATTGTTTGCGAGAAAACGTCAGAGCCATTGTCCTTCGATTGGATTATAATTCGATTTTCGTCTGCAAATAAAACGTTATATAAAGTGTGCCAGCTCACCGACCACGATTGTGAATGAAAGTGTGCCACCTTGTCGACCACCTGTTTATTCCACCATTTTTGTTTGTTGTTATCATATTAATATCATATTAATATATCATATTAATACAGATTGTTGAATGTGGTAATAATATATTATTGTCGAAGTACTTTTTACAAACAAATATAGTAACTACATTTTAAAAACAATTTTAACCCATCACATGTAGAAATCTCTACGTTTATGCCTGTTATACCATTTTATTCTTATAGGATTTCTATGGGCCATGCAAATCCAAAGGTCCCCTACAATTTAGGATTGTCTGAAATTCCAGGTGAAAACCCATACGTCAGAGACTTGGGCGTACTTATATCCCAAAACTTGAGTTTTAGAGATCACATAGCATCAATTACCAAGAAAGCCTTTAGCTTAAGTTCTTTGATAATTAGAACCTTCACTTCCCATGATACTTCTAACCTTGTACGGGCGTTTATGGTTTATGTTAGACCCTGCTAGAATATTTTTCAACTGTTTGGAACCCTTACTATGCCTCATTGAAAAACTTCAGAGAAGATTCACGAAGAGAATATGTGGTTTTGGGTCTATCCTTTCATATGATGAGCGTTTAACTAAGCTATGCCTTGATAGCTTAGAAATACGCCAACTACGTGCGGCCTTTGCATGATGTTTCAAATTATTAAAGTCCAATCCTGTCTTCAAAAATCGGATTTCTTTATTGGCAGTAATTTCGAGTCCACTCGTCATAGAAATGACTACAAACTCAAATTAGGTAAAGCTAAAACAAATATTAGATTATATGATTTTTCCAACAGGTACATTAATATATGGAATGAACTTTCAGCTGAAGTTCCTAGTTCTTCCAATTTACACACATTCAAAACGAAAATCTCTAAGATTGATTTTTCTGATTATCTCGGGTTAGCGCGTTAGCTTGTTACAAATATGTAACCTGCGCTTCCTATTACCGTCATTAACTTGTTTACTGTAGTGCATATTTTTGCTGCGATATTGTATTTGTCGTTTTGAAGTAGCCATTGATTGAAGTTTTCGAAACTTTTCTTCGTTTTCTTATTTCATTTTAATCGTTTGTTCTTGCGTTTTAACCTTTTTTTTCTTTTCTTGTGTTATATTTCGCCTGACAGGTAATAAATCTTCTTCATTCATTCAAGCAAGCAAAAGAGAAATTACCTGACATATTGTACTAGTCGTATTTTACAAATTTATCAGTTAATAATTTTATCCAGTTTTACAGATGCAGGTCATCGAATATGTGAAAATTATGTTTCACATTTGACATTTGTAGATGTACAAGGGTAAATTATAATTATTGCAAAATAGTTGTCATTGAATTTTCATTTTTATTGTAAAATGTCTACATCAAATTTTCTAGTCTTTAAAGATTTTCACAATTTTTCATAAACATTAATTTTATTATATGTGCATTTGTTATCTTTAAAATTCAGGATGAAAGGCATTGAAGGTACTATAGCAGAGTCTTTTTCCTATTTTAACTAAAGAGTTCAACATGTAAGTGGTCGTCCTGATCATTTGGGTGTTGTCATACTGCAGTAGTTATCTAAATACAGTATGATCCTGTACATATGGGCTGGTATTGCCAAAAGAGGAGTAAACCAGTATTAGGGCAGTCCAGGAGTGAAGTCGGACTAAACCTGTAGCAAACCTAGCGCAAGAGTGGAGCAGTATTAAAATTTACTCCTTGTCAGTATTGCCGAAAGGGGAGTGGACTAAAAGCAGAGCAAACGAGGTGCAAATATTGCCGATTTATTCCACTCTTTTAATCCTGATAGGGGCAGTATTAAATCAGTAGTAAGTCCTATTCAGGTGTGTAGTAATGGAGGCTGTTGAGTTTTTGGAAGATTTAGATGATATGGCGTATGAAATTGATGTTGCCGATTTTTTGAGAATTCATCGCTATTTCACAAATCGAACGAACCCTTTTGAATGCTATAATGATCGAGAATTATATATTCGATTTTTATAATCATTTTGTCATTAGAATAAACTTACCTCTTTGAGGCCTTTCCACTTCACTTCAAACTGATGAATATTCCTATCTTGACAATTAGGATTCTTCTCAAAAACTTCAGCAATTCTGTGCCAAGCTCTCTTTTTTGATCCATTTGAGACTGCATCAGTTTTCCTATTTTCCAGAATTTCAATATTTTGGGCCATACATTCAATGAGTAAAAACGTTTCTTCAGTAGAAAAATTTGACGATCATTTATCAGCAGACATTATTCAAATTTCAAGATATAACACACTGACACTACTACAACTGACCTACATTTGTTTTGATGTTTGTATGCATAATTATTGTATGTAAAGTACTAATGCTAGTTCCCACGATATTTCAGACCACGCGCATCGCGGCAAGGGTACTATAAATAGAAATATGTCTAGTTTAGTCCAGGAGTGCCTAGTCCAGGGTTACTCCTTCTTCGGCAATATGAACCGCATAGCAAAGAGGAGCAAACTAGGAGTGGAGCAAAGTCGACATAATCCTGGACTTGGTAGTCCTAGTTTGCTCCACTGTTTAATACTGCTTCGAGTTTAGTCTACTCCTCTTTCCGCAATACCAGCCATGATGTTTCATTGTATACTTTTCCAAGATTTACGCACACAGTAGACCAATTTCTGACCATTATGACCGTCACCTGTTTGATCGTTCAGACAAAATTGGGACCTCCAATTAGATTTTTTTGTACACCTGCAGGCAGCACCCTTCCTATATTGAGGCTGAGGAGGGCAACCTTTGAGAGACTTTCTGGGCCAATGGAGAAAGTCGTTCACTTACTAAAATATTGGTTTGTCATATACACTTCGAAAAATTCTCCCGGACCCATTTTTTTATGAAACATGTGGAAAATCATGCCCGAGACAGTAAAAAACGTGTCTCGAAAACAATGCTTAAGCATAGGGAATAATTGAAAAACGTGCTCCAAGACTGTAGAATTGCAGCCTGAACAGAAATTTTCTGTAAAAATCGACTAAGATTATTAGACTTATTGTTGAAAACTATCGAAATTGTACAAAAATTCTGTAACACCAATAGATTTTTTTGAAGAAGGTTAATATTATAGTATTGTGGACTATAGTCTGTCAAAATAGTTGGTTTGTTCTCCATACCTGGAAAAATTTCAAAACATTAGAGAATCATAGAATCTAACTATCTAATAGTTTTACTCAAATTTTCATGAAAATTTTTGTGCGGGGCGCATTTTTGCATACTTGGAACACGTTTTTCAATGATTCCCTATGCTTAAGCATTGTTTTCAGGGCACGTTTTTTACTGTTTCAGGAAACATGCGGAAAACCATGCCTGAGACAGTAAAAAAACTTACCCCAAAAACAATGCTTAAGTATAGGGAATCATTGAAACACGTGTCCTGAGTATGTTAAAAATTGGCTCCAAACAGAAATTTTCTGTAAAAATCGAGTAAAACCCTTAGATCGTCAGATTTTAAGAGTTACACTACCTACACATTAAGATTCAAAAAATTGGATGTAATGATCTAACAGTTTTACTTGCAAAAATTGTAAAAAAATCAATTTTGTCTATCCTGTGCATGGGTGTCACTAATCGAGGGAAATCGGCATGCGGATGCCGAAGGCGGATATTTCTCCGCCATCCCGAACGATATCCGCCAATTATATGTGCATATCCGCCAAAAACTTTGACAGCTACAACAAAATATTTGACAGTTGAAAACAAAATATCCACATATCTGCACTACATATCCACCGATTAGAAATGCCAATGGCCGATATCCACATTTTTCATATCCAGTGATTAGACGTCAATATCTGCTCAAAAAAAGCGGATTCCGCCTATTATATCCACCAATTAGGGAGCAAATATGCAGATATTTCTCTACCGACAATATCTGCATCCGCCGATTAGACCATATCCGCTATTCGCATCTGCATGTGGATTCCGCCAATTAGTGACATCCTCCTATGTGTCACCTGTTGATTATAGTCTGTGAAATGACCATTTCGTCCTGCATTCTTTAAAATTTTTCTAAAATGTCATATAATTCAATGGTTAATGTAATATGATACAGTCCTGCACGTCTAGTAATTTGAAATCATCAAATGAGTCAGTTATTGATCATCTAGTCTACAATAATTCCTTCTGGTAGTTTTGTGCTTTGTCGAGCGGTTGGTTTGCTTGCTTGTTCTTGACAAGTCACAGGCTTCAATTTTGTTTAAGAAATATGGTGCCCCTGCCGTGCGGTCCAACAATCTATTGAGTGAACCCCTTAGATTGTTAGATTGTAAAGATCCTAGCCTAAAATCTAATGTTGCATCTGCAAGTCATAGGGTCTAATGATCTAACAGTTTTAGTCATTCCTTACAAAAAAAATTTTGCTCGAGACTCATTTTTTAAATATTCAGGACACGTTTTTCAATGTATTGCTATGCTTAACCATTGTTTTCGAGAAACGATTTTTACTTTTTCAGGGTAAAATTTGGCATATGTTTTGTAAACAATGGTGCCCGTAAGAGTAAAAAACGTGCCCCGAAAACAATGTTTAAGCAAAGAGAATCATTGAAAAACGTGTCCCGAATATTTAAACAATGAGTCCAGAGCAAAAATTTTTTTGTAAGAAACGAGTAAGACTATTTGATTGTTAGACCACATGATTCGCAGATGTTATGTTATATTTTATGCTAGGATCCTTACAATCTAACTGTTTATTTTCTCGAAAAATTGATACTGTAGTTATTGACTGTAGTGGTTGGTTCGTCCTGCATTCTTGGGAAAATTTTGAAAAACACCTGAGGGTCATAGAATCTAACAATTTTACTTCCCTCTGTAAGATAGGTGGTAACATGTTAGAGTAAAACGGATTACTGTATAAAATTTTAGTCATATAAATATATTTCTCGAGTATGTCTGGTTTTTGGTCTCATTTATGGCCTGTACATTTTTCCCAAGTACTCATACTTTGTTTTGAACATTCCTGTAGCCAAAATCCATTAGTAAACCAATTAAGAATCGATGCATAATAATTCCACACATCCACACCTGGTCCTATAACCCACTCGAGTCACATATAGATACACATTCCCAAGAAATACAGCATCCCCCCAGACGCGTAAACACACTTGCCCATGTAGAAAATACAGAAACCCCGACCCAGACACAAGATTTAGGTAGAACGCATGGAAAACCGAAAAACACATGAAAAACTAAAAACATATAGGCGTGGCTGAGCATACTGTAGATTAAAGCATGTAAGCGTGGAAACTAAGCGTGAATTGAAGCATAAAGGCGTGGCGATAGAAGCATACAGTAAGCAGAAGCAGGTAAGCCAAGCAACAATTGGTTGGGCGAGCAGACGGAAGGGGACCTCCCACGGCGGGAAGGCGTGGTTCAAAGAATCGGTATAAAAGACAGATAAAATTGTTGAGTTGTTGGTGTGTGTTCTTTTTAAATCCATGTGGAAAAGCATGGTTTTAAATTCATGTTACTGTTGATGCTTGAGGAAGCAGTCGGGGGATTCTGTATACCTTGGTTATCATTATAATTACATTATTTTTGTATCATTTATCGTGTGCCATCCTCGTGGATGGATTAGAATTGAAGCGAGTAAAAGTAGAATAGAAAACTGGGCGTTACACCTCAGGTGTTTTTTATATTGCAAAAAATGAGAAAAACTGTTAGATTCTATAATTCTAAAGTGTTTTTTAAATTTTTTGATAGGGATATGTCATCATCAATTTTAACGTCCAAGTCAAGTTGAAATTTCTACCTTGAGGTCGATTTTTATCCGTTAAAGATTTGAGTGTAATTTCTACATGGAAGTAGAATCTTGACCCATTGAAGCTTCACACATACTTTCTACATGGAAGTAGAATTTTAGGATTGAGGCTTCGAGCGTACTTTCTACAAGGAAGTAGAATTTTACATGTTGAAGCTTCAGGCGTACTTTCTACACCCCCTGTATCGCACTGCATGCTAAACAAAATTCAGATTGTATTACATCATTGACCATACTTTCTACACCTCCTGTGTCACCCCACACAGTTAAGGCAGCAAACTTTGATGTATATGTTTTGTACAGGGGTATTTTTTCTACCCCCTGTATGGACCAGTATAACTACTTTCCATCATTTCATCACCTTTCCTGAACTTAGAATAAAGTTTGGCACCCTGTTGCTGCCCATTTTGCATTACTTAACGCCAAAGCACAGACTAATAAATATTCTACCTGACTTTGTGTCTTCAATTTGCATAAATTTAGTTTCTGTGTCCACTTTGTTTGTAATATGTGCATGGAGCCCCGTGGGCAGAGAAGTTATTTACTTGCAGACGTCAGGTTGGAGATATACTGTAAAAGGTCTCCCCTGCTCTTTAAAGGACTTCCTGCATGGTTCTTCAGCTGTTACACTACTGGTCAATATCAGGGTAGGTGTGACCACTCAAATCAGAGCTCAATAAAAATGACCAGGTTTAGAACCCATGGATCAGCTGAAACATCAATGCTACATTGGGAATGTTGTGGTGTTACCATAAAACATCCTTCCTCCTTTGGAGCAACAGATGGGGCGGAATTTATATTTACCGGTGATGAAGGAATTCCTGGGGGCTGGAGCTGTCCCACCACTGGCTAATATCAGCTTAGTTGTGAGCATTCCAACTAGAGCTCAACAAAGAAGGCTGGGTTTGTAACCATTGGATTGGCTGAAACAAGAATCCTATGGTGAGAATTTTGTATGTTACCATACAAAATCCCTCCCCCCTGATGCCCCAGACAGTGGGAAAAGCTTGCCTCGACACTAGTCACCCTTGATGGTCATTCAAATTCGATGGAGGGAAAATGATGAGAGTGGCCACAGCAACCACCTCAACTAAGAACTGTTGCAATGGAGAGCACCTTTCCTCTTGCTCAGTTGCTTAGGGCATGCCCATGGTAGCTGGCAGGTCCATGTTCAAGAGGGGAATCAAACCTAACTTTTAATAAAGTCTGAAGTGACGGAAACAAGTTTCGTCAACATTCCCAGTATCGCCCAGTGGTTATGGATTTTCCTCTAGTAGTTAAAGTTCATTGTTGTTTTTGTCAGGTCTTCGGCAAGGAATGTTGTGCTAGATCCCAGGAATAGCCAAGGAGTAGTTCTTGTTACTATCTTTCATACACAAGTTTCTATTGCACATTCTTTTAATCAATTGATAGTCAGTCTATTTATTTGATTCAAAGACAAATCAATTCAATAGTCAATACAATTAGTTATCACCATACATGTACAGCATAAAAATTCTGCTGGGAAGTCAGCCAAGACAGGGGATGGAATACAATTTTTTTTATTCTTGATAATGAAAAGGAAGGTCATAGGAAGGTCTCCTAACATCCAAACACTGTATTCTTACAATAATTTGCTCTGACAGAACTTTTTAAAGTTTTAATTTTACTCGGAATACAGTATACTTTGTTAAGAAAAGTTGTTAAACTACAGCATCATTTCCATTTTTGTGACGACTTCCTCTTCTCTATTGCTCATTTTGCTTCGTCAACCTCTCAATCATCACTGGGGAGTCCAATCTGCTGGGGGTCAGCAAGAATCTGCTGGGGGTCAAACACCTTCCCCCAAACCCCCCACATAGATGTATTGTTATCACACTGTCATTGAACTGGTTGATAACAATCAGACAACAATCAATTGATACGTAACAAATTTTATCTTGATCTTCATACAAAAACTATTCGACCAGCCAAATTATCCACTATTATTCGATCTAAAAAAATCACTCTAGTAAAAAAAATACTTGATATAATATACAAATAGCTGACTTTTTTCAATTGGATCTATGCGAAAAGTATTGAAAAATTTGCCGAAAAACGAAAATTGGATCGGTTCTGAAAGAAAATTGTTTAATACTCGCTAATTATTGTGATATGCTGATATTAAAAGCAAAAAACAAAATTGTCTCCCCTTACCCATCTTCACATCATCACCTTTCAAATCTTGCTCAATATTTTTTATTTGCAGACTTTCCTTTTGGACCATAAAGCACAGCATGAGTGAAGAAGATAAAAGTAGTATAAGCAATATTTCCATTTCTATGTTTGTTGTCAGATTGCGTATTCGAATCTGAAATCAGAAAAATGCATGATGTAAATATCAGAAAGTATTGGGATTATCAAGCTTACTTGCTGACGTGAAAATAGCAAAACATGGATGTACAATAATAAAGATATGAAAGTTTGCAAATATGTCAATTGTCAAGTCAAAAAATTGTCGATTCCACAAGCCTCATCTAAATTTGTTTCCAAAAAAACCTGACTGTAGTTCTGAAACTACAGTAATCAGAGCAGTTTTGAACTTATAGTATTGTCTTTTGATGATGAAATTACTTCAGTATCATATTTCAAAATTCAATCCATATTTGGCCCTATATACATCTTACGGTTTGATCACATAATATGATATGCAGGTACATTTCATGTACTGTACTTTCCTGATAGTTCTAGAAACTTCTATAATATTCTATAATATTCTGTTCATATGTATGTTCTAGAATATTCTGTGATTTTTTGTGACGGTATATAAGGTTTGGTTAGTCATTTTGTTTTTTATTTTGTTATTCATTATATCACTATTGTATGTTGTGTTAGAATAATTAAACTTAGCTATTCACAAGATAGTATTCCAGTTGGTTATTCACAAATTATCTGAAGGCAAATCTATTTTCAGCTTAGTCAAGTCATTGTTCAAAACAATGACTCTGGGCTTGGGGGGATGACAGTTAGCCAATGGACCTGATGTTTTCATGTTTCATGGGAATTGTTTTAAGACGACCAAAGGACTAGGCAGTCTGTCACCGCATCTTCACCCGAAAATGTGGCCACTATTGAGGACACAGTGATGGAAGACTGTGGTGTGACTATCCAAGAATTCTCACTGAAGTGGGCATCAGTGCTAGTAGCATTCATGAAATTTTGCATGAAATATGTTTCCGACCAAGATTTGAGTGTGCTCCATGCCTAGACTGTTGGTAGCCAAAATGAAGAATTTAGTTGATACTTGCAAGTTGCTCTTGGAGATCCATGCAGTAGAGCAAGATTTTTATAGGTGACTGATCACTATGGATAAGACCCTGTTACCTCATTACAACCCTGAGACCATGGCAGGATGGAGGGGCATCAGTTAAGGTGAGAAGCATCCCACCAGTGGGCAGTGTCATGGTTACAGTATTCTGGGATTGTGGAGGCATCATATTGATTAATTGCCTGAAGCACCTGGGAACTGCTGCCACACTGAGCATCTTCTCCAGATTTTGCTCCCAGCCACTACCATATGTTATCAGAATTGAAAAACCCACTCCACAGAAAGCCTTTTGGCTGCTTGAAGGAGTTGCAGCAAACCCTTGATAAATGGGTCAAGGTGCCTACCCCAAGACGTCTATGAGTAGAGTCTGAAAAAGATGCGTTGATGCTAGAAAAAATGTATTGAAGAGAATGGTGGATATGGTGAAAAAAGTGATTATTACAAAATTTGACTTAATTCTGTTCCTTACATTTTTTGTTTAGCACAAATAAAGTCACAAATCTGGATAAACCAACTGTTGAACTTCTCTTAAAATTTTCCAACTTGGGGAAGATGTCTCCTTGATCTAGAATGTTTATTCTAAAACTCAATTGGGATATCATGTGAAAAAATTTTCATGGCATTTTGACAATCTGATTGAAAGGACAGTGGAGCATGCATACTTATATATATAACTTTTTGGAATTGTTAGAAATATATTCATATATTTTTGCTCCAATCTATGTTCATGCAACATTTTTTCTCAATGAGTTATCTAACTGATTTTAGAGTACTCTTTGTTATGGGTCATGCCATATAAATTGAGAAAGTCAGCCCAAATTGTTAAATCTTTGGCTTTTCACTATGTTTATATAAGAAAGAAAAATTTACCAAAAAAAAATTTACAAAAATTTACAAAATTTTTTAATCAGCAAAATTTACAATGTAAGTGAGATAATGTACAAATGAGACATCAAATAATACTGTTAAGGTGGAAACACGAAAACTAAGAGAAGTGAGTGGCACACCAGCAATGAATGACTGAATCCAATGTACAACAGATGTTGACTCCTGTAGGATCAAGAACTTGAAGAAACAGATGCTGATAATGAGATTCTTATCTATAAAAAATTAATTTTCCTTGGTGCTGCAAGGCTATTTTACACTAAAAAATACATTACAATAGCAAAACACATTCAATGGGTTGATTTTGGAAGTAAAGAAGTATATGTCAGGTCTATCAAGTATAAAATCCAGCAGTGGAATCCTCTTGCAGGTTTCAACTACATCCATGATGCAAAAATGGTAGACTAGACGCTGCAGTAGTGAATAACATTGCGAGGAACACTCCAAATATGATAATATTATTGAAACACTCTGTATCATAAATGGAATGTTTTTGAAAATAATGTATGCTTTTGATGGAGATTTGATACATGCGCTAACATAATAAGGCCCTGTTTGTTTACGCAGTGTGCGCAAACTTTTCCAGTGCATAGTTGAAAATATAATTTGGTCCCTTTTGTAGATCTAGGACTAGATAACATATCAAAATATTCCGCAGGAATTAAAATTTATGGTTATATCTCACATCAGACTGATTTGGACATTTTAATCCATGAGCATAGAGGAATTAGTCAAAAATGGTAGAGGAGACGGTCCGAGATTGAAGTCAGTAGGCAAAGTTTAACCCTTCACATCCTTTATATACAACGTAGTTAAAATATATAGCCTCTGGAAATGCAGCATTCGCTTGATTTGCGAGGTTTTGCACTTCAAGGAAAAGTTGCAGATTGCGTTTGGTATACTGTTGTCAGTGCACAAGAATTAAAAATTTCGTCTTTGGTTAAATTGTTTTCCTACTTTTCTTGATCTTTTTTATTCTTGCACCGCAGGTAATTTAACAAGGAATTCAGATAATGATGTCAATAAGTATACTCATTCTTCATTGTAATGCTTTTCATCGCATTGAATTACTTACCTGTATTTTGACAATTTTTGGAACATTAACATGTTTGAGCTTTTCAGGTTTATTTATTTTGATATATTAAAGGGATTTTCATGTTCATACCTGATCTAGTAAACAGTATTAGTTGATGTCAAAGTCCGTTATTAGATTAAATTTGGACCTTACGAATTCTATGTAGTATTTGACCACTTTATGTCCTATTCGACCAGTCACAATATCAAATTTCTCAAAATTACTTTATACATTCCTATGGGGTATCTGACCTTATCTGTTTCTACCAGTACCAATTATATATTACTTTAGCAGTGCTTATGAACAACGTCACCTTATGCATGCCCCATCAGTACCCCTCATGTTACCGTAGCTAGGCTTAGGTGTTACGTGACTTTATCCATGAGTTAAGATGACAATGTGTGTGAAATCTAAATTTTCACATTACATTATTTGACCCTTGGAGGATTGTTATAAATGTCAAATCAAACTTATTGTGTATATTTCAGCATAACTATCTATAAATAATGAAAAAAGAAACACAGCTATGAAATTCAAGCCTTATCAGTTCTTATCTATGACCACTTTATGTCTTACATTACCAGTACATAATATTTAGATCATCTGACCGCTAGTATCAGATAAGACACTGATAAGGTATGTGATAACTTATGTGATACCTAACTGATGCTTATGTATTCCGTTACCTTATCTGGTTCCTTAGGAGTAGACTATCAGTATCCTTCACCCTGGGAAGCCTAAATGAAAAGCATCAGACATTGTTGAAGATTTATCAATTTTGAATGATTTAGGGGTAGATGTGCTAGTGGATCCTGTTCCGTACTAGAACAACGAGTTTGTGTTACTTCCATCTGATGAAACCCCAGCAAAGGTTTTGCCTCAGAATCCTTCAAAAATGTGCAATCCAAGCCTAGAATCTGAAGCATTGGATGGCGAATATTCGAACAGTCCACAGTTCTATGAAGATGCTTTGGATGATGTTCCATATTCAGAATCAGATGCTAATGAAGCAGATGCCGAGCATATTACAGATGATTTTTTACAGGGGGATTACTGGGCTACATTTTGATTAGTATGTATTTTGTGTCGAATTTAATGTCTGCTATCCTTTAAAGTAAATAAGTATCAGTTTTCATGCACTTTCCATGAATAAAAGTGCTCAGAAATAACAAACAAAGGATATTGGGACGGTTAGACTATCAACAGGTGGTTGAGAGTTAAACAAATGTTGGCCTCAATATACTGAAGATGTCAGCCTCATTTTCCAAAATTTTAAGAAATATCACTAAAACAAAAGTTGCGAAATTGATCACAAGATTAACTTTGTTTGTCTTGGCCTTTTTGGTTCAGTGGTTATTGTATCTGACTACTAGTCTCAAGACTCAAGTTTTTCTGTTAGCCAGCCAGGGCAGAAGCTGGAAACATGCATGCTGCTTAGCCCAGTTAGCATAAGGTTGTTGTAGTCTGAAATCTGACACACTTGTTGGTTTTTCAAGAACGCCAGCAAGTACAACATGCCCCACTGTGCTGGTTCTGGATGCCCATTGTTCATACAGTAGAACATACCTCTGTGGATTATTTGGTGAAATTTATTAATCTTCTCTCCTTAGCTCGTTCATGTTTTGTTATTGATTTTCTCCTGTGCATGCTCGCCTTGTATATATTACATGAAAAATGTTATATTACCGATGAGGTGATTTGAGGAGGCAAGCTTATAAATAAATATTTAGTTAGGAAATCATCTTATTTGTGTCCTAAAGTGTGATACCTTGTCTGGTTGGCTTGTCAGACTTTTTTGGGTATGCAGTATTTCTGCTCTCGACATCCTGCTCCTGAGTGAAAAGTCAATGCCGTTTTTGTGACAGGCCCAGGATGCACTGGCATTAAGGTCGTATCCTGTCTATGTCCAGCAATTACTCCTACAGATTATGCCTTCTTCCGCTGACCCTACGAATAAGAAAGAAAATAAATCAGTCTGAGCTCAAAGGCCAGTCATACCTTCAAAATATAACAAGCTGTGGGGAATGATGAGTTGGGCATATTCCAGTCATGAGACAGGTAGCCAAACAAGTCCCTATATGGGCACTTACATTACCATATAGTCCTGTATCCTGCAACGATAAGAAAAACATGTAGAGGTAAAACATATAGAGGTATAGAATTAAATGAAAAAAAATAATTGCAATCATCATTTTTTCAAATGCAATTTTTCCAAAAAGAGTTGAAAGCAACTTCAACGTGTATGAGGCATGTTATGATGAAATTCCATAATTTACAGAATTTTTCTACAATGAATGCACTTTACTTGATCAACATGGTGTGATGCACATCCATAAATTAGCCCCCAACCTTCTGCATAGAGGCAGACGTGCGACCAAGTGCACTAACCAAGCCACATAGATGGTTCAGAAACTGTGGTTTAGTGGTGACCCTGAGTGCAGGGCATGTGGCATGATGAACAGCCAAATGCACTACTATAAGACTCCTACCCATTTTAAGAGGAAGAGCCTCTGGTTTGGTCACTAATGCCACATGCCCAAATTCACATGATCAGCACATCTGAAAAATATGTTGTATTTGGATATATATATATTGGGGCTTTGAGTTTTAGGCAGGATTGGGATCCCAGGGTTCGTCCTTAATGTATGTATTTCCCACGCCCACGCTTACCCAATCAACTTAATTAATAGTACCTAACCCAACACTAATAACCCCTACCAATCAGGGAAAAGATGTTTCCTTGATTGTCTCCAGAACTGAATGAATACGAGAAAGGGAAGACCTTTCTTCAATTTTATCTTATGCAATGGAAAAACCCTCACTTTCAAACACGATGGGGCGAGAATATAAACAAATTCACTCCAATGCACTGAGAAAAAGGCAAACAAAGGCGGGCATGCGGGGAGGCAGCGAGTACAACATATTACTAGTAGAAAACGTACGTAATAAAAACACAATGAATAATGCACATTCAGAGAGCCAGTGCACACGTACTGACATGCGCTACAGTAAGATGACTGTTGATGGTCTGCGTTGCTCGCTCCACTTGGTACTTGCCGGCCTTGTGGGCGGTTTTGACAAAAATGACAAAATTGGCGGAAACACACTACACCAAGTATTATTCCAAGGGAGGCTCAAACCCTCAAACTTCAGCGTACAAGATGGACACACTACCATCTGTGTTAACCAAGCCATATAGATGTTTTGGAAATTGTAGTTGTACAGGTAATGGTGAGTACGGGGCAGGCCATGTGATGAACAGCCGGATGCACAACTACAACAGCCTCCCACTTTTGAAGAGGAAGGGTTTGGTCACAAATGTCATATGCCTGGATCTGCACAGCTGGTACATCAGAAAAACAAGGCTTGGGCTTGAACCCTCGACCTTCCGATTGTGAGGCAGATGCGCTAACAACTGAACAAAAGTAACTTTAATGAAGTATGTTCTGAATCAAAAATTGACGTTTAGTGATAAGCAGTTAGCCATTTTTGACCTTGGAAATGAAATACATGTGTAATTCCTTATTTCAGCTGGTATTTTTATTATAGAAATGTGTCTTGCTGAGCTGGTAGAAAATTTACCAAAACCAGAATGTTTTCATGGATCACTGAGACCAAACACTCTTAGCAACAACAGACCTTTTTTGAATTTAAGAATCATGTGATTTTTAGGAAGTCTTTGAAAATTCCCATTATAAATATAATTAAAGAACTTGGTAAACATAACAGTTGTTTTCAACTCTTTTCAGAAAGATTGCATTTTTAGAAGAAGGAACATAGAAAAATAGACTATTTTACAGTACAAAAATAGCGAAATGTAGACTTTTGCATATGGTCTAAAAATTTAGATGGACCACCTAACCTGAAGTAGCCAGTTTCTGGAATTCAAGATAGACAAAAACCTCAGACTTTACTATATACAATATACAAACAGTGACTAAAATCTACTCATCCCATTTTGGGCTTGGAATTTTTCCATTTTTTCAACATTTTTCTTTTGAATTTTTGGTTTTTTTTCTTTCTTCATCCATTGTCAACCAATCTTGTTCATCCCCGGACGCCCAAAACAAATAGACCAACACGCCCAATGTGTGAAGTCCACAAGAAATTATGAAACAAAATCGCCAACCCATTCGACCCTGAAAATATATAATAAACTGTTTAATGATCCTAAAATAATTTTTGCTATATAGAAAAATTTACATAATTTCTAGTCAAATATTCGATGAGTACAGGGCCCACCACACCGGACAAGTTGCAAAGACCATTGGACAAGCCCATAAGGACGCCGGCATATTTGGGGCCAATATCCATCTGATTGACGCTGAATCCTGAATTATAAAGTTGAAGTTTGAAAAAAAATTTTCTGATCTGGAGAATATAAAAGTACTGTAACTTTGTCAAAAAAACTGTAAGAAAAAGAAAATTTCTGTCATTGAATATTATTTGATAAAGACATACAAATTAGTACTCTTTTTATGGAATTTTTACATAAAATACTGGATCAGATCAAAAAATATAGACATTCCCAATAACAACTGCAGATTCGTGGATTTTTTCACATGGAAAATTTACCTGATAAACTGAACCCGCTCATAGTGGCAGCTAAAACCAAACATGCCACCGATACAGTTTTATTGGTTGAAAAAGCGACAACGCATAAAAAACCAGCTTCGCCCAAAAAACCTGCAAAAATTTCATTGATTTTTCATACAGCAAAACCTTAGTCGCGTGACTTTTCCCTATACCTGTACTATTGAACACTTTCCTGACCAGCACTACAGTAAGCCATTTCTTCATTAGTACATAATCAGCTAACCTGCCGCCTATTAAAACCGTGAACGTCATACTTGTGTAGGAAATAGAGGCCCAGAAACCAGCCTGAAATCAAAAGGAATGGTTAAGAATAGATAATTTTTAAGTATACACAATAAGCAAGTATGGGCAAGTATAGATTATAGGATCAAATCACATGATCTGATTGACTATTTCAAGTCACAAAAAAGTTTAGAATGCAAACACTTATGATCATTTTACACTGTAGTTTTTGTTACACTAAAGCAATTTAAACTATTTTTGACAGAACTGTAGCAAATGTTTTCTGCCTTACAGAACGACATTTAGTGGATGAGAAAAGTTTTCCACATGTCTAGAGCCTTTGTCATAAAGCTAGTCAATTCTGGTTATAGTGCAATTTTTGATGAATTTCATCAACCTAATTAAAGTTCCTAGGAAATTTAGATGTTAGTTAAGAATATTCTACAAATGAGAACTAAGAAAGGCAGCAGATATCCCACACCTTCAACAATGTGTAAAATTGCATTGGATGTGGAAATGTTTGAATCAGGGTAAAATTAATTGCCCTATCAATAAAAATTGTTGCTTTTTTGAGGCAAAGCTGATAATGCCAAGGTCAACAGTTTGGTCATGTTGGGGGCCATCAGTTTTGAGGTAACCTTTTCGTGTTACTCAGGGCTTCAGTAAAAGTTAGGCTTGGTCTGGGTGTTGTAGTGTGTTTCCGCTGATTTTTCACGATTTTCTAATAGATTTGTCAATTTGTAAAAACGCCCACAAGTACAACACATCCAACCATGCCCGGACCTGGCCCAGTGCAATGGTTACTGTAGAAGACAAATTTTGTGAATTAGTCAGTGTTTATTGTTGAATATTCTCGTCCATATTGTCGAATATATTATATTTGCCATTTTCGCCTGTACATTACTCGCCTAGTTTTTATATTGGTAAGATGTCACGTTTTTTGGCAGGGGCGATTTTTAGGTAAGTTTTATAAATAAATGTTTGGTTAGAAAAGCGTTTTATTTGTGTCCAAAAGTGTGTTACCTTGTCTGACTAGTTTTAGTCAGGCATTTCTTGGGCAGGTAGCATTCTGTTCTTGACTTCTCGCCCCTGAGTGAGAAGTCATTCGGAGGTTTAGGGCAGGTGCAGGGAAGCACTGGCGTTAAGGTGGATCCCTGGCTATCTCGCCTGCACAACAATTCCCCTTGCCGATTTTACACCCTTTCCTCCAACCTGATGGATCAAGGAGACAAGAAATCGGCCAGAGCTGCCCCCAAACGCCCATCATAAATTAAAATACAACATGGGACTTGAAACTAAGACCTTGCTCCAACCAACTGAGCCAACTTGGCAACTGGGAAGGTATTGATGTTAAAGGAGTGCATTGTTAATCAAAACTATTGTAGAGATTGTTTGTCATGTTTCAATAAATTTTTACTGACCATAATTTTTATATTCTGAAAAATGTTTGAGGGAAAAAAATGAGTTCTTGTCTCGAATATTACTAATTCTACACCTCAAAAGATCCCAGAGCATTTTTTAAACACATTCAATTCCGTAAAAATGAATTTTTTACTCTATCAACATTTAAATAAATATTGTAGTGAATGCTAAATAATTTGTAAATGTAGACAATGTTCATGAAATGTAGTTATGGAAATAAGCTACAGTATGATTGATGTACACATGACTTCAACATGAGAAAAGTTCATCAAGTGGAGTGTGAATCAGTTAAAAAATACTAAACGTCAAATTTGGGCAGCCATATCAATTTGCAAAAGCATCAAGCATCAAAAAGCTTTCAATTTTTTACCTCTTGCAATTCAATATCCAGCACTTCTTTCATGAATGATAAGCTGTAAATTATATAAATATACAATGTCCAGTTTCGACAAAATGCCGAAAATATAATAGCCCATAAAGGTTTGGATGTACAAATGTTCTTCCAAGGTATGCACTTTATCTGAAAAAAGGGGCATACACAATTCCATGAACAACTAATTTGGACAGATCATGAGCATTACCTTGATCTCAGCAGATCCATCAAATCCGATGGATTCTTGTATATAAAACTTTTCCTTATCTGATATCATAATGTGATCACCAGGTTTGTCAGAAGTCAATAAAATCCACAATATGAGCCAAATCAAACCCAATGCACCTTGAAAATAAAATTTACAAAAATTATTTTGAGAGCAATAAGATTCACTTACCATACGCATAAAATGGTGCCTGCCAATTAGCATACGTTATTAAACTTGCAGATAAAGGCATACCCACCACAACTCCGATATAGTTACCTGAAAATTTGCATTGGGAATTTTGTTAACAAAAGTTTGGTCTCTTCCAACAAACCACAAATCGCCGTTGTGATTAATCTCGATTTTTCAAATGGTGGAGCCCAAAATTTCCACATTTGGAATGCTGCTGGAAATGCCACACCCTGAAATATAGAAGCCAAAGGTTTTGGGAGGTTGCAATCAAGGCAAAGGAACCAAACATCAGCAAGGTAGCAAAAGAGTCAAGCTGATGCAAAGACAGAGTCATGGCCAAGCTCAAGGAGGTTTCGACCGAGGTTATTGGAGTAGGCCTCATAGAGGCTATAGAGGCAATGGCCAACAATGATAGCCACATTTTTATTTTCACTTTACATTATTGATTGTTACAAAAAACTGGTTTACATTTTGGTATGGTTTGGCCTCCAACAACCTGCTGTGAAAAGGTATGCTTAGTACTTTTGTGTTCATTCTTGTGTTTTGATTTCTACTCTTCGTTAATTTAAATCATGCTAATTAAATTTTTTTATTTAGAATTGACAAGTCATGAGAAAATTAGAAAATTGAAATGCAGGACCTGTGGTGATTCCAAGGCCTTGAGCATCAGTGTCACCAGTGCTAGAAAAGCTAACTGTAGGGCAATAGCTGATATGGGTATCATTTATGTGCTATTATGGTATTCATTGTGCTTAACATCCATTCCAATAATGGCAGCTAGTAGTGCTTAGTACACTAGCAATTGCTAGGAAGGGAGGAAACTAGAGCCGGAACTTGGTGGTACTTAGTATACTACTCATTGCTAGGAACTGAGTAAACTGGAGCTAGAAGTTGGTAGTATTTAGTCACTAAGAAACCTAGAATAAAAAGCTTTTGAGGATGCTGACAAAACTCAAAGAATAACTTTTTACCACATATAAGTTGGTTTTATCACGCAAAGAATGTTGAGCTGTGATCCGAGCAGACAAATCTGAGTATATTGCAGCAGGAACAGTGCTTGTAATACTCAGTATACTAGCCATTGCTGGCAACTGATTAGACTAAACAACTGTTTGGTTTTTATTGATTTTTTGATTTTAAGAATAAAAATAAGTTATGTCAAAGCTACATAACTTTTGCAAAATCATCACAATAGCAGAAATTGAGTAGATCCTACGCAACTTCTACACAAATAGCTACTTAACTTTGTTACGTTCAAGACATGCAATATTGTTGTAGTGTATTTCTGCCGATTTGTAGAATTATTTCCATGTCTGTCGTTTTGACGAAGAGGTGCGCAAGTACAAAGTGGAGCAAGTGACACGGACCATCAAGAGATGTCTTTCTGTAGCGCAAATTGGCACACATGCATTGGGTTTGCTCTCTCATTTTTAGTATTATATGTTTTTGCATTGGTCGCCTCCCTGTGCGCAAAGAATATTGGTGTTTTTCCCCCAGCACGTGATATTTTTATATTATTCTCGCCCACTCACGTTTTGTATGCCTAAGTGTTAATTTGTGTTAGATAAAATTTGGAGAAGATCCTCTCCTCATTTTCATTACGTAATTGGGAGACACATTAAGGAACTAGGTTTTCTTACTTTGTGGGGTAATTGTCGTCGGTTTTAGGTATACTAATTAAGCAATTAATCAGGTAAGCGTGGGCGTAGGAAATACGTGCATTAAAGACAAACTCAGGAATCCACTCCTGCCTCCACTCCCTAAACCCCGACCACTTTAAAATACAACAATATTTGGGTAGGATTAAGGCAACAAAAGTTGAGTTCTTTCAACGTGAAAATGTTGAGGCAACCATTTTCACTCAACAAAGTTGCGTTAATCCTACAATTTTTTTTACAGTGCACTTACAAATAAAACTCCTTGCGAAAAATGCACAATAATTGCTGATGCGTAATGCCAAGAGACGGCCAAAGGCATGAAAACGTTGAGCAAAGAGGTAATACCGATAGAGAGACCAAATATTCTGCAAAAAAAACACATTGTGATTATTCTAAAGCGTGCCTGATCATTTTTCTTCACTTTTTTGGCGAATATTTGGTGCAAATTATTCCGCCGGGCAGTTGAAGGATTAATGTCCCATAAAAAATGGAGCTCACCAAAAAACCTTGAATATGATGATTCCAAAAATGGAATGGCGCCTGTGTGAGAATAATGAAATAAATTCTCCAAGCTCAATTGGAAGTCAAAATTCTTACCATTGCGTTATTTGCGGCACTACCGTTGCTATCAATTGTGAAATTCCAATCTACTGTAGAATTTTGAGCTTTGGCTGCTCCGATATTGCACCTTATACCAAAAAGTATGGCAAAACCGAGGTTCATCAACAAGGCTAAAATCCATCGTTGAGGTATGCAGCAGCAGCAACAACAACAAAAACGACGTAAATCCGTAAATCGAAAAGTTTTCCATGATTGCTTAAAGAATTTTTGAGTTTTGAAGAAAAATTTTTAAGGTTTTAAAAAATACTGAAAATATTTTGACGTCAGCAATTTCCTCTACTTGTGAATGGTTGTGTAACTGTTACGATTCCTGCATGGTTTTTTCCATTGAATGGGTCATGATCAAAAATCTCAAGTAAAAAACATGGTGCAGGACACAAGAAATGGTTTGACGTCAGCAAGATTCTCTATTAAACTTTTCTTTCATGCATTTTTCATCAAATAACACATGATCAAAAATTTTCATGAGAAAATAAAAAATATGGTGATCCTGCATTCAAGATGCAAGAATAGTGTTGACATCAGCAATGCTATCTACTTGCTGACGTCATGTAACTCTGCCTACTCTTCCATGATTTTCCATGAACTCGTTCATGATCGAGAAACTCCACGATGAAGTGAAAAAATATGGTGGTCGTGCATCTATGATGCGAGGATGAGTTTGACGTCAGCAACGCCATCAACTTGCTGACGTCACACAATTGCACCTATTCTTTTATGATTTTTTCATGAATTGAGTCAAAATCGAAAATTTTCATGAGGAAACAGAAGGCACGTTGATCGTGTGCATGCATGATGCAGGAATTTGACGTCAGCAAGATTCTTTGATTGCTAATCTCATCGAACTGTGATCATGTTTTCATGATTTTTTCATATGAAATTGGCCACCATCGAGAGAATTTCATGAGCAGATAAAAAAATCTGGTGGTCGTGCATGCAGGACGCAGGAAAAGCTTTGACGTCAGCAACATTGTCAACATGCTGACGTCATGGAACTGCGACAAATCTTTCATGTTTTTTTTAATGAAAATTTCCATGACGAATTAAAAAATATGGTGGTCGCGCATGCAAGATGCAAGCAAAGATTTGACGTCAGCAATGCTACCTACTTGCTTACGTCATGCAACTGTAGCCTGTTTTTCGAGACTGTTTCATGAAATCGCTGATGACCAAAAATTTTCACGAGAAAGTAAAAAATATGGTGGTCTTGCATGCAAGATGAAGTTTGACGTCAGCAAGAATTCATACTTGTGAATGTCATATAACTGTAAACTGTCGTCCACAACCTTTTTCATTTACTTGCTGACGTCAAGGAACTGCGACCGAAATGGGTCATGATCAAAAATTTCAACAAGGAAGTAAAACATATGGCGACCGTGGATGCAAAATGCAAGGAGAGTTTTGACGTCAGCAAGATTCTGTGATTTCCAATCTCATCGAACTGCGATCATGATTTTTCATGAAATCCCTCATGTTCGAAAATTCTCATGGGGTAGAAGAAATGGTGGTCGTGCATGCAGGCTCCAGGAAAAAGTTTGACGTCAGCAAGATTCTCAATTGTATGAAACTGTAACCCGTCTCTCATGTATCTTTCATGGAATTGATCAGGATCGAAAATTTTCATGAGGAAGTAGAAAATATGGTGCTAGTGCATGCAAAATGCAGAAAAAGACTTGACGTCAGCAAGATTCTACACTTGCTGACTTCATCAAGATGTAATCATTTTTTTCATGAAATGCGTCATGATCAAAAAATCTCAATGAGGAAGTAAAAAATATGGTGGTCGTGTATGATGGTGCATAGAAAAGTTTGACGTCAGCAACATCCTCTACTGTTTACGTTGTGAAATTGTAACCCGTCTTCCATAACTTTTTCATGGAATTGCTCATGATCGAAAATTTCCTTGTAGAAGTAAAAAGTTTAGTGGTCGTGCATGCAAGATGCAAAAACCGATTTGACGTCCGCAAGATACCATACTTGCTGACGTCAGCAAGGTGTAATCATTCTTCCATGGTTTTTTATTAAATGGGTCATGATCGGAAAATTCAATAAATGCAATAAGATGCAATAATTTGCAAGATGCAATAAAAGTTTTGACGTCAGCAAGATTCTCTCTCAGCTGGCCTCATCGAATTGCTACATATTCTACACGACTTTTTCGTGAAATCAGTCATGATCGGATGAGGAAGTAAAAAATACGGTGGTCGTGCATGCAAGATGCAAGAAAATGTTTCACATCAGCAATGCAGTCTACTTGCTGACGTCATCAGACTGCGACCATTTTTTCATAGCTTTCTAATGATCGAAAATTTTGATGAGAAACTAAAAAAAATTTTGTGGCCATGCACAAAAAATACTGAATATGGATTTGACGTCAGCAAGATCAGCAGCCATATTGCTTTCCCATGCTTATGTTTAAAAGCGGAACAAAAAAATCAAGCAGCATCCTCTAGAAAAAAATATTCCTTTTTTTCCTCTCATAATGTCCTCGATTATTTAGGCTTAAAAATAAACACTGTCGTCGTTTCCTCATCGTTCGAAAGTAAACACAAAACTGCAGCTAAGAAAACTAGTTCGGCTAGCGTCATTTAGACAGGGTACAAAAGCCTTTTGTACCTGTACAAGATTTTTGTATGTAGAGAAAATTTTTGTATTTTGTAGTTTTCATAGGCTAAAAATGGATATTTTTGAGGTTAAAATATACAAAATTTGAATAAATTTGTGATTGTAGAGAATCCATGAGCATTTTCATGAATTTTCATAAAGTTGATTCTAAATCGAGAGTTTCATGAAAAATTAGCAACTCAGAATGGTCGAAAAATTGTTTTTTCCATATTTGGCTTGGCCAAAATTTGCATAATTGTTATTCAAAAATCAAATAATTTTTGTTATTACAAAATTCGCTATAATTTCACAGGGTAGCTTTTAGCTTAAAATCCATATTTACAGTAAACTTTAATATCAAATCATACTTACTTTCAACCATTCCGTTATCGACATCCCACCTTTCCGACCATTGTTATTTTCTAATGACATCAGGAGCCGGAATATTACAATCAATTAGAATCCAATTGTCAAAAATCTTGTTCATCAAGACATATGACTAATGATAGAAAAACATGCTTCTCTGCTTGGAATTGTCACTGTACAAAGTAGCACGTATACGCAAGGTCCGTTCTATACACTATTGTACGCGTGCACTGTATTAGCATATCAAATATTTGCTTTAGTATGCGAAAAATAGGTTTTTTCTCAAACTGTTCTTTTGATGTTTTCTAACGTGGACACAAAAGAGCAAAAGTTTTTTTTAAACTTTATTGTCCACATTGAAATGTGACGTTTCATTCTTGTAAAATTTTTACAACAAAATTTGAGGTGAAAACTTCAGCATCATGACAGAAGATACGGTGGCGCAACCGATACCAGATTGATTCAGCCACTGAGACTTTATACCGAGTTTCAATTGACCTACTAGTTTAAGAGGATTTCAAGCTAATGTCTCATGATAGCCACTGTTTTTAGCATTATATCTTTAATTTTTGTTCGAGTAACATTGATACTTTTTAATAGGCTTAGGCTTAGGCTTAGGCTTAGGCTTAGGCTTAGGCTTAGGCTTAGGCTTAGGCTTAGGCTTGGGCTTAGGCTTAGGCTTAGGCTTAGGCTTAGGCTTAGGCTTAGGCTTAGGCTTAGGCTTAGGCTTAGGCTTAGGCTCAGGCTTAGGGTTAGGGTTAGGCTTAGCCTTAGGCTTAGGCTTACGCTTAGCGTTAGGCTTAGGCTTAGGCTTAGGCTTAGGCTCAGGCTTAGGGTTAGGGTTAGGCTTAGGCTTAGGCTTAGGCTTAGGCTTAGGCTTAGGCTTAGACTTAGGCTTAGGCTTAGGCTTAGGCTTAGGCTTATGCTTAGGTTTAGGGTTAGGTTTAGGCTTAGGTTTAGGCTTAGGCTTAGGCTTAGGCTTAGGCTTAGGGTTAGGCTTAGGCTTAGGCTTAGGCTTAGGCTTAGGTTTAGGGTTAGGCTTAGGCTTAGGCTTAGGCTTAGGCTTAGGCTTAGGCTTAGGCTTAGGCTTAGGCTAAGGCTTAGGCTTAGGCTTAGGCTTAGGCTTAGGCTTAGGCTTAGGCTTAGGCTTAGGCTTAGGCTCAGGCTTAGCGTTAGGCTTAGGCTTAGGCTTAGGCTTAGGCTCAGGCTTAGGGTTAGGGTTAGGCTTAGGCTTAGGCTTAGGCTTAGGCTTAGGCTTAGGCTTAGGCTTAGGCTTAGACTTAGGCTTAGGCTTAGGCTTAGGCTTAGGCTTAGGCTTAGGCTTAGGCTTAGCGTTAGGCTTAGGCTTAGGCTTAGGCTTAGGCTCAGGCTTAGGGTTAGGGTTAGGCTTAGGCTTAGGCTTAGGCTTAGGCTTAGGCTTAGGCTTAGGCTTAGGCTTAGGCTTAGGCTTAGGCTTAGGCTTAGGCTTAGGCTTAGGCTTAGGCTTAGGCTTAGGCTGATGTAAAAATACGTTCAAAAATAACGAACCTCTAAAACTAAACTAAAAATATAACTCAACAAACAGATTTTTAAAAAATCAAGTAAGCACGATGGACTTCCGTCTGCTGACGTCGTTATATTTTGCAAAATTGGTTTCGCCATTTTGAACATTCGACGACACAATTCCTCCATCGTCGGACTTTTTGTCGTCGCAGATTTGCAATGACGATGACAGGGACCAGGTCCCATCATCGTCCTTCGACCATTCTTGTTCCTCACCGGACGCCCAAAGGAAAAAAATGGCCACACTGCACAATTGGATGGCGTTCGAGATAAAAAAACACAATCGCCAACCGTAGACTCCCTGGGGTGGAAAAATACTTCAGTGTGGGAAAGTACTTCCTGCATGATACGGATGGTGGGAAAATTGTGACGTCAGCAAGACGCGTGTGATTGAGAAAGCCTATTTACAGTGCACAAAAAATGTGACGTCAGGAATGTCAGTGCGAAAATTCGTGGATCAATGACGTCGAAATTTTGCAGATCATGCAGCGACTGACGTCAGCAAGAAACTAAAATACTACGTGATGAGCATAATTTGGTGACTGAGTTCACAGCACTCAAATTTTGCAAAATAGTCTTTTCGTTCAAAGTGAGACTTTTTGTCAAAAATTTACATAATTCGAGGTCAAATATTCGATCAAAGCCGGCCCTATAACACCGGACAAATTTGATAGACCATTCGAAACACCCATCAGAAAGCCGGCGTAAGTTGGCCCGATGTCCAATTGGTTGACACTGTAGCCTGCATGAAAAACTATTATACAGTAAATTGCGTAAGAGTAGAGTGCATTATCAACCATTAAAATACCATGAAGTAAAACATAGTTAAGTACAACACAACACACTGTAAGTAATAATACAGTACAGTAAAATACAGTACCTCCAAATACAGCCAGTAACATACAGTACACTATTATACAGTGCGGTATAACACGAAACAATACATAGAGCAGTGCAATACTGTACAATAAAACACAGTGAGTATAAAAGAAGTACAGTACTGTACAATTCGATATAGTAAAACACATTGTAGTACAGTACAGCAAAATACTGTACAATACAAGATAATACAGTATGACACACTACAATACAGTAAAGCACAGTGAAACACACTACAGTAATACAGTTCAATGCAACACACTATCATACAGAACAGTTCAAAGAACAGTACAATTTTGCACAGTAAAATGCAGTACAGTAAAATACCGTATAAAACAAAACAATTCAGGGCGAAAAAGAACAGCACTGTACAATTCGATAGAGTAAAATATAGCACATAACAGTTAAGTGCAGTACAGTATAGTAGAATAACGTTAAATACTGCACATATGTACCGCACAATATGATGCAAGTATAGCACAGTAAATATGGATAAATACAGTACAGTGCAATTTGGTACATGAAAACTCAATTTAGTATAATACGGTACGTCATTATAGATAAACACAATACTGCGCACAGCAGTACAGTCAGGTACAGTATACTGGAGTATAGTATAGACGAATAGAGGACAGTACAGTGCAGTACAGTATAATACAGTCCAATATAATAAAATGCAATACAGTACACTACGCTACAGTAAATCTGCAGACTACAGTAAAGTACTATGTAATACACTAAATATGATACAATACACTGAGACACAATATAATACAATACAGTATGGTACGATGCAGGAAAGTAACATACAATCCAGTGCAACACAGTACAATCTAGTAGAACACAGAATAGTGTAGTCCACCACAACGTAGTACAGTACAGTATGATAGAGTGCTCTGATAGCACGACATAAAAACACTGTACAGTACAATACAGTATGTTACAGCACAATACAATACAGTATATTAACTACAATACAGAACAGTACAGTACAGTACAGTACTATAAAGTGCCGTACAATGATGTACAGTACAATAGAGTATAGTACAATAGAGTAGAGTACGATAGAGTATAGTACAATACAGTACAGTATAATACACTACAGTACAATACAGTACAGTACAATACTGTACAGTGCAATACAGTACACTACAATACTGTGCAGTAAAATACAGTACAGTACAGTACAATAGAGTACACTACAAAACGGTACAGTACAATACAGTACAGCACAATACAGTCCCACAATCCAGTACTGTAAAATACAGTACAGTACAATACAGTGCAGTACAATACAGTAAAGTACAATACAGTACAGTACAATACAGTACAGTGCAATAAGGCACAGCACAATCCAGTACAGTAAAATACAGCACAGTACAATACAGTTAAGTGCAATACAGTACAGTACAATACAAATACAGTACAATACATTTCACTACAGTACAGTACAGGACAATACAGCGCAGTAGAGAACAGTACAGTGCAATATAGTACAGTGAAATACAGTACAGTACAATACAGTAGAGTACAATACAGTACAGTACAATACAGTACAGTACAGTACAGTACAAAGCAGTGCAGTACAGTGCAGTACAGTATGATACAGTGCAGTACAATGATGTACAGTACAATATGGTGTAGTACAATGCAGTACAGTACAATAGAATACAGTAAAGTGAGTAAAATATCATACCGTTCAGCACATACAGTAAGATACACTACAGTAAGATACATTAAAGCAAGACACAGTGCAGTGAGATACTGTACATTAAGATACAGTGCAGTAAGATACAGCACATTAAGATACACTACAGTAAAATGCAGTAGAATAAGATACAGTACAGTAAGATACATACAGCACACTGAGGTACAGTACAGTAAAATACAGTACAATAAGATACAATGCAGTAAGATACAGTGCAGTAAGGTACAGTACAATAAGATACAGTGAAGCAGGACAGAGTGTAGTGAGACACTGTACAGTAAGATACAGTTCAGTAAGATGAAGAAATAATAATTTTCCACCTGACAGAGCAAAACCGCTGACGCTGGCCTACAAAATTAAGCAAACGATGACCAAAGTTTCATTGCCGGAAAACCCAATAATGAACAAAAATAAACCTTCGCCCAGAAAACCTATGATGAGATTACTGTAGCAGATTACTGTAGCTTCGAAAAAGCTTAACTTTTACAGTGAACTCACCTACTGTAGTAAACAGCTTCCTCACATTGGCTACAGTAAACCATTTTTTGTGAATAAAGTAGTCGGCCAATCTACCGCCAAAAATAACCACCACGGCCATGAAAGCATAGGATAACGAGTTCCAAAAGCCACCCTGGCGAAAAAAGTATGCAAGTTCGAAAATCTACAGTATGCTGATGACGTGACACGACAGGGTGTACTATAAAAAGTTACCATTTCTAAATCGATACCAAATACGTCGTGCAAAAAAGATAGACTGTATATTATGTAAATGTAGAGGGTCCAATTTCGGCAAAATGAGCACAAAACGATGGCCAAAAACGGCTTGCAGGTGGCTATTTTTTTGAACGGTATATCTGCAAACTGATAATCATACTGTAGAAACTTGTGTTACTGTAGCAAAAACCTTGATAATCTAAATTTGACGTTAGCAAGGTGACACTTTTCACCTTAGTTATCCTGTACACGTGACAGTCGATAGAATTTTTGATGTAGGATTTTTCTTTTACAGTAATCGAACGATGATCGGCCGGTCTATCGCTGGTAAAAACGATCCATACCATAAACCACAGTAATCCCAAAAAACCTGAGCATAAGATTGTCATACAGTCTACAGTAATCCATTGATTATTTTTGTAGCATTGTCATCAACTTTTCTGCATTCCTTTTTGGTCAAACCCTGTAAACACATACCGTACACCTAGAATGGCGCTGCCCAGTTGGCCACAGTGATCAAAAATGTAGACAATGGCATCCCGACGACTACGTCAATGTAACATCCTGAAAAATTACAAATTTAAATTGTCTTACAGTTGTCACATGCCGACGGATTTCGTCGAACGTCACGTGATTCACATCAAAATCTTTCATTATGTTTTTCGTTATGTTTTGTGTTATAGTAATTTACATCAATTTTGCGTTTCGTTTTTATACTTTTTACATGCAATTTATGTGTGTACTTTTATGTTTACTTCTGTTGCTTTTGTGCACTTTTATTACCGTTTCGATTGATTATTTTCAATCGCACACGTAGACTACGGTATGTACCTGCTAGTCAAGAATTTCTGTTAGAGATAAGCTCTCCGAGCTCATCGCTGTAATTAGAGCACAACATGCACTTCTTATCAGTAAAAACTAGCAACCTTTCGCAACGTGAAACGACTAGTTGGAAATTCTCACTAGTGACATTCCTATGTTAAGCATGGAGAGTGAAAACTTGCCCCAATGCTTAACGTTGTGAACTGGAAAATGTCTATGTGATCATAGGCATCTTCTGCAACGATTTCCGCTGCAGAAGTTAGCTTGGGAGAGTGTTAACTCCGCCCAAGGCATACTGTAGTTTATGGAGCCCTTTAAAAGGGCATGTTTTGTCTTTTTTTCACTCATTATTGGGCCTAACTGGTTTTCGTGTTCAGCTTTTCGTCTGCGTCGGCCGTCGTCGATATTTTATTATATTTTATTATTGTCAACTGCGTTTCGCCACACGTCGAATAAATTAGCATATTCGTACCCCGACCTACACATACCCGTCGCCCTACAGTAACCCGACCGTAGGAACCGGTCCCCGTCCCCGTTAATTGTAGAACCCCGTCGCCTCTTGCCGAGGAAACATCCATTATCGCCGCCTGCCGATCAGCAGCTGCCAAACCCCACACCGAATCGCTCAGATTCCTGTTCCCGTATATCGCCGTCCGTAGGACCCCGATTTGCCCCCGAACCCGTCGCCCAGCGCCCAGTAATTTGAGAACAGGTGTCCTAAGTCTTCTCAGGGGTTATTAGTGTTGAGGGTATATTTGTGGGAGTCTCCCCTAAGCTAGTTTTCCCCCGGAAGTACCCTCAGTTAAGAAAGCCCTCAGACCCTTAAGGTCAGGGCCAAAAAGGGGATTTAGGTTAACAATCGGGTCCCCTACAGTAAGCCATTCTTCGAATGGCACTGTCCCCCATTCTGGTGAATGAGGACTAGGGATTGGCACCCCCGACCTGGCCGCGTTGTCCATTATTCTACAGCATTAACCCTAGGACAAGGCCGAGGTACACCATAGGTTTACCTGTGGTAGTACCAGCTGGGTTGGGTTCCCGAAACAGAGAACATTACTGGAGCCACCCCAGGGGGTCACAGCATGTCACCTACCGTGTCATGGCCATGTTTCCTATGGGATATGGCACAGGTTTCTCCCGTCAATGTGACTGATCACCACCTCTATTTAATGTGACATGGCTCCACCTCTGTTTAATGTGACATGGCGAGGCTGGAAAATCGACCTTTAAGTCTGACTTCACAGTCCTTGGGAACGAACCTTTTAACCTTTTGAGTGAGATACCTCTTTCAATTAGGTAAACTTTCGGTTTGAGTAGGGGAAACCTCCATCAGACCATGAGAATCGCCACTTGAGTGGGGAAACCTCTCTCAGGTCTGCTGATTCGCATTCCAAGTGGGATTACTGACCCTTAGGATGAAATTTTTGCCCTCATGTAAGTGGATATGCCCGTAAGAAGGTACACTGCCCCTTAGGTCGGAATAGGCCCTTATATTCGAG
Organism: Romanomermis culicivorax; assembly: GCA_963922205.1. Classification (NCBI taxonomy): domain Eukaryota; kingdom Metazoa; phylum Nematoda; class Enoplea; order Mermithida; family Mermithidae; genus Romanomermis; species Romanomermis culicivorax. The sequence continues at coordinate 235,254 of CAWUHX010000329.1, forward strand.
TTTAACGCTAACTCAGATAGCACCGCATTTGAGTAAATTTAATTACTGTAGGTTGGGATTTGCCCCACACATGATTCAATTAATGATTCTTGCGCGTAAATTAATGCCTTATGAGTATAGTAAACCCGTAAGCTTTAATTAATCCCCTGGTGTCCGATTTTTCCCCAGATTTAATCCCCAAGAGTCATAAAAATCCCAGAGTTGAGTAGAGAGAGTATTCTGCCTAAATCTCCTCTGAGCTTTCATTTTCCTTTTCCTTTTCATTTTTCTCTTCCATTTGAGCCTCCATCCACTGCGTGTGATCGGATAGGTTACTGTAGTGCCGTAGGCCTTTTGGTTACAGTACAACTGTGATTTGCATGTACTCTAACTACAGTATACCTGGGTATGGGTACTTGAGTATCACAGCCCATGAGGTTTTCACAGCCCCTGAGGGTTTCGGGATCTCCGATCACGAGGTACAGTATACCTTCCACTCTGGATTCTGGACGTCAAGTGTGGTCGTGATTTGTTATCTGTGTCTGGCATGTGTGTCAACAGACTTTTTCAAAATCTTTATTATCTTTCACTGAGCACTAGCCAAGTTGCTCATTTTTCCGGCCAAACAAGCCAAAATTTTACTGTTGACACATATAACACCGTACTTAGCAGATCACATTGCTTATCTCTAGGGCCTCAAATTTTATTTTTATTTACTTTACTTTTTATTTCTCGGTCTTCTATGCGTAGCGTGTGACCCAATTATCATAACTTTTTCACCCAATAAATTTTCTCATCTCCAAAATCAACTCAAATAAAACTTATAACCCACTTTCTTTTCTCTCTACCTTTTCTAAACAAACAATTCAAATTTATCCTTTTTCCTACCCAAAAAAAAACAAACAAAACATTCTCTTTTTCACTTCTATTCAAATTTTTCAAAAACACAACTTTTTCTTCATCGGTCACACATACATGGTAGTTGGCAAACCTTCAGTAGGTCATTCTTATTATTTTTTCCACTACTGTATGGTCTTCTCTTCATCTTCTTTTCTTCTCTCTCTAGGTGGTTGCACGTGGTGGGGATCTTACCGATCGGGACCACTGACGTCAGCAACAACTACTTCCTGGGTTGTTGTTATGAGGTGCTGTGTCTTGAGCGACCCTACCTCTGACGTCCGCAACTACCTCACACGCTGCTGTTGCACTGAGGCGTGACTAGCAGGGTCATGCCTCTGACGTCAGCAATAGCTGCATAGCATGTGGCCATTAAGGGGTTGATGGTTCTCTGTGTCCTCCCCCTGCGTCTGCAATAGCTGCATCCCTTGCTGTTGCTTTAAGGGGTGGGTGGCCCTCCGGCTCTACCTCTGACGTCAGCAATGGCAACGTAACAGGTTGTTATTGCAGGATGGTGACTGTATGGCACTGTCTTTTTGACGTCTGCAACAGCAGAGGCTCGTGTTGTTGCACTAGGATTGGTCGGTTATCCCGACTTCAGTCCTTGATGTCAGCAACAACAATGCACCGTATTGTTGTTCGGAAATATGAGGCCTTACAAACCGAACATCTGGCGTCTGCAACAACTGCATCTCATATCATTGTTGTAGGATAACTGAGACTCAGCTATTACCTTTTGACGTCAGCAATGGCGATGCTCCGTGTTGTCGTAGCAAGGTTGCTGGCCTAGGGCCCTATCTACTGATGTCCACAATGATAAATCTCTATTCCAGTATCGGAATTAAGACTGTACAGTCTTATTCTGGCATCAGCAACGGCGATGCCCTGTATTGCCATAAAGAGTCTGTAGCCGTAGGCTCTTACTTTTTGGCGTACATACTGCAACATGAGATTATGGCACTTACATCCCAGTCACCTGAGGTCAGCACCGAGTGTGTGGTGGTGTATATCACATCTTTTGACGTCAGCAACGGGTTAATGTGGGTTTCCAAGATGCCACTTGAGTCCTAGGTGATGATTGGAGTATTACTTCCTCACCTATGGCTCTTGTTTGAGGGTTGTGTCTGTGCATCACTGGTGCCTGGGAAACATCAGTAGACATACTCACTCAATCCGAGATGCACTCAGTCCGTGATACTGATCAGGTTGTCCGCAAGGGTAGCGGCACTGATGGATCAGCACGTGACTACTCTTCTAAGCTTTAACTGTAGGTTCGAACGGGTTTACACTCGGCCTCAGCTGGGTTGGTTGTTCAACATATGCAACCGTTAGGCATTTGCAGTCGGTACTGCCTGTGTCTAACAACTGCAAGGGTTGACAACCTTCTTGTAAATTCCTTATCTAAATTCTCGCATTTCTTTCTCATCTATGATCTTCTTTAGTGCCCCCGCCAGAATAATTCCTCAGGAATTACAGCACAGCCACTGGTTGGGCCTAAAGTGTAAAAGACCCCCCTGTAATCTCTTCCTTACACTCAAATGCCTTGGTTAGCTGGCCTAATAATGTCTGCACTAGAGTCGCCCTTAATCCTGAGTTGGCCTCCGTTGGTTTGTCCCTTAGCATAATATAACGGCTAGTCCGCCTAAGCGAAGGTGTTCGAGTCCGCCTAAACACATTACAACTAAGTCCGCCTTAGCCCCTCACTTTACACTCATCTATTCGAGACAGACTGTACCCCTGATCTCAAGATGCATTGAGCCTAGCCTCAATTCATAGCAGGAAGCCTGCATTTCCCCACCTCCATTTTGGCACAGCTGGGCCAAGGACCCCCATGCCCTTTTACTGACCGAGTGTGTCAGAATAGCACCTTGGTACCTGGTGCTCTTATATCTGAACTGGTGACCTGCGATCCTCACTTCATCTCAGTGAACGGAAACCCGGCCCCCAGCTGTATATAATACTTTGGAGAGTTCCCATTCTGTTCGAAACGCGCATTCCCGTTTTGGGCACGGTTGTAGCATACATGAGAATGACGTCCTCCCGGGATCCTCCTGTCTAGTCATCACACTTTTCAGAGTTCGCAATTGCTCCTAGTGAGTGAGGCCGATTGTGTAATAGTGCGTTCCCCTTTGCGTAGTCTGGTTTGTAAACTAATTTTGTCTCTATCTATTTGCACCCACTAAGTTTACTTTAAGTTGTCCCCCTTTACTTACTAATTCTTAAGCTACTCCATGCGCTACTCCTGGTGAGTAGGACTTTGTCGGTTACAAGCCCTCCCATATCCCAAAGTTTGTAAACTAGTACAACGGACTTAACCTCCAGATAAAATTCCCTTTTGAGCGGGTTTATCCGTACGTCCTCATGTCGATCCCTTAATTTTATGGTTGGAGTTCCACAACTTTTATTCAAATCTATTTACTCTTGGTTCTAATAACCGGGTCTTGCCCCATTCATTCCTAAAGTTTGGGTATAATTTTCCCTCTCTTTACACTTGGGTTATCCCCTCTTTAACTACATAGGTGACCAGATAAATTCCCTTCTGAGTCAACCTATCTCTCCTTCCGGCTGTTCTGAGAGCTAAAACCTTGTTCTTTTCTAGCCCCATCGCTGAGTGGTCGCTAGATATTGTAAAGAACAAGAGTTACAGCCTCAACACGCCGTCGCGCAAACGATCTCGTAATTCCTGCGCTTCCTCGCCACGCAACTACAAAAGTAACTCTTACTTCACTTCTACAAAATAGAGACACCTAGACGTTCCTGTCGCCTTAGTACTAAGCTTAAGCAGACAAGTGAGCCCCTCTCTAATCAGTTTGATCGAATAACTTCACAGGCACGATCAGCAATCTTAGATACCTTACAGGAAGACGAATTCTCATCTATGAAGTCAGAAATTGATTTACCTTCACAGATTGAGAATAAGGTCCAAGCTGCATTTGAGAATGCCCTTGGACCACTCAACCAAAAGCTGGAGGCTATGAATGGCAGAAGGCACCCTCCTGTGTCCAGCTTCATGGCCCCTCCTGCCTTTTCAGGTGCTTTTGGTGAGTCCATAACAGATTTTATATCTCACTTGACCCGCTTCTTTACACTTCAAGGGGTAACAGAAGCGGATCATGCATATAAAATCGCGTTTTTGGAGTCTTGCCTCACAGGTCCTGCTTTGGCATCCTATCGGGACTTTAGCAGTGGTACTCCGCAGCCTACCCACTACGAAGAGTTCACAGCTTTTCTTAGGAGAGACTTTCCAGTAGGGGGTGACTCAGATCTGCATCAGCAGTTGATCCAAGATAGCCTGCAAAAGCGGACTGAGTCCGCGATAGTCTACCTTGAGCACCTTAAGAGACTGTCCAGGGTGGCTTATCTGGATCTCGCAACTGACGTTAGGGATTCTATTATTAAACCTATCTTTCTGAGAGGGTTGAAACCAGTCCTTAGAGATAGTATTAAGTTCAGGGAGTTCACAACTCTTGAAGAGACTCTCAAAGCAGCCTGTTACATGGAATCACAGATTTTTCGGGATGAGATTAGGTATACTGCCCCATCTAATGCTGTTTTTTCTTCAGAACAAAGGACCACCAACAACGTCAGGTCAATGTCGAATCAAAGGAGCACCACTCTACGTCCAACGGTAACGCCGTCCGACGAAATTCAACGTTTACAATCGGAGATGGCCCAGCTCACGGCTCAGGTTGCACGACTTACGGCTCAGCAATCGGCCCCGCCTTCGAGAAATTCGATGCCGTCATCGAGGCCGTCGACGCGTGTCCAAACCCCTGGCAATCGCCCGTCAGGGGCACATCTACAGATGTGCTCCTACCATGGACGCTGCACCCACAACAACGCTACTTGCCGGGCGCAAAATCCCGATAGCGCTGGCCCTAGCACTGCCTCTGCCACCGGCGCCAGCCGTTGCTATTTTTGTCGAACGAGGGCGCACCCGACTGACTGATGCGACAGACCCTGCCCGCATTGTCAAAAATTACGAGTGCACAGGGCAACGGCTTGCCTTAATCGAAATTTGACCCTGCCTGGTGAGACTAATTTTGGTAATTCTGGTTATTCTCCTCAGGGGGCAAGTGGAAATTTTCGGCGGTATGCTAATCCAACTCCTCACGGGACAGGGAACCAATATCGGTCACCCCTACGGCAAAATAATGCTATAGGGGCTACCGACGGTCTTCTTCACCCAGATCTGTTTGATCTGGATGATGAAGTTCTGGCTGAACACCTGGCGGATCGCTCACAACTGTGTTATCCTGTCTGTGTAATCAGTATTGGGTTTTCACCTGCAGCAGTGGTTTCGGCGGCTCCGTTGTCGACTTTGCCGCCACCACCACCAAAATACGCGACGCCGGTCAACGTAAACCCGTCAGTGACATCGAAAACGACTGGCGACGTCAGCGTAATCACATCGTATCGACCGACGGAAGGTACACCGGCGCCCACGGCACGTGCTATCAACCAGGGACCCCCGCCCGGAATTCCCATGGACTCCGCATTGGAGGTCGTCGGTCAACTGGAATCGATGAATCTGCTAGGTAAACTACCTTCTTTTTCTGAAGTTTCAGGTCCAAAAATTAGATATCCTTACAAGTCACGGGCTTTAATGATTCCTTGTTTACAGATTCCTCATTCATCACTGAGGCGATGCTGGCTGTTTGGTCAACCGATTTGGCCAAAAAGTATCTGCACCTCCCCTGGGCGCTACTCAACGAGCCCTTCGAGGTTGAGGCGCTTACGGCCGCCGATGCCATGCTATCAGCACCGACGGTGTTGCGGTTTTTGGGACCTGACGTCGCTCGACGGGCGCTCGAGTTTATCGCCGACGGAACTATTCGCGCCACCCCAGTGGACAAGATCCTGTTGGACAGTGAACTGTCGTCACCGGCAGTGGACGCCATCCGCCGTGCTGTGGAGCAAGCCAGTCGCAATGTGTGGCCCACAGCAGTTGTTGCCACATCACCAACGACAACGACGACGGGAGCCCAAACTTTGGTGGCGATTGCCCAGCAGCAACTGGTTGCCAACGCCTTTGGAGAACTGTTGCCCGCCGTTCACAACGCCGTCAACGTCACCGAGGCGTCGCCATTTCCGATGGCAACCGTCCCGCGGTCCCCGAAGATTGGCGTTCTTCGAGAAGTCCACCCGTGCGGAGGCTTGGTCATCGACTTCCCCGGAGAGGAGCCCATATCGTCCGATGACGATGACGTCGAAGAATGAAGCCGCCCGATGGGTGAAGACTGTAAATTTTGGTGTAAATTTGCAAACACGGGTTGTAAATATTTTGTTTGTAATTAATTGGGCCTTTGTAACACTACTGTTCTTAGGGATGAGCTCTGCAACACATGCTACTCAATACCAATTTTGTGGTCTTTCAAGAAGCGTTCATCCACTTGAGTTACCCCAAAAAGTTGAATTCAAACCACCAAAATCTTCGTGGAGTCCACGATGCATGAATGTTACAGTATATGTACCTATTTCTGATCCAATCACGACTAAAGCATGGAAATATACCTTGCGGAATCGTAAGGTATGCACAAACACTGGTTTTTTCGGATCTAGGGGCATTACTGCCGACGTCATAACCACTCAGCATCTAGCCCCTGCAGTGTGTACACCAGCACATCGCACAAAGGTGTTTGGTTTACAAAAGCTCGTGGAAATACATCCTGGCTTTTATAGCACTAACCAAACACTGGAGGTGATGTACTCATGGTGCTGCAATGACATCTGCAAGACAGTGACTAACCTCTTCATCGAGGAGGGACAGGTCGCTTCGTGGGATGGCACTACAGCTCTAAGTACCTTAGGAGATGTAGGTGGATGCAGTCCCACTGCAGGTCAATGCACTACTCTTGACGGGGTAATTGTTTGGCCCGCCACAAACTTTACAGCACAGTGCCATTATCGGCCACAGGGTAATTACACTGCATCTGTATCAGGGAACCACATCATCATCGATGATTTGCAGGTTGCCCTGAAAATCCCGGGAAACTCTCATGTGTTTCGGCTGTGTCCTGACCTCCGGTTGAATACACTGCGAACGGATCAGGGTCTTCTTCTACGCATCCACGGAAGATTTAATCTGACCCAGAGGTTGTTCGGATTGGCAAAGGACTCCCGTCCTGACCCCGTCAATGCCAAACTGAATTACCTGGCTCAGCAGATCAAAGAGTCAGAAATTAACAATTTTCGATTCATGTGATTAGAGTTGTGTTCTCACACTCAACGCTACCTTGATCTGACTTAGCAGTTGCTCCGTTTTGACCCTACACTAGGAGCCCGGGCATTCCTTCAAAGGAATGATCTGACGGCGGAATTTACGGGCAAAGCACTGACGATATGGCCGTGTCAAAAGGTCAACGCCACTTATGTCTATCATTCGTACCGAGTGGGAGACACCTGCTACAAATATCTACCCGTACAGGTTGGCGGTACCATTTATTTTGCCACCCCCGGTGGCCCAGATCTCACTAAATTCAGTCCAAAGGTGCCGTGTGACCACCACTTTACAGGGATTTTCCGAAATCGCTCTGGCTGGTTTACTGAATCTGGCGCGGTCCATGTGAGCCACATTCCGCTTGAGCTGTTCTGGAAACAGCGCTTCAACGTCACTCACTTTGACGCGCTTGCGCTCTTTCATGATCAGTTGGCAATGACCCCTTCAAGTTTCGCTTTCTTTAAACAGTACGTTTACAAGACTGAGCAAATTGAAGCAGTCTTGAACCGGTTGGTAAACTATACGGCTGGTTTATCCCTACAACCAGATACCCTGTATCAGGCGGTTGCAGGGGTAGGGACTGACATCAAAGCCTCACTGGAAGGTGTTGGTCTGGCAGCAAACCATGTGATTACTGGTCAGCAGCACAACCTCATGCAGGGCTTACAGTCTCTTTTGAGCGGACCAGTGCAGCTAATCTTTAACACACTTATTGCCCTGGCAGTACTGGCCGGTACAGGATTTCTCATCTACGTTGGGATCTCCTATTACCTCAGTTACCGCCTGCAGAAAAGACAGGTTCAGTTTGTTAGCCAATACTCTCCGTTGAACCTCCTCCGGAAAGTTCAGCCTTGGGTAGGTTTTCATTATGTACAGAACGATGTGCCAACTCAGTTAGACAGGATCACTCCGTGTTTTGTCGTACTAGTTGACCACAAGGAAACTCCCGCATTCCTTGATACTGGTTGTCCAGGGACTATCATTAGTCAACGCCTTCACAAAGCGCTGATCAAAGAAAGTCCGAAGGCGGGGATGGCTTTCCAGCAACATCACGACTTCAACCCATTGATGAGTATCAATGGTAAAGCTGTCCATACACTCCTTTCAGGACCGTATGAGATGATGTTGCCCGGAACCCGTCAGCCACACACACGAGTGGATATACATCTCCATGTGTGTAAGACTACGTCTCCTTTCTGGGCACTGGTCGATCTGATTCTTGGATTGGACTTTCTAGAACAATTCCAGAATATTACGTTTGATTACCAACAACATGTCTGTCGATTGAATGTGGTAGAACTGCCACTTCTCTTGACAGCGGCTGAGATTGATCAGATCGAACCCTGGTGGGAGAACACACGTTCACTGTCAAGGACATCCCACAGGCCCGGGTCTCAATCAAGATCAAGGACTTCGTCCCTTTCTCAGCCACCCTCGCGAGCTTCCTCCATTGCCTCATCCTGTGGGTCAACCAGCGGGAGTAGAACCTCTTCTAGACAGGCTAGTGGTCATTTTATGGCAACGTCAGGATCAAACTGTCCTCTACCCCCGCCTGGAAATTCTCCAGTTACACTAGAGAAAGGCCGTTTTCGCGAGCCTAGTGATTCTGATGCACCTGCATCCCCTGTACTAGAGGTGCCACCACTCTCTGATGCTGAGGTTGAATCACTAGGAGCTACTCAGAGCTCAGGAGAGAGATCAGATCATGTACTTACTGTGCAGGTCCATCCAACTCCTAGGACCAATCCGGAAACATCGGTTGGTTATGCTCTGGTAGGATTACTCAGACGCACTGGTTTGCCAATACCAAAGCAAACAAATGCGCCCGAGTCGAGCTTTGATGACTCTGTGCCTGACCCAGGTCATGTAGTATCAGCTTTCTACCCCACTGAAATGAGGACCCCTCATATCAAGGTTCTACTGAACAATTGGGTAGAGGCCAAAGCTCTAATTGATACTGGAGCAGTTTTCTCGCTCCTGGATCACAAGTTGGCGGTCCAGTTACCCAACTTGGTGCTCACAGAGACTAGGGCCCGCCCCATAGCAGCCAATGGGTCCCCGATTCTACTGCTAGGCTCTGCCTATGTCACGGTAACAGTGGCTGATGTCTCTGAACGGATTCAAGTCCAGGTTCAAGAGAATTGTTCAGCTGAACTAGTCTTGGGGACGAACTTCCTCAGACGTTTCAATTGCGTCAACTTGAGCTGGGAGAAATCTTTCCTCCAGTTCAAAGAACTTCGAGTTCCGTGTGAAGGCCTCATCCACAATCCACCTTCTGCTCGTGGGGCACTACCCTTGCAGGAGTGGATTGTCCTTGAGCCTCGCTCGCTAACGCAATTCACTGCACCTGTATCTTCAATGTATGCAACTGTACCCGAGGTAGCTTTCTTTCCTAAGCCTCTTTTGGGACAGCAACGCAATGTATACTTTGCTGGTACTGTGAGTACTGTGACCAATGGTCGCATACCCCTACAGGTAGTTAACCAAAGTACACACTCAGTGGTTCTCTACCCACACACAACCATCGGTCATGTGCAGATGCATACTGATTCCTCACAGGGATCGGCAGTCAAGTCTGATACCATTCTTGACCGTAAGTGGGTTGAAGTCAATGCTGTGATATCTTCAGATATCCCCTCACAGGATAAAGCAGCGTTGCTCGATCTGCTGGTTGCATTTACTGACCTCTACACTATTGATGAGAAGGACACAGGTTCCACTGACCTCGTGCACCACGAGATCAGCACGGGTGACGCTCGACCAGTCCGCCGTTTCCCTTACCGCACCGGGCCCAAGGAAAAGTATCTCATCATACAAGAAGTCAAGGCCCTCCAGGAAAAAGGTATTATTCCGCCTAGCACTTCTCCCTGGGCTACTAACACCATTCTGGTTCGCAAGAAGAATGGGTCACACCGGATGTGTGTTGATTTTCGTGGTCTTAAGGAGGTTATGAAAAAGGCTGTTTATCCTCTCCCACGGATTGATGATATCCTGGACACACTCAAGGGTATGGAATACTTTACTACCCTTGACCAGGCTAATGCCTACTGGTCTATACCTATTGCCGAGGCAGACAAGGAGAAAACGGCATTTAATACGCCTATTGGACTTTACGAGTTCAACTATCTGCCTTTTGGTCTCTGCAATAACCCTGGGACGTTTCAACGCCTCATGGATTTGCTTCTTACAGGATTGCAGTGGCGCACTGCACTGACCTATCTCGATGACATCTTGGTGTTCGGGAACTCTCACATCCAGATGCTTGAGCGCCTGATGGATGTGTTTACGCATCTCCGTCAGGGTGGAATGAAGCTCAGACTGAGCAAGTGCAAGTTTTCGCACTCTGAGGTAGAATATCTCAGGTACCGCATCTCACGGAAAGGTCTCGAGCCGGATAAAGTCAAATTGGCTGCCGTCCAGGATTTACCCATTCCTCAAAACGCCAAAGACCTCAAGTCTTTTCTTGGTCTTGTGTCTTATTATAGGCGTTTCATCCCTGGTTGCGCCCGGCTTAGCGAGCCGCTGACCAAGCTCTTACGGAAGGAAGTTACCTTCCAGTGGTCAAACCTCAGCAAACGGCGTTCGACGAACTCCGAAGGCTGTTGTTGAACCCTCCTGTCCTGCGCCAGCTGGACTTTACGAAATCCTTCATACTTCAAACTGATGCAAGTATTTCGGGGATAGGAGCAGTTCTAAGCCAGTTAGACGAAAATGGATACAACCATCTTGTTGCATAGGCCAGTAGAGGGTTAACAGCAGCTGAGAAAAACTACACTATTACGGAGTTAGAGACTCTCGCCATTGTCCATTTTGTTAAGCACTTTCAGCCTTACCTCTTTCAACATGAGGTGGTCGTTCAGACCGACCACACTGCTGTTAAGGCTGTGTTGGAAAAACCGAACCCTTCGTCCCGGATAGCTCGGTGGGGCCTCGCGTTAGCTGAATTCAAACTGACTATTCGGCCGTGAAAAGGTCGGTCTAATGGTAATGCTGACGCATTATCACGCCTTCCTGATCCTAATTCCCTTGCCGGGGAGAGTATTGACGATATTCCCCTATACAGACCCGAGGGAGAAGTCATGATGATCTCCGATGGTGCGCAGCGCCTGGCGAATTCATCCCAACAGACCACCAATGGTGTGCAGCACCTGGCCAGGTCTGAGTCTTATGCAGAGATATCACAGGATGCGCAGCACCATGACCTTCTCGCAACTCAGTTTGAGGATCCGGAACTAGCCTCCATTCTTAGGTCACTAAAACCCTACGGTGATCAGAATGATGTTAATGGCTACCACCTGTTGGATAACATCCTTCAAAAGTGGACAGGCGAGTCCAACAAGATTGTTGTGCCTCGTTCAATGGTTACTACCATTATTGAGGCTCACCATAACGACATTCTTGCTGGACACTTTGGTGCGAAACGTACCGCGAGGCTAATAGCCCGCAGGTACCACTGGCCTTCCCTCAGTGCGGACGTCAAGTCCTTTTGCCAGCGGTATGATCTTTGCCAACGGAATAAACCCGCAAGATAAAAGACCCGTGCAACTCTGAAACCTATTTCCATTACTTGACCGTTTCATCGAGTCGGTGTCGACTGTATGAGACCAATGACCACTAGTGAAAATGGAAACCATTTTATTGTAGTCTTTATAGACTACTTTACTAAATGGGTTGAAGCTTTCGCTACTCCGGACATTACTGCGCAAACCATAGCTCGACTTTTTGTTACTCAAATTGTCTGCAGACATGGGGCACCGCAGATTCTTCAGTCTGATCGTGGTACTGATTTCACGTCCAAACTGATGACTGAAATCACTGCCATTTGTTCAACTAAGAAAATCCACTCCACTGCTTATCATCCCATGACAAACGGCGAAGTGGAAAGAGCTAATCAAACGCTAGCTACACGGCTACGTATGTATGTCCATCAAGGTCATACTGATTGGGATGAACACCGGCCATATTCTGTGTTTGCTGTTAACATTAGCATGAACGAGTCCACAGGGTATTCACCCTTTGAGCTCATGTATGGTCATACTCCCATGCTACCGGTTGATGCAGCACTCTCATTCAATCCTCCGGCTCATATCATAGACGTTTCTACTTATGATATGGAGGTCAAACGGCATTTCACAAATGCCTTGACTTTGATCCAAAGCCGAATTGAAAGATCACAAGCGGCTTATGCTAGGTCCTACGACGGCATGGCACGAGATGTCTCATACAAAGTGGGGGATCAGGTGCTCAAACTGCGCACTACTGGAAAACGTGGTCTAACGCCCAAATTATTGCCCATTTATGATGTCCCCTACTTTGTCACAAATGTAGCATATCCCAATGTCACCATTCGACTTGAGACTGATCAAGAAGATACTGTGCATGTCAATCAGCTAAGACGCTACGTGTCACCTGCTTAGCCTACAGAAGAAGAGGAGATACCTTCCACTTCCCAGGTCATTGAGACGGCACCTTTGTTGATCCCGTCAACAAATAGAGATTTTACACAAGATCTCTTTGACCCACATCTTGATGCAGAGGTCTCTGACCCGTAATCAGGTAGCTCTTCTCTCCTTTACTTACGGACGGGGTTGTCCTTTTTCGAAGGACTGTTGTGCCCCTCACAGGATACCCACTCCTGTTCCATGCTGGAATGGCAGTGTAAAGGAGACAATGAGCAGCGATCAATGCATCTAAACTAGGGTATTGCCTCACATTGCAGGCGCATCCGTGCGACAGCCTATATCTCGCCTCTAAAATTTTTCTTTTAGTCTTGTTTCAGATTTCACAAATCAACCGACAATTGGCAACTTCACCGAAGGGATCAAATGACGTCAGCAACTTCACGCATCTCCAATCGACGTCAGCAACTCCACGCAACATTGACACAATTTCACAAACCAGAACACACCGAAAAACCGCTGGACCATCGACCGCTCGCCGTCACCATCACCTGAACGTTTGACCCTCACAAACGCGCACAAGGATGAGGACGCCCTTTTTCGAAGAACCGCCGTGTCACGTGCCAACGGATTTCATCCAACATCACGTGATTCACATCACAATCTTTCATTATGTTTTTCGTTATGTTTTGTGTTATAGTAATTTACATCAATTTTGCGTTTCGTTTTTATACTTTTTACCTGCAATTTATGTGTGTACTTTTATGTTTACTTCTGTTGCTTTGTGCACTTTTATTTCCGTTTTGATTTATTATTTTCAATCGCACACGTAGACTACGGTATTTACCCGCTAGTCAAGAATTTCTGTTAGAGATAAGCTCTCTGAGCTCATCGCTGTAATTAGAGCACAACGTGCACTTCTTATCAGTAAAAACTAGCGACGTTTCCCAACGTGAAACGACTAGTTGGAAATTCTCACTAGTGACGTTCCTATGTTAAGCATGGAGAGTGAAAACTTGCCCCAATGCTTAACGTTGTGAACTGGAAAATGTCTATGTGATCATAGGCATCTCCTGCAACGATTTCCGCTGCAGAAGTTAGCTTGGGGGAGTGTTAACTCCGCCCAAGGCATACTGTAGTTTATGGAGCCCTTTAAAACGGCATGTTTTGTCTTTTTGTCACTCATTATTGGGCCTAACTGGTTTTCGTGTTCAGCTCTTCGTTCTCGTCCGCCGTCGTCGATATTTTATTATATTTTATTATTGTCAACTGCGTTTCGCCACACGTCGAATAAATTAGCATATTCATACCCCGACCTACACATACCCGTCGCCCTACAGTAACCCGACTGTAGGAACCCATCCCCGTCGGCGTTAATTGTAGAACCCAGTCGCCCCTCGCCCAGGAAACGTCCGTTATCGCCGCCTGCCGATCAGCAGCCGCCAAACCCCACGCCGAATCGCTCGGATTCCCGTTCCCATATATCGCCGTCCGTAGGACCCCAATTTGCTACCGAACCCGTCGCCCAGCGTGGAGTAATTTGAGAAGAGGTGTCGTAAGTCTTCTCAGGCGTTATAAAGAGGTGTCGTAAGTCTTCTCAGGCGTTATTAGTGTTGAGGGTATATTTGTGGGAGTCTCCCCTAAGCTAGTTTTCCCCCAGAAGTACCCTCAGTTAAGAAAGCCCTCAGACCCTTAAGGTCAGGGCCAAAAAGGGGATTTAGGTTAACAATCGGGTCCCCTACAGTAAGCCATTCTTCGAATGGCACCGTCCCCCATTCCGGTAAATGAGGACTAGGGATTGGCACCCCCGACCCGGCTGTGTTGTCCATTATTCTACAGCATTAACCCTAGGACAAGGCCGAGGTACACCATAGGTTTACCAGTGGTAGTACCAGCTGGGTTGGGTTCCGGAAACAGAGAACATTACTGGAGCCACCCCACGGGGTCACAGCATGTCACCTACCGTGTCATGGCCATGTTTCCTATGGGATATAGCACAGGTTTCTCCAGTCAATGTGACTGATCACCACCTCTATTTAATGTGACATAGCTCCACCTCTGTTTAATGTGACACAGTAACTGTATGCATGAACTGTAACACCCATGCCTGAGCCAAAGTCTGCCATGCTCAGAGAAAAGCCTATAAGCCTAAAGCTGAGCCAGAAAATAGGCCCAAGCAAAATCCTAGTCCAATCGGCTTAGCCGAGGACTAAGCCTAAGCCTAAGCCTAAGCGTAAGCCTAAGCCTAAGCCTAAGCCTAAGCCTAAGCCTAAGCCTAAGCCTAAGCCTAAGCCTAAGCCTAAGCCTAAGCCTAAGCCTAAGCCTAAGCGTAAGCGTAAGCCTAAGCCTAAGCCTAAGCCTAAGCCTAAGCCTAAGCCTAAGCCTAAGCCTAAGCCTAAGCCTAAGCCTAAGCCTAAGCCTAAGCCTAAGCCTAAGCCTAAGCCTAAGCCTAAGCCTAAGCCTAAGCCTAAGCCTAAGCCTAAGCCTAAGTTTAAGCCTAAGCCTAAGCCTAAGCCTAAGCTTACAGCTTATCTCAACCCTAAGCCTAGGTCTTATAACTCACCACACATGGAAGTGGTTATCAATCTCGATTTTTCCAACGGCGGCGCCCAAAATTTCCACATTTGAAAAGAGGCGGGGAAAGCCACTCCCTACAGTATAAAAAAATTTAGGGCATTTTCTTAGTCTTACATTTTGGCAGAGTAACTCCTCGCGAACAACAGTCCTTGGCAAAAGTGTACGACTATGGCGGCGGAATAGTGCAGAGAAATAACAGCGGGTATTAGCATGTTGAGAATGGAAGTCAAACCGACAGCTAGGCCCAAAATTCTACAAAAAAGGATGTGAAATTTTTTGTAAACTACAGTAACCTAATTGTGAATTTCAAAACGGGCATTTTAACTTTAAATTTTTTGAAAAATTTAATTAATTTGGTATCAATTTATTGGTCTCATTGAGTTCTATCATATCATACCATTCTGATTGTCCTATCTAAATTTGTCATGGATTTCTAACCAAAAAAATCAAATTACTTACTTTTTTGGCGAAAATTGGCAACAAATGATGCCGCCGGGCAATTGTAACGTCAATGTGCCGTAAAAAATGGCGCTGACGAATAACCCTTGCAACTGATGATCCCACGACAAAAAAGGAGCCTAAAGAAAAAACATTTAGAATGATGTGCTTGCTGACGTCAAGGTGAATCACCAGGAGGACGTCATCCGTAAGGTTTGATGTCAAACTGCTTCCGTTTTCGGGTGCAGCGACACCACTGCGCAAGCAATGTTGAGCCCGAGCCGCACCGATGTTGCATCGGATGCCGAATAGGACGGTGAATCCTAAGTTCATCAGAATGGCCAACGTCCAACGTTGGGGCATGTAGTAGGAGCAGCAGCATAGAAAACGTTTGGTCAGAATCTGCATAGATTGAATTCAAAATTTGAAAATGAAATTAGGAGACCTGAATATAGCTCTGCAAGATCTATTGAATGGCTTGGGTTTGGCCTTAGGCTTAGGCTTAGGCTTAGGATTAGGCTTAGGCAGGCTTAGGCTTAGGCTTGGGCTTATGCATAGGCTTAGACTTAGGCTTAGGCTTAAAGAAAGGCTGGTCTCGCTTGAAACGTGGTTTCTCGAAAAGCGAACTTCACAAGCCAAATCTAATGTTCAAACAAGGAAGTTTTAAGTCAGCATGGTCTCTTCATGTTACCAAAATTCATATTAAACCTGAGAATCATCGGAACTATATGTCAAGTGATCATTAGAATTTTAACTTACCTTAGAGATCATTCACGGCTTAGAATCATAATTAAAAGATTCTAATTTCTCATCAAAATTTAACGAGTCCAAAGATGATGAATGCGCCATCAGCTTGATACAAATAATTCCACACTTGATGAAACTTGAATTTTAGTTAAAATTAATCTTTTTTTGATCTTTAGTCATTAAATTAACGTCACTTTCTAGTTTGAAGAAGTTTGCTCAAAAGAAAATTAATCACAAAAAAAGTTGATTAATAGTGTAGTTCAAACACTATTTTTTTCCTTGTCCAGGTATTACTGACGTATAAACATGCAATAGATTATAATAAACATTTGCTAGATTTTTAGAAATTTTGAGCTTTTTGAAGTTTACCGTACTTTTTGAAAGCAAAAAAAATCCAATTCGACATGTAACAACTTTTGAAAAAAGAGTGTCATGTATTGTAAAAATTTTAAAATGAGAAAAATATGGGATCTAGATCAAGAAATTGATAGTGAAAAATTCCAAAGTTGAAAAATATGAATAATCAGAATTGGGCTCAACAATCAATGATTTACATGGTTAATTAAAAATTTGATGAGAAAAGTATATCAAAATATCAAGGTTTTTTATTTATGTGGTCATGAATTTCATGATTTTTCATCTTTGATCACAAGTCCTTGAGTCTATCTTAGTAGATCATTTTCCACAAAAATACTTCCGGTTAATGTTGAAAAGGAAGTTTTGCTAAATCGAGATTGTTTTTGAATTTATTTTGCTTTAGGATGTCCGGCCTTATGAAGATGTTTCCATACATTCTAGTCACATTTATTATCTTGAAGGTTTTTGGTGGATTATTTATTGATCAATGAATTCAGAATAGATTGATTCTAAATTCAAGAAAATTTCGCCTGAAGATGTTCAAAAAAGTCGAATTTGTATCGTAGAAGTTATAAAAGTTGATATTTTAATTTATTGCACTTTATGTTGTATAGGATAAAATAATTTGACGATTAATCGCGCATGTTTCAATAGAGACATAGGGAACATAGAAGAGCGCGGAACACTCCGAGTATTTGACGAATTTCACCCAATGATAATCGTATGCAGGAGATTGACCGGATTGTAGAGAGTGCTATGTCAATTTATCCAAGGAACTTTGCTCAGGTCGTTTAAGGTTTCCGGATGCCGAAACTTGGACTGCGCTAACTTACCCAATTAGGAATTGATCCCGAATACTCAAACTATTTTCCAAATATTTTGACTCAACCTAGAACATGCGTTGGGTTTTCGATTTACTAACGATGCTCAGAGCCTCTCACAAAACCGACTGCTCACTAAGACAAGCAGAACAACAACTAACTTTATCACAAACTTGCTGCAAGTGTAATCTTCAATGTAGTGAACCTTTGGACAACTTTGAGCAATTTTGAGCTCCGGAACGATTTATTTTTTCGAATCACTTTGAAAAGCTGACCAGCTTACTGTAGTCAATCGGCATCCTATTACATTTAACTCAATGATGGAAATTGGCCTTGTTGATTAACTTGGGTTTCGCCATACTGTTGGACCTGGGACACTGCAGCTACCATGTGCATGCTCTAACCAACCGAGCAAAGGGGAAGGTGCTCACAATTCCAACAGTTCTTAGTTGAGGGGGGCTGCTGTGGCCACTCTCAACATTTCCCCTCTGTCGAATTTCAATGACCGTCGAGGGCCACTAGTGTGGAGGCAAGCTTTACTTATTGTTCAGGGCTTCAAGTGGGAGGGATGTTGTATGTTGAACATATAACATTCTTATCATAGGATTCATCTCTCAGCCAATCCAATGGTCACTCCAGCCCCACCAAAGAAGTCCTTCAACACTGGTAACCATACAACAGACCCCATCTATTGCTCCAAAGGGGAAGGATGTTTTATGATGATAAGACATTACATTCCAACTGTAGCATTGATGTTTCAGGTGATCCACAAGTTCCAAACCTGGCCATTTTTGTTGAGCTCTGATTTCAATGGTCCTGTTGTGGAGTGATTTGGCGTCCTTGTAAAGTTTGTGTCATTTTCGGAAAAAGATCGGCAAGTTCAATGGAGAGAGTTCGTGCCAAGACATCAGAAGAGGCGTGGCTACACCATCAAAGAAAATTGTGGAAGAAATTTCATTGTTGGTTTTGTGTGCTTAGACCAGCCATTGTGTGTAGAGAGAGAGAGGTATTTTTGTTAGATTGGAGTGGCCGGTTTTCAGTTTAGTAAATTGTAATTCGAATGTGTGTTCTAGGTTAAGTCAAACTATATCGAAAATAGTTTGAGTATTCCAGTTCAACTCCTGAAAAGCCAAGTTAGTGCAGTCCGAGTTTCGGCATCCAAGAACCTTAAACGACCTGAGGGAAGTTCCTTGGATAAATTGATATAGTGCTCTCTATGAGCCAGTCAATCTCCTGCTTAAGATTATCATTGCGTGAAATTCGTCAAACACTCCGAGTGTTCCATTTTCAGCTTTCCGCATGCTCTTCTATGTTCCCTAGGTCTATTATTAAAACACGAGCGATAAATCGTCATCATCTAATTATTTTCTCCTATACGACAGTCCCACCTACAATGGCATTGACCAGCGATGGGACAGCTGCAGAACCAAGGTCCTCCAAAGGGCAGGTGAGACCTTTTACATTATATATCTAACCTGACGTCTGCAAGCAAATGATGCCTGGCCTATGGTGCTTCATGCACCCATTATAAAGAAAGTAGACACACTATTAGATTTATGCAAATCAAAGACATAAAGTCAGGTGGAATATTTATTAGTGTGCACTCTGGCATTAACTAGTGAAAAATGGCAGCAACAGGGTGCCAAACTTTATTCCATGTTTGCAAAAGGTGATGAAATGACCGAAGTATTCAAATGTGCACAGTTTTGCTTCTCAAAATTGCAACTCTTTAGTTGTTTCAATCACATTTAATGTGAAATTTTCAGTCTTTGAGATTGTTTGCTGGTTTTAGTCCATCATTACTTACACTATGCTGTATTAGATGTGATGTATATTTTTGCGTGCTTGCCAGATTTTTATCAGAAACCACAAAAATTTGCTCACTAAAATCACGTGCTCTCCTATGTTACTCATGATTAATAATGCTGGTCCATATCTGCTGTACAGTTAAGTATATACAAAGTCAAAGTTCACGATATTAACTGAGATTCTTCAGTCATGTGACTGTAGATGTACAATAAAATGAAGTAGTGTATGGTGTTTTTGGCCTACAGTAAACTGTGCAATTTTTTACCCACAGTATGTATTGTAATGAACTTTGAATTGTTGTGTAATTTCTAGTTTTAATTTTTAAAAATTTTACACTTTTCAAAATCCCAGTAAGTGTCACTAACTCTGTCACAGATTAGTCTGCTTCCAACTAAACATGTGTGTTTATTCCACAAAATTTATTGAGACTTGAGGATTCATAAAAACTAACAATTTGTAAATTTCTCGAATACTGTGTTGGGCACCCTGTCATTGCCTAAGTCGTGATCGGGAAGTCGACATGCAAATCCACGATCGGCGATCAGTGGGGCAGACAAATTTGCACAGTAACCGAGCACCAAAGAAAGAAGAGAAAATGATTGTGAAATCATTTGGGTTTTTTATAGGAATTTTTAGTTTATGCTGGCACCCATCATTAAGACTTTTACCCAGCAACTTGTTTTAGATTTACATAAATATTTAGTGGTCCATCCACCTTCTTCAGTTTTATCATTTGTTATATAAAGATTTTTATATATTTGTGTTACAGTAGGTGAACAAAGGGTCTGGTGCCCAGGTGTTAGTCCATTGAAGGTGCCAAGGAGAAGAGAGATCTCTATATGGACTCTTAGGTGTCATTCCTTCCTGTGGGTGTAGATTTTCCTGAGCTGCCATCATGAGTGCCCATTTATTGATTAGTATTCTTTGTGAAAGATAGACGAAAGAAGGAGGAAGGGCTGTAGGCGGGTGGCGGGAGACCAGTTTGGAATTTGCTGGAAGAGGGCTCTGGTAGGAGTCAGTAAGTGGAGACATTAATCAATAATCAAAACTTCGTGCTGGCCATGAAGACCAGAAAATAAATAAACGCTGAAACATACGCTAAACTAACCCGGCTTTATGGCCAAAACCACAAAACACAGTTATGCAAAAATAAGGCACAAAACAAAATGAAATGATAAATGCAAGTATTTACCTATTACAAATGTGTTTTAATAATAACAAGTTCACCGTAATGTGAAAAATAATGGATAATACCAGTTTAGCTAAAAAAGTGGTATACTACATTTGTTGTTGCCAGGTCTGGACGAGAACTGTTGTACTATATCCAAGGCCTAACCAAGGAGATGTTCTAACTAGTTTCCATCAAACAATTTTTCTTTAATCCCTAAGGAAAGACGTGCACAACAACTGAACACAAGCTATCTTTAATGCAAAAAATTGATGAATTTTTCATTGAGGGGACATCATTACATGTGAACAGCATTAAAATTATGCATTAAAGCCTTAAATATGGAGGGTTCACACTAATAAATTCTGGTCGTCATTGAAATAATTAAAAAAATTTTTAAGAACATAAATTTTTTCAAACCAAGGTAATAACTAACAGGGGCCCTTATATTTTGGAAAAAAATAGTGAAATAATTTTAAAGAAAAAACAAAATGGAAAAAATAAAAGCTAATCATTTTGCAAATTTAAAAGATTTAAATTTAAAAAAATTAAAAAGTTAACTGTAAAAGAACAATGCAACCTGATGGAAAGAGGTTCACAGCACTTTTCAAATCAATGTGAAACATTTTTTTACCAAAGCTGTTGAGCATGGCAAATATAGATGATGTCGATTTAGCCAGCTTAAAGCATGATCCACCCAAAAAAAAAATTTGTTTTGTTGATGGCAAATTAAACATTTCTGAGTTTAACAGAGCATACTTCATAATTCCTTGATCAATGTTTTCGAAGTTTCATATTCAAAGTTCAGGCATTTTTTCATTTTTGCCGTTGAAGCTACAAATCTGAATGGCTAAAAATTCTGTTTGCATGAAAATGCGAAAGTTCATTATTACTAAGCCTAATAATCCCTTACATGATTGTGGAAAAATTGTCTGTCTGAAAAACCTATTGTATTTCAACTTGTCAAGCTAGAGGGCACAAAAGATGAGCGATTTAATATAGAATCATACCTCAAAATTTAATCCCTATAGCTGCAGCATAAATTGAGCTATACCTATTCATAGTAAATCACTGTTTTTTGAGTGATCAACCATTTTTTACATCATAATTCTACTGTGTCTTTGTAGGCATGCTCACTAGTTGCACTGGTTCATAATATTTTTCACTACCATGTCAGCAAGAAGGCTGAAGGTAGTAGGTAGACTACCGAAATGTCACATTACTATAACCACTGTATTATTATTCGTTCATTGTGTGCCTACGGGCAAAATAAAAGCGTTATATAATTTTTATGCGATTGTAAGGCCAAGGAATGGAGAATCATAAGAAGGCTGCTGACAGTGCTGTCAATTGTGGAGAGCTAGAGAGAGATCTGTCAAATTTAATCAAGTACCAACTCAAATTGGGAAACCAAAGGATTTGGGATTCGGTGTTGACTTTTTTGGTGAAGGATGTTGTAGTGGTGTATCTGACTGTTCATTACCCAGTGTGCCTTTCACTCTCCACCATCACTTGTACATCGGAACCTTTCTGGGCTGTCGTATTTTTGGCATTTTGTCAAAACTGGGCATTGCATATATGTTGGGGTTAATGTAGGTGCACGTGTTCGACTGCAGTGGAAAGATGCAGTGGAAAGTGGCGGAAATAAGAAATTTGCATCGATTTATGTTGCCACTGTTTAGGGTGTTTTGGTGATTTTTCATCATTTGGTTTTAGTAATAAATGCATCGTCCATTGCCCTGTATTTATATTTCAATGTTTTATACTTATATTGGCATTGTCATTTTGTCATTCAATATAAGCACAACATAGTAACTTGTTTTGTTTTGTGAGTGTATGGGAGGTTCAATAAGATTAGGAAATCAGAGATGAAGGTAGGATCTTGTAATTCAGTAGTCAAGGTGTTCTGCCTGAGGCTGAGAAAGCTACTGGTGAAGTATCTGAGAGTCCAGAGAGTGTTTTGGAAGAAGTTGAATGTTGTTAGCCTGTGGTTGAACTGTTGCAACTCCCTTAGTGTAAACCCAAAGGTCAGTCTCATCATTCCAATGCCATAGTAGCCTAACATGTATCACGTGTCCCAAAGGTTACTTCTGACTTTTGAATGTTGACAACTTTGTTCAACATAATTATTATTACATAATATTTATATCGTTTTCTAGGTAAATAATGGACTTTAAGTTTTAATATAATTACATGATGTCCCAGCAGTTCAATTTAGAAGATAAAGTAAAATGTGTACGATTATACTTGATTTCAGAAAATGCAGAACAAGTCGTCCCAGATTGGTGTCGACATTCATCCTCCGAACCACCAACTGCCCATGCTTTTCTTAATTTAAACAAACGTTTTGATGAGACAGGTAGTGCAGCTGACTTGCCTCGAAGTAGACGACCTCAAAGCACTAGTTCAGAAGAAAATGTAGATACCATTTTAACAGAGTTCATGGATAACCCTATCACCTCACTTAGAGAAGCTTCAAATCTATTGGAAATCAACTGGACTTCAATTCAACAGATTCTTAAGGAACATCATATTAAGGCCTTTCATCCTACCTTCATTCATTGTTTGTTAGAAGATGATTTCGACAGGCTGCAGCCATGTTAACAGGCACAACTGTATCTATTGAGCTGTAGAGGATCCAAAGCAACAATTGGAACTCCAGTTACATTGTCCTTCAGTATGTTTGGGCTGTGATCTGGTCCCAACACATTATTGGCCCATATTTTTTTGATGCCACCATCAACAAAGAAACTCATTTGGCCATGCTCAAAAACAGATTTTGGCCAGACTTATCAAACAGGCTGGAACGCACAATGGTGCCCCAGCTCATTATGCTGAACCCGTTAAAGTATGCCATTCAGTCTCTCATCAACTATGGCAGTGTATAAGTCTAAATGGCTGCCAAGTGCAATGAAGCAGGTGATACATTACATTTGCATTATTCCTTCAAGTAGTTACACACTGCAATAGTGTAGACAGATGTACATTGGTCTGTTGAATAGCAATTTCAAAATAAAGTCCAGAAGTAACTTTTGGGACATGGGGGGAATAGCGGGAATTCCCCCCCCCCCTGAAATGAAATCCGAAAATTTTTTCTAGCCTATCTGATCCAGTGCATGTATGTGAACAAGTGACTACTCTTGGAACTTGTGAATTTTTTTCTATTCCTTTATTGAATCATAAAAATGAAGGGTTAAAGGTACAAATATTATATTTTATAATAAAATTTGCATGTCTAACAATGTAATGCATTTGTTGAATATTGATTGACTTTCATTTCGCTGTTTCCTACGTAATATTACGCTTTTTCTTGCTGTATGTATTTTATAAGTTTAGAGATTAAAGTTTATGGAAATTTTTTCGAGATTGTTTCAACTTTTGAATCTAATACTATATGAAGCGTATCACTAGCTATTTTACATCTTCAAATTTAAACAACAAACGTCAATGTGTAGCATCAAATTCAGCTTCTTCATGTGAATCCAGTGCTGGGAATGATTCTCAAAAATGTTCAGAATCAACAGGTTAGTTAGAATAAAATTGTATCATCATTCTAATGAGTTAAAATTTATTTAAATATTCCTTCAGTTGTAACACTAGCATCAACTACCGCTTCTACAGATTGTGATATGGTTGTTGATTTGTTTGCCGAAACCGGTGATAGACGCATAGCACTTCATTAATTCTGGATAGATTTTATTAGTTGTTTAGTGCAAATAAATTTTGATCTTGAGTTTTCTCAATTATGTATTTTAAATATAGTGTTTTAAGAAATTTTTGGAGCACTAACAGTGCTAAAAATTGATTTTTTCTGGGGCTTCGCCCCAGACCTCACCAGGGGGTGCTTCAGCACGCCATCCTGAACCCCTCAGCTCACTGGTCGGTTGCTGTGCGACTTCCATTCGCCAAGTTTTGAGTAAGTCAAAATATTTTGGTGATTCCCCCCCTTTGAAAAAAATTCCTAGTTACAGGCCTGTATATATATATATATATATATATATATATATTTGCATTTGTTTGACTAATGTGGCGTTTATTTGACTTTAAATTTTAATGGTGCATTTCTTTGGAAATCACTTCAATAAGCTGTTGTAGTTGGAAAAGTGATCATGCAATTAAACAGATAAGTTGCAGGGAATTCAAAAAAAAGTGTGATGCAGACACATGGAGCATCCTACTGTAGCCACAATGATATTTGGAAATGTTAATGAAAGCTTGGCAAGGGCATAATGTCATGTCTCTGAGGAACTTCCCCTAATCATTCAACATCTTCAGATTATTTTGAAGACTCTGAATGTCCTAATTCACCTTTTTAAGGTAATCATTTGAAGGTTCATCCCCTAGAAAACAGGCCATACGAATTTCTAATTTACAAGTAGTCGTTTTTGAAATGTTGTTTTCAGTGAATGAACCATTTTCACACTACATTTGATGAAAATAAATCAAAATTCATAGACTCAACATTATAACACTAACTATCAAAAACTAAAAAATGAAAAGTGCAAAAAACCAACATACCAACTTGATATTTAAATTATGACATATAAACTGTCAAAAATAGTTACCTCAATTCATGGTGTTCAATAAGTTTTTGTTTGTGCTTGGACACAATGACAATGTTTTGTGAGCTTGTAATTCAGTTTTACAACTTTTACAATAGGCCAATGATTCTTTACAGTCTATCTGCGAGATCCAAGCTTAAAAAATAATTCTATGAAGTCAAAAAGTTATGAGTTTGTAGCAAATATAGCCAAAAATTTCATTGAACCTTTAAATGCTTTGTTTTTAATGCATGATGAATGAAAGTTACGTTTGAATAGCTTTTCGGCACTTGGTTTTTCCAATTTCTTGCTGCTATGCTTGACATGAACAGTTCATCTTGACCAGAAGATGATATATCAATTTCAATGTCTGTGATTCAGGATATAGGACAGTAAAGAAAACATCATTGGATTGATAAGGAAACAAACTAAACCAAAACTAAAAAACTGCCATTAAGTAAGTACTAACTACATACAGTATTAAACTAAACTAAACTACTAGTCTAATTTCTAAAACAAACTAAGTAAACAAACATTACAGTAACTACTGAAGTGAACTTTATGTTGGAAACATGATAACCTGATTTTCAAAAAGTTCTGGAAGTACTGATAATGAATCCTAAAAACAAAGTAATGTTCAGAGTGAAAAAGTACTAATTTCAGTACTGAAAGCACTGATCTGACAAAGCTGCCTAGAAAACACAATTTGAGTTTATATTTTATTCACACAGTCTTACACATCATGTCAGAGGGTCAATTCTTCTGAGGTTTGGTCCTCTATCATTATTCCTTTTAGTTCTAAAGTTTTTTGTTGCTAAAGTATGTTCACTTTTCATTAGGTAAACAAATATGTCAAAACAGTTTGTGTTATACTATATTTGGCACAAGAAATAAATGGATGATAAAATTTTGCATAGTTCAAAAAGTATTATGTGGCATCTTTTTTCCTTTGTCATTTAGTCAGTTAGGTGGTTGGTTTGTTCATGACATTTTTATTTAGTGACAGCCCATCACGTTTTTGAGTAACATTGTTGGATCATCCAGCAAATCCATTTCTACATCAAAATATTTGCATATTTAGGCCCTCTTGGTCTAGTGGTTATTGCCTCTGACTACTAGTCTCAAGAACCATGTTCGATTAGGGGTGTAAGCCTAAATTGAATTTCTGGTAGCTGGCCCAGGGAGACACAGCCTTTCATCCTCTTGGGGTAGATAAATTGTGTAGGTGACCTTGGAATGTGGCTTGTTGGGGTCTACTTAGCCCAGTTAGCATGTTGGCAATAGAGCGGCAAAAGAGGAGGTGGGCCTATTCCATTATGAGGTAGGTAGCCAACCAAGTCCTGCTTGTCATGCAGATGCCAGCCTGCAGAATGTGGCCTCCACTGGATGGTAAAAAGTACCCCAAGAGCGCCTTCCACATAAGGTGGGCACTTACTCTGTAGTATTGTAAAGCCTGCCTTTTCAGCTATAGGAAAATGGGAAGGTGTACCCGCAAAAATAAAAAAACAGATATATGCATATTTAGTTTTGTTAATCATTTCTCCCAATATTAGTGTTAGTGCATCAGTGCGTGGTGTTTTCAGTGGGCTTCTGCCTACAAGCATAGTGTATTGTTAGGCAGAGCATTTGTAACATTCCATTGTCGTGTTGGACTGCTTTATTTCATTTGGTATTCATTTGTTTCATTTAATAATCATGATTCCAAATTCATACCCATTGCTCCACTGACTTCTTAGAGCGGCATCCCCTAGACACTATCTCAGACTAGTCAAATTAGTGTCATGGTTAGAGCTAAGTTCAGAATCTCCCAAGAACCACAGAAAGATAGCCAAGGGCATATAGACAAGGTATTCCACAATCACCCCATGTGATACACAAAAGGAGACATGGTGCGAAACACCATCATGCACGAGATAAAACACAACAATAAAAAAGTTGCTTTTATCACATTGCAGTAGGGCCAGCTTCTAACCTTCTGGAAACATCAACCAGTATCATATGTACAAACTTGCCAATCAATATCATAAGCAATTATTTTATTGTTGAACCAAACGTATAACTTTGAAATAGGCTAATATGGGAGTTACAAATATAACTCTGAGGAGGAAATCTCGAGGAAATTTAACACATATTTGTCACATTTCTAATCTTCTATGCTTTTTCATATGGGTATTCACCTTTGATGTTGCCACTGAATGAAATTCACATAACACAATTATTACACTGTTAGATAATTACCAATGGACACATATGTGAAGGTTCTTTTTTTCACATAGAATCTTGTTCTCTCACTAGTTGTATTTCTACTTTTAAGCTCAGGTTACACTATTGCATTCAAAAATATGGCTAATGCTTCCAAAAATCCTTTGAGAATTATCAAATCCAGAATTATAACAAAAAATCTCACCATGGATAATATAGGCATGTTAAAAAAATTTGGATGTGATTGTCTAATATTCCACAATGATCAGCCACAGCACAGCCGACCACTTTGGTGTTACCCCAAATCATCTAAAAATAAACAAAAATGTATACCTCTTTCCATTTGTGAAATGTTTGTCAGTTTTAGATCTTTTAAAAAATCAATATTGACATCCAGTCCACTCAAGGCTTTGAGTGTAGAGTCTAGCCCTTTGAAGTATGGGATGGCTCAAATTATAATTGGATTAATGAAGAAAGTAACTAGAAAATGTGCCAGAGTTTAATATATTTGAAAATATTTTTTTAAATTATTTGTTCTCAAAAATTGTCAATAATGATAACTAGTAATCAAAATTTTACCTGCTGCATGTTTTTTTTATTAATGTTTTCAGATTCTCTGTGTTCTGAAATGTTGGAAAATGGTATTTTTTCCTTTCTTTATCAGCATGTATTTGCACATATTTTTAAATTTCTTGGCTGTTACCACATATTTGACCATCTTTGCTTTTTTGTGCATATCTAAATGATATTTGTCGCATCTTTAATGAACAATGGTCTAAGTTTAGAATGGATTAGGTTCGGGAAAATTGATAAATATTTAACCAGAATAATAGCAGGTAAATATTAGGTTTAATGAGACTAATTAACACAGCATACAATAGTAATGTACTGAATAGCAAAATAAATAAATGAACGAATATTTGAGACAACGCAGTTTATATACTATTGTGGAAAATCGTGGAATGCTGTAGAACCTTGTAGAATGTACATGAACTGAATATTATAGAGAAGATTCTAGAACTTTCCAGGAAAATGCAGTACATGAGATGTACCTGCACATCATATATGGTTATCATACTGTAAGGTCTGCATAACTTGTACCTGCACTTCACCTAATATTATAGAATAGTTTTTTTTCTCAAGTTAATATATTTCCAGCACTTTAGGGAGTTTTTTTAAATTTCAGATCAATAACTTATGTCTTATGTGTGATATGTCCAAAGTAGTGCATCCAAATTCATGTACAAATTTTTCATGTGCTTTGTTTGTACCATTAGTTTCAGATGATATTAATGGCCCATTTATAAAAAATTAAATGACATTAACTGAGAGTCATCACAATAAATTGGCTGCTGACTATATCAAAATGTTGGTGAATATCACCAAAACAAAATCTCGGGATATTTTCACTTCTGAATAGGGCCTTATAATATCAATGTCTGACTGTTACTACCAAGACCAAGGATAACACAGTAAAATTCTAAATTAATCCCATGAAAAATTTTGAAACACTATAACATTTACGTCAAAAGGAGAGGGGTGTAATAGGGTATTTTACAACTACAAGTTTCAGGGTAGTGTGAACAAAGCTTCCAGAATATTCAAAGCAGGAGACACTGTAATGTTATGTAAGTTGTTTGTCATTCTCATTGCTTTTATCTCATGTGCATGGCTGTGTTTCCCACTGTGAGTTTCTTTTGCTTAGCATGAGTGGGACAATACATAAATTTTTTTGTGAATAATTATAAAATAAAATTGTGCAATTTGAGTAAATGTACAAACCCTTGATCACTACAATTGTACACTTTTGAACTCGGCATTTCAAAACCTTGAATGATTAAGGCAAGAACTTCTGATCCATGATGTTACAGTCTCCACAAGCTAGTCAGTCTCTCGATAGAAAGCACATTTTCACATTTTGCAACATTTTTTAATATACTCACCTGCATAAAATACCAATTAAAAAATGAAGAATGTTGATCATAGTTGTACCGTGGAAGGTCACGTGTCCATTTTTCGATAAGATACTTGAAGTATCGTGCTCCATGAGCAACATTTTCACCTAAGTGTGGGTTGCTATTGATGCTCAATGGACATTCACCAGTTTGCTTAATATGGTTTTCAAGTAAATCATGTGCTTGTTGAGCCAGTTTATCGTTCCATTCCTGGAAAAAATGAAGTCTTTTTATGCAATTTTAGGAAATGAATTTTGTTTTTTGTTTGTGTTATTACATAGTCATGTTTGTTTTCCATAAGTTTGGCACTGCAGGACATATAGTTACACATTTATGATGAAGAATAGATTCCCAAAGATTAAATTGTATTAACCGTTGTATGGCCACCTTGTAAGAAAAAAATGCTTGATGAGGGCCTTGAACCTTCAACCTTCTGCATACAAGACGGACACCCTACCAACTTTGCTAACTATGCGGGGTAAATAGTTCAGAAATTGTAATTGTAATCAGGCCCATAACTAGGAATTTTTTTCAGGGGGGGAATCACCAAAATATTTAGACTTACTCAAAACTTGGCGAATGGAAGTCGCGCAGCGACTGACCAGTGGGCTGAGGGGTCCAGGGTGGCGCGCTGAAGTGCCTCCTGGTGGGGTCTGGGGCGAAGCCCCAGAAAAAATCAATTTTTAGCACTGTTAGTGCTTGAAAAATTTCTTAAAACGTTATATTTAAAATACATAATTGAGAAAACTCAAGATCAAAATTTATTCGCACTAAACAACTAATAAAATCTATCCAGAATTAATGAAGTGCTCTGTGTCTATCACCAGTTTTGGCAAACAAATCAACAACTATATCACAATCTGTAGAAGCGGTAGTTGATGCTAGTGTTACAACTGAATTAATATTTAAATAAATCTTAACTCATTAGAACGATGATACAATTTTATTCTAACTAACCTGTTGATTCTGAAGGTTTTTGAGAATCATTTCCAGCACTGAATTCACATGAAGAAGCTGAATTTGATGCTACACATTGACGTTTGTTGTTTAAATTTGAAGATGTGAAATAGCTAGTGATATGCTTCATATTGTATTAGATTCAAAAGTTGAAACAATCTCGAAAAAATTTCCATAAACTTTAACCTCTAAACTTATAAAATACATACAGCAAGAAAAAGCATAATATTACGTAGGAAACAGCGAAATGAAAGTCAATCAAAATTCAACAAGTGCATTACACTGTTACACATGCAAATTTTATTATAAAATATAATATTTGTACCTTTAACCCTTCATTTTTATGATTCAATAAAGGAATAGAAAAAAATCACAAGTGCCAAGAGTAGTCACTTGTTCACATACATGCACTGGATCAGATAGGCTAAAAAAATTTTTCGGATTTCATTTCAGGGGGAATTCCCCCTATTCCCCCCCCCCTAGTTATGGGCCTGATTGTAATGGTGGTCATGAGTGTAGGGTATGCCGAATAATGAACAGCCAAATGCAGTACCATAACACCTCACCCCTTGCAGGGGGAAGGGTGCTGGTATGGTCCCCAATGTTGTATGCCCAGATTCATGTAACCATGAGGTCAGAACAATAACACTTTTTGAGGGACTCATACTCTCGTCCTTCTGCATATAAGGTAGATGCACTACCAACTCTGCTAGCCAAGCTATGTGAATGGTTGGGAAATTGTGGTTGTAGTGGTGGTGGTGAGTACAGTGCATGTCGCATGATGAACAGCCTGACTCACTGCTACGATGTGAAAATTCAGAATCCTTCACATTTAGGGATGGGCCAGATTCACTTTGTTGGCCATATTGGATACAGATCTGCACACAGTATAGTAAATTCACTCCAAGACCCACACAAACCACTGCATTTCTAGACTATATTATGTTTCATTTTTGCTTAGGTTAAAAATGTTGGTGATATAACCAAAGGCATTAACATTTACTGTAGGCAAAGGTCACTAAAGTGCAACAGTCCTCTTCACAATCTTTAGTCATTTTCAGTTACTAAGCCCTGCAACGGAAGCACATGCAAGGTGTTGAGGCAATATGTTTCCTCAGGCTTTTGAGTAAAAGCTAGGTCAGACTTGAACTCTGGACTTTGGGGCTACCATCTACACAATATAACCAACTGAGTTAGCCAAGCAATGGGAAAAGTAATCTCAATTTGCAACAATTTGTAGTTGACGTAGCTGCACTAACCACTCTCAAAGTCACTTCACCACCGGGTTTGATGACTTGTCAACAGCCACCAGTGTTGAGGAAACCTATTCCTATTTCTCCAGTCTTCAGTAAAAGCTAGCCTAAGGTTGGATCCAGAACCTGCCATCCACATGCTCAATTCAACTAAGCCAACAGAACAATGGGTAAGAGATGTTCTCAATTTACTATAGACCATAGTTAAGCTTGCTGCTCTAGCCACTCTCAAGATGCATCAGCCCCAAAATTTGATGGTAGTACAATAACTATTGACAGGGCCATAGTACATGATAGTACAATAACTTATGAAATATGATGAAATAAAATTTTAAGGATGAAAAATCACCATCTGGCATTGACTGAGCACTCAATTCTAGAATAATGTGCATTAACTGCTGCCAAAAAAACATACCAACTGAAATATTTACATCAACATGTTTTGATCATGTGTATAAAAATTGTTTGTGGTTATGATACATTTCATGACCTTTTCTCCGCTCTTGCGTAGACCAAAATAACATCAAGATAAAGTTAATTGTTTACAACTCGTTATATAGACTATAACTCACCAAAGGTTTGACTAAACCTTTCGGTTCATTTCCGAATGTCCCATTCGCAATCATTCCACGATAAAAGTTGTGCCAGTGAAGAATTTCATCCCCTTCTTCTGGTGTCAATGTTCCAATCACGGTTTTTTGAGCTACAGTATCACTCATGTGGCATGTGATAACGCAGATTGCAAGCATAACATGTAAGAGATTATTTTTCATCATTTTAGCTTTCTTTCATAAGAATACCTAGAGATTTGTGGGCCTGATAACTGCGTATTTGCCCTGCTGTATAGTGAATGATATAAAAGTTATAGTCAAGTTGTGCATGTAAAGTCAGTTCATAGTTAGTTCAAGGTGAGATTGAGTTCAATGTAAAATATTACGACGCCAAAATTTTCTCTGCAGTAGTTAATCGTGTGTTAATGATGTAACAAACGTGAATAAATGCTGTAGTTACAGTTACAAGATTACGTTGTCAATCAAAAGTACTCTATCATAAGATTGTAAATGTTTAGTGTAAACTGTGCAAAATTTCAAGGGTAACTTGGCATAGAGGTGTAGATATGCTGAAACATTAGATTTAAGAAATGTAATAATGTATCCAGAACCAATACCACTATGCCAGCGAAAATCTTTTCCATTGAGCTGTTCAAAGCAACAACAATGACTGGATTCTATCTGGTACCAAATCTAACAAGTATAATATTTTCTGGTAAGTGGATAAAGCAAGTGAAAATTCAACAGGATACCATCTGTAATCTATATTCAGTCACATATATTTGGCTGGTGAATATTTTCATTGACAATTTTATGATTATTCAAGAATATCAACAGAGTACAGGAACATATCCACTGCATTGCCAACACCTGCAAAATAGAATCACATTCACCAAATAGTAATACTGTAGCCAGCATGTGACATAATATTTATTGCATTATCATAGTGAAGAATGATCTAAAATCTACAAAATAATGTGGTTTTGAATTTTCAGATTTTGAACATAGCTACATTGGGAAAATGCATGAAATAGTGGACAGACGTGAAATATAAATATTAATAAGATATTGGTTGATATGGCTTACTTTCACGATTGAGTGACAGGAATGCAGACAATTTATGCACATCTTCTATGCCAATTGGCATCATCCCCGTTTGCATCAAGTTTTTGGCTAAC
The DNA here is from genome assembly GCA_963922205.1 of Romanomermis culicivorax. Taxonomy (NCBI): domain Eukaryota; kingdom Metazoa; phylum Nematoda; class Enoplea; order Mermithida; family Mermithidae; genus Romanomermis; species Romanomermis culicivorax. The sequence continues at coordinate 268,303 of CAWUHX010000329.1, forward strand.
CTGCATAAATGCTGACTGCATCCATCCCTGAAATCCCTTTAGCCTCCAAGCTGACCAACAGGAAGTAAAAGACCTTTCCGAGTGAATAACCCTCTAATGTCAAGTCTTTTTCAGGCATACCATTGTGTCCACAGGGTCATTTTGGTGCACTACCCACTGATGGACCAATGACTCAAGTAGTTAAATGGGCCTGCACAGTGGGTACACAAATGATACCTATGTACAAAACATAGGTAACAAAGTATACCACCTCGACTGTGGGATGCTACACGGGGAATGTATAAAGTATAGTCAACAGTGTAACATGATATGAATTTGTATACCATGTGGGATGACACAGGAGGTGCACAAAATATGCCTGAAGCATCAACCTGTAAAATATTCCCTCAATGGGAGAAGTATGCCTGAAGCTAACAATTCACCTGGATGTAGAAAGTAAATCTGAAGCTTTAGCAAGTTAAGTTTCACCTTGATGTAGAAAGTACGCCGCAGCAAAACTTGGACCTTAAAATTTATGATGCAATGTCTTTGAGGGCAAAAATGTTTACCATAAAACTCAATCAAAAATTTTTGGACAATCAAAATGAAGTATGGAAAACAATTCTCAAGCTCAGTGAATCAAAAAAAATTTGTCCTAAATAAGTAAAAATCATGTCCTGTAAAAACTTTTTGTACAATTTTAACGCATTAGTGGCTCGCAGGTTATATGCATTTAGATCATATTACACAGTTGACTATACTTTCTACACAGTCCGTATTGCTCTGCATGCTAAAGTTAGTATATGCTGATGCCTATGTTTTGTACATGGATATCTTTTGTGTACTCCTTGCAATGGGCCCATATAACTAATGACTCAGCACTAGTTTGACGTTTTTACATTATCAACACTTCTAATTGACCTGCATGTCCGATTTTATGTATATGTGTGTAATGGAAATATAACACATGTGGAACACTAAAATGTCGAATTCAAATTACACAACAATAATAAAATGCAAGAGAATGACAGGCTTGTCAAAAACCCTGTGTCATTAATCAATTGAACTTCCCTTAATCATTTAAGGTTTTTGGAAACTCGGAATGTGCTAACTTACCCTTCTAGGAATGGAACGTGAATACTCAAACTATTTTCCAAATAGTTTGACTGTTTTACAAATTTACAAATTTTACAAAAATAAAAGTTTACAAATACAAAGTTTTACAAAAATTTACAAATACAAATTTTTTACAAATTTACAAATTTTACGAAATGATTTGTTTTACAGATGATATAAAGATACGCCCTACCCCCTTTTCACTAAATATGTAATGTGCAGAGCCACACAAAAATCAAGTGCTCAAAAAGACGCTTCTTTGGCTACAGTAGCCACCCCCCTTCCATTCTTCTTGATGTGATCTTCTTCATCCTCTGATGCAAACATTTGCCCCGAATCACTCCATTACATGAACTGGGCTGAGGGTCTTAGTTTTGTAGTGTATTTCCACCAATTTGTAGAATATCCTCATATTTGTCGTTTTTGAAAGAGATGTCCAGGTTCAAAGTGGAGTGAGTGATGTGGACCATCAAGACACGTCTTACTGTAGTGCAAATCGGTAGGCGTGTGTTGGGCTGTTGTTATATTTTTTCGTATTAGCCCGCCTCCCCATGTGCCAAGTCCATTGTGTATTTTCCCTAGCAGGAGGGAGTTTTATTATTCCTTGCCCACTCGAATTTTGTATAAGTAAGTGTGTTTTTGTGTTAAATAAAATCGGAGAAAACTCTCCATTGTTTTTCATACCAAATTGGGAGACAGATTAAGGAACTTGGTTTTCTTAGTCTGTGGGTTAATTATCGTCAGGTTTAAGTAGTCTAATTAAGTTTTAATCAGGTAAGCATGGGCATTGGAAACACGTGCATTAAAGACATATTCTGGAATCCCTCTCCTGCCACTTCCCTTCAAAAGCCCGACTATTTAAAATACAACATTAGGTAACCAATCCGACCCATGTTATACCATTCAGGCTATGTGTGAGATACCAAAGATGATACATATACATCTCCACTCTTACCAGTTATGCATTTTACCTATGAATATTGTTACCGTTTTTCCTTTGTGCCCCACACCAATCTATATGAAATTTCAATATATAAAAATTATGTATATTAATAGGAATTATCACAAAAAGAAAAAAATGCATTATTGTTGGGCACCCTGTTGATGGCCAGTCGCGTCCCGAAATCGGCATGCAAATGGACGAAATGGACGACCAGCGACGCAAACATTTGCATAGAAATGGAGCACCAAAGAAAGACCAAAAAGTGATAGCAAAATCATTCTTTCACTTATTACGATATTATTATATTTTTGAAGTATATTTTGCTGTCGTCCATTGAAATATTCCCAGCAACATCGTTTTATATTTGCATATTAAAAATAGTGGTCAATCCACATTCTTTTTATTATTCCTCCGAGTTATTGCTACATATATTTGTTTATTATTTAGATCCGATCGACAGACGAGAGCAAAGGGCCATTGGCCCAGGCGACAGCTTGCTGACTGCCAGCTCTGGAAGACCTGTTAGGGGATCCAGAAAAGTAAGTCTATCCCTGAGGGGATTGCTTGTCCCATCTAGGAGACTGCAGAGGTTTCTGTGTGAGGCCCCTTATTTAAATTAAGTTTATCTTTGTTGTTGTAGGTCTGGGGAACCGGACTGTTGGGCGATCTCGGAGGCTTTGCCAAGGAATTAGCTCTAACAGGTCAGTTCAGACCAGAAGCCCCTATCTTTTCTTAAACTCCTAAGAAAAGACCTGCACAACATTATCTTTAACTAAGCAAATTTTAGAGACCGGATTCTTACATGTGAACTTCCTGCTAAATATGTGCACAAAATGCAAGCTATTCTCAATTTAAAAATTCAACCAACATCAATATTGATCAACCTTTGATTTCTCAGTTTGAGTTGGTGCCTAGGACTTCTGAAGAAATGGATTTTTTTCCTGTTGATCTAACACAAAAAAACTTACTTATGTAACAAAATAGGCCATGTTGCGCAATGCAGATCAATAGAAACAAAATGAAAACAGACTGAGAGGGTGGAGCTACTGGCCAGAATGTACAAGTAAAGCGCGAGAGAGAAGTGGAAAAAATAGGCTGCCATCTACCGAATATTAAAGCTACAGTAATTGTCTTTAGATGATTCAGTAGGGCACTTTCAATCCACACCTGCAGGCAACTACCCTGAGTAGTCAGATTATTACAAAATTCAGCTAAATCGGTGGAAACACACTACAACAGTACATTAATATGAATAAGCTTAATATCTAAGTCACTGAAATGACCCAAGTTTTCTTCATATAGGCTGCTAAAAGTGCCATTTTTTCAACAAAACTTTGAAATCTTGCCAAAGCTTAATGTAAAGAGTTGGTTGCAGAAATGACCCAAATTTTAGTCATAAACTAATAGGCATATATTTGCTGCTGAAGCTACAAATGTCAAAAAAATGATTATGATTTTCTATCCCTGCTGGACGCCTGGAAAGTTGGTGGCTGAAATGAAACCCTTTGAATTTTTTTATATACATCAATCTGAATATATGCTGCTGCTAAAAAATCGAAGTTTTTCATAATTCGATGCCCAAAAAGTTGGTGGCGCAAATGAAGCAAGCTGGGGTTTTTATAAGTAGTTGTGCGGGACCAAAAGGGGTGTATAGTTAAGCATATACACACGTTAAAGAATAGGAAAGGGGTGGAGCCACTAAATATCATGTGACCAAGATCACAGGACCTGTGGAAGTGAGTCGAAGTGATACCAGTGTCTGTATCACCACCATTGTCCCTATCACCATCAGGGTCTCTAACAAAACCATGATCTCTACCGCCACCAAGCTTGTTACTGCCACCTAGGTCTCTACAGCTAGCAGGGTCTCTACTGCCACCAGGTTCACTAAAATCCCTAGGGTCTCTACAGCCGCCACCATGGTCTTTACCACCAACATGGTCTTTACAGCCACCAGGGCCTCTACAGCCAGCAAGGTCTTTACAGCAACCAGAATCTCTACCACCACCAGGGTCTCTACCAGCACCATATTCTTTACTGCCACCATGGTCTTTACCACCAAGGTCTCTACCACCATTGTCTCTACTGCCACCTCGGCCTTTACTGCCATAAAAATCTTTACTGTCACCAAAGTCTTTACCTCCAACCATGGTCTCTACCGCCACCGTGATCTCTAAGTACTACCAGGGTCTCTACACCTCGCCGGATTGTAACAGTTTTACCAGTTTGCTTCTTTTTTACAAAAATTCTACAAAAATTCATGTTTGGCACAGGATTTTCACTTGTTTGAGACACGTTTTTCATTGATTTTCCATGGTTCCTTAAAACTGTCAGACCCTGGCGAGGGCAAAGGCTGGTGGTAGTCACAGACCATGATAGCAGGACTTTGGTGGCAGTAAAGACCATGGTGGTGGTAAAGACCTTGGTGGCAGTAAAGACTATGGTTGCAGTAGAGACCCTGTTGGCAGTAGAGACCCTGGTGGTGGTAGAGATTTAGTGGCCATAAACTCGCTTCCACAGGTCAGGTGATTTCGATCAGGTAATATTGGGTGGCTCCGCCCTTTTCCTACACTTTAACGTGTGTATATGCTTAACTACACACCATATAATCCAGCATAACTATTAATGTATGCTTGAATATGCATCCGTTGCTAAAACTACCAGAAAAATTATTATGAAATTTTAGCAGAGCATGATGCCTAAAAAAGTGGTGGCTGAAATGAGCCTGACTGTTATCTTTATCCATGTAAATATATCTGGGGCTAAAACTTCCCTGGTTGAAAAAATCCTATTTCTTACTACGGCTTAATCCATCTAAAATTTGGTGGCTGAAATGATCTCATGCATCCACGACCTTGAGTATTTCCGTTTCTGTTTTTCTTCTTTTGTTTTTGTTCTTTTGTTCTTTTTTGTTTTCATGGTTTTTGTTTTTTGTCTTGCATGTTTTTTTGTTTTTCATGTTTTTTTCTTTTTCATGTTTTTTTGTTTTTCATGTTTTTTTCTTTTTCATGTTTTTTCTTTTTCATGTTTTTTTCTTTCATGTTTTTTTGTTTTTCATGTTTTTTGTTTTTCAGGTTTTTTTCTCTCGCGTTTTTTTTGTTTTTCATGTTTTTTAGCTTTTCACGTTTTTTTGTTTTTCATGCTTTTTTGTTTTTCACATTTTTTCTCCTTTCATGTTTTTTTGTTTTACATGTTTTTTTTTGTTTTTCATATTTTTTTGTTTTTCATGTTTTTTTGTTATTCATGTTTTTGTTTTCCATGTTTTTTGTTTTTCATGTTTTTTTCTTTCATCTTTTTTGTTTTTCATATTTTTTTTGTTTTTCATGTTTTTTGTTTTTGATGTTTTTGTTTTACATGTTTTTTTTGTTTTTCATATTTTTTTGTTTTTCATATTTTTTTTTATTTTTCATGTTTTTTTGTTTTTCATGTTTTTTGTTTTCCATGTTTTTTGTTTTTCACGGTTTTTTCTTTCATGTTTTTCGTTTTTCATGTTTTTTTGTTTTTCATGTTTTTTTTGTTTTTCATGTTTTTTGTTTTTGATGTTTTTTGTTTTACATGTTTTTTTTTGTTTTTCATGTTTTTTCTTTTTCATGTTTTTTTGTTTTTCATGTTTTTTGTTTTTCATGTTTTTTTGTTATTCGTGTTTTTTTGTTTTCCACGTTTTTTCATGTTTTTTGTTTTTCATGTTTTTTTGTTTTTCACGTTTTTTTAATATTTTTGCCTTTCATGTTTTTTTTGTTTTTAATGTTTTTTTCTTTCATGTTTTTTTGTTTTTTTACGTTTTTTATTCTTCGTGTTTGTTTTTCACGTTTTTTTTGTTTTTCATACTTTTTGTTTTTCATATTTTTTTGTTTTTCATGGTTTGTTGTTTTTCATGTTTTTTTTGTTTTCCATATTTTTTTGTTTTTCATGTTTTTTCTTCCAATTGTTTTTGTTTATCACGTTTTTTGTTCTTCGTGTTTGTTTTTCACGTTTTTTTTGTTTTTGTTTTTGTAGTTTTTTTCATGCAGTTTTTTTCATGTAGTTTTTCATGTTTTTCGTTTCTCATGTTTTTTTGTTTTTCATAATTTTCTGTTTTTCATACTTTTCTGTTTTTCATATTTTTTGTTTATCATGTTTTTTTGTTTTCCATATTTTTTTGCTTCTCATTTTTTCATATATTTTTTGTTTTTTATGTTTTTTTCTTTTTTGTTTTTGTTTTTTTTGTATTCAAAAAAATACGTTTTATTTGTTTTTCAACTTAGAGTAGAGTTCATTTTAGCTACCCAAATTTTGGTGGCTGAAACGAACCCTAATTATGAACATGTTAATGCTTACGAATTTTGCAGAATTTCAAATGCTCAGTGCTCAAAAATTTGTTTTTTTCAACATATAGATATAGTAATTTTTTGATGAACATGCAAAGTTTCTATTTTTTATGTTTTGACAAAATTTTGACAAGTACACACATCAAATGACGTCAAATGTTGATAATCTGCCTGGAGATCAAAATTTGATTTGCAATTTTTTGGACATTTTTTTTATTTTTGATTAAGGAAGTGTCAAATTTTTGATTTATATTTTTGATAAGAACTATATAGCATCTTTTCCTAACTTTACAAAATTTGCATGATTTATAATATGTTGATTTTCTTCTTTTTTTACACAAAATTTTAAGCTGTTACAGAAAAAGTTGGAAAATCTAAAAATAAAACCCCCAGAAAAACTAGTTTTTCTTGCACATGCAAATTTCAAGGCCTAAAAAGTTTCTTTTTTGCACAGTTCCTTGATGTTCAGGAATGCGTTTTCGTGTATAGACTTCCACGTCTTATCTTTAGTGGGCAGACGAAATTGACGTTTTATCAGTCGCATGTGGAATCCACCAATTTTGATTAATTATTAATATTGAGAAATGGCGATCGTTGGTCGTAGAAACGAGATTCTGAAAGTGGGTAAATTAGAGGTGCTAATAAAATTTGAAAGTTAGTGATATAGAGGTGCTAATCAGTTTAGAACGTGGGTGACTTTGAGGTGCTAATAAGTTTTGAAGGTGGTTGAACTACGGGTGGTAATAAGTTTTGGAGGTGCATGAAATGGAGGTGCTAAAAAGTGAGTCAATTTGCTAGAAAATGAGTGAATTGGAGGTGGTAATAAGTTTTGAAATCGGGGGAGTCGAGGTGCTAATAAGCTTCGAAAGTGGTTTAATTAGAAGTGCCGATAAGTTTTTAAAGTGAATGAATTGGAGGTGCTACTGAATTTTCAAACTGAGTGAATAGGAGAAGCTAATAAGTTTTGAAAGGCTGTGAATTGGAGGTGCCAAAACGTTTCAGTGGCTGAATTGCAGGGACTAATAAGTTTTGAATATGAATGAATCGGAGGTGCTAATAAGTTTCAAAAATGGCCGAATTTCAGGGGCTAATAAATTTTGAAAGTGAATGAATCGGAGATGCTAATAAGTTTTGGAAGTAAGTGAATATAAGGTGGTAATAAATTTTTAAAGTGGGTGAATTGGAGGTGTTGATAAGTTTTAAAAGTGACTGAATTGCAGGTGCTAGTAAGTTTTGAAAGTAAGTGAATTTGAGGTGCTAATAATTTTTGTAAGTGGGTGATTTTGAGGTTCTTTGAAAGTGAGTAGATTGGAGGTGGTTTTAAGTTTTAAAAGTGGGTGAATTTGAGGTGCTAATAAGTTCTGAGAGTGAATGATTTTTAGGTTCTTTGAAAGTGAGTAAATTGCAGTTGATTTTAAGTTTTTAAAGAGGCTGATTTGGAGGTTATAATAAGTTTTAAAAATGTTTGGATTGGAGGTGCTGATAAGTCTTGGAAGTAAATGAATTGGAGGTGGTAACAAGTTTCGAAAATGGTTGAATTGGAGGTGCTAATAAATTTTGAGAGTGGGTGATTTTGAGTTTCTTTGAAAGTGAGTGGATTGGAGGTGTTGATAAGTTTTAAAAGTGACTGAATTGCAGGTGCTAATAAGTTTTGAAAGTAAGTGAATTTGAGGTGCTAATAATTTTTGTAAGTGGGTGAATTGGAGATGCTAAAAAGTTTTGAGAGTGTTTGAATCGGAGGTGCTGATAAGTCTTGGAAGTAAACGATGTGGAGATCGTAATAAATTTAGAAAATGGCTGAATTGGAGGTGCTAATAAGTTTTGAGAGTGGATGATTTTTAGGTTCTTTGAAAGTGAGTAGATTGGAGGTGGTTTTAAGTTTTAAAAGTGGGTGAATTTGAGGTTCTAATAAGTTCTGAGAGTGGATGATTTTTAGGTTCTTTGAAAGTGAGTAAATTGTAGTTGATTTGGAGGTTATAATAAGTTTTAAAATTGTTTGAATTGGAGGTGCTGATAAGTCTTGGAAGTAAATGAATTGGAGGTGGTAACAAGCTTCGAAAATGGTTGAATTGGAGGTGCTAATAAGTTTTGAGAGTGAGTGATTTTAGGTTCCTTGAAAGTGAATGGATTGGAGGTGGTTTTAAGTTTTAAAAGTATGTGAATTTGAGTTGCTAATAAGTTCTGAGAGTGGATGATTTTTAGATTCTTTGAAAGTGAGTAAATTGCAGTTGATTTTAAGTTTTTAAAGCGGGTGATTTGGAGGTTATAATAAGTTTTAAAATTGTTCGAATTGGAGGTGCTGATAAGTCTTGGAAGTAAATGAATTGGAGGTGGTAACAAGTTTCGAAAATGGTTGAATTGGAGGTGCTAATAAGTTTTGAGAGTGGGTGATTTTGAGGTTCCTTGAAAGTGAGTGGATTGGAGGTGGTTTTAAGTTTCGAAAGTGGGTGAATTTGAGGTGCTAATAAGTTCTGAGAGTGGATGATTTTTAGGTTCTTTGAAAGTGAGTAAATTGCAGTTGATTTTTGGAGGTGCTGATAAGTCTTGGAAGTAAATAAATTGGAGGTGGTAACAAGTTTCGAAGATATCTGAATTTGAGGTGCTAATAAGTTCTGAGAGTGGATGATTTTTAGGTTCTTTGAAAGTGAGTAAATTGCAGTTGATTTTTGGAGGTGCTGATAAGTCTTGGAAGTAAATAAATTGGAGGTGGTAACAAGTTTGGAAGATATCTGAATTGGAGGTGCTAATAAGTTTTAGAAGTAGGCGAATTCTAGGTGCTAATAAATTTTTAAAATAGGTTAATTGAAGTCACGTGACCGCACAGAGGGCCGGTGGTCAAGTCATTCATGTGACATTTGACATGATGATCAAAAGTTTCATGTTCCAGAAATTGTGGTCTGATCAGTCACGTGACTCTTGGATTTTGGACGCATTATTTACTCATTTTAATAGATTTTTGAGTGATCATGCATTCATTTTGAGTAATTTATCACCGATCAATCATTCATTTCCTGAATTTTTTATTAATCAATAAATCGTTTAGCTGATCAAATATTCTTTTCCTTGTTTTTGACTGATCTATCATTCATTTTTCTTTGATTTTTGTTTGTTCATTAATTTATTTCAATTAATTTTTGACTAATGAATCAACCATCTTCCTTGATTTTTTACCGATGAATGATCGATTTTCCTGGATTTTTGACGATCAATAACTTGTTTTCCTTGGCTTTTCACTGATCAAGTATTCCTTTTCCTTGATTTTTGATTGATCATTAATTCGTGTGAAATTGATTTCTGACTGATTATTTATCTATTTTTATTAATTTTTGATTTATCAATTTATTTTCCCCGATTTTTCACTGATCAATAATTCATTTTTCTGGATCTCATACTGATCAATGATTCGTTTTCTATCAAAAGTTTCATGCTTCTCTATTGTGTTCTTTTTTTCAAATCAGTCACGTGACTTGTTGATCCAATGATCGATGATTGATTTTTCTTGATTTTTTAATTAATCAATGATTTATTTTTTATACTGATCGATAATTTTTTCGTCTGATCAATCATTCCTTTTTTCATCAAAAGTTTCATTCTTCTCTACTGTATTTCTCTGTTCAGGTCAGTCACGTGACTTTTTTATTCGGTGATCAATGTTTAAAGTTTCTTGATTTTTTAGTGATCAAAGAATTTTTTGATACTGATCGATGATTTTTTTTCATGTGATCCATAATTGTTTCTTCAACTGATAAATGATTCCTATTCTTCATTAAAAGTTTCAAGCTTCTCTATTGTATTCTTCTAATTAGATCAGTCACGCGACTTGTCAAATCCACTGATCAAAATGATCGATTTTTCTTGATTTTCTAAATGATCCAAGAATCAATTATTCTTTTCTTCATTAAAAGTTCCATGCTTCTCTATCGGCTTTTCTGTTCAGATCAGTCATATAACTTGTTGATCCACTGATCAATGATTCAAGTTCCTTGATTTTTTACTGATGAAAAATTAATTTTTGATTTTGATCAATGATTCTTCTTTTTAACTGATCAAAAATTCATTTTTCATTCTGATCAATGATTTTTCCAACTGATCTATGAGTCTACTTTCATACTGATCATTAATTCTTCTATTTGTTCTAAGTTCTATGCTTCTCTATTGCATTCTTCTGCTCATATCAGTCACGTGACTTGTTAATCCGATGATCAAAGATTCATTTTTCTTGATTCTATACTGATCAATGATTCATTTTTGATATTGATCAATGATTTTTTCTACTGATCTTTATTGTTTTGAACTGATCAATAATTTTTTCAGCTAATCAATGATCCTTTTTTGATCAGAAAATTTATGCTTTCTGTTGCATTCTTCTGTTCAGATCAGTCACGTGACTTGTTGATCCACTGATTAAAATTCAGGTTTCTTAATTTTCTACTGGTCCAAGAATAAGTTTTGATACTGATCAACGGTTTTTTGCTACTAATCAATGATTCTTTTTCAACTGATCAATGATATTTTTTTCATGTGATTAAGAATTCATTTTACATACTGATCAACGATTTTTTGTATCTAATCAGTGACTTTTTTCCAAACTGATCATTGATTCAAGTTTCATAATTTTTATTGATCCAAGAATCATTTTCTATACTGATCAATAATTTTTTCAACTGATCAATTAGTATTTTTTCATCTGATCAAAAATTCATTTTCCACACTGATCAATGATTCAAATTTCATGATTTTTACTCATCCGAAAATCATTTTTGAGACTGATCAATGATTATTTTTTCATGTGATCAAAAATTCGTTGTTTATACGGATCAATGATTTTTTGCTACTAGTCAGTAATTCTTCAGTAAACTAATCAATGATTCAAGTTTCATGATTTTTATTGATCCAAAAATCATTTTTGATACTGATCAATGATTCTTTTTTATGTAATTAAAACTCATTTTCCACACTGATCAGTGATTTTTTGCTACTAATCGGTGATTCTTTTCCAAATTGACTATTGATTCAAGTTTCATGATTTTTCTGATCCAAGAACCATTTGGAATACTGATCTATGATTTTTTCAACTGATAAAGGATTATTATTCCATACTGATCAATGATTTTCCGCTACTAATCAATGATTCTTTTCTAAACTGATCAGGGATTCAAGTTTTTTGATTTTTTACTGTAGCCAAGGATCTTTTTTGACACTGATCTATGATTCTTAATCAACTGATCGATGATTTTTTTCATGTGATTAAAAATTCATTTCCGAAACTGATCAATGATTCAAGTTTCATGATTTTTACTGATCCAAAAATCATTTTTGATACTGTTCAATGATTATTTTTTCATCTGATCAAAAATTCATTTTCTATACTGATCAATGAATTTTTGCTATTAATCAGTGATTCTTTTCTAAACTGATCAATAATTAAGTTGCTTGATTTTTTACTGCCCAAGAATTATTTTTGATACTGATCTATGACTTTCTCAACTGATCAATGATAATTTTTCATGTGATAAAAAATTCCTTTTTTTTGATACTGATCAATGATTCTTTCCTGAACTGATGACTGATTCAAGTTCCATGATTTTTACTGATTCAGGAATCATTTTTGATACTGATAAATGATTATTTTTCATGTAATTAAAGACTCATTTTTCATACTGATAAATGATTTTTTGCCACTAATCAGTGATTCTTTTCTCATCTCATCAAAAATTTATTTTCCATACTGATCAACGATTTTTTGCTACTGATCAGTGATTGTTTTCTAAATTGATCAATGATTCAATTTTCTTGATTTTTAGTGATCCAAGGACCGTTTTTGATACTGATAAATGATATTTTTCATGTAATTAAAGGCTCATTTTTCATACTGATAAATGATTTTTTGCCACTAATCAGTGATTCTTTTCTCATCTCATCAAAAATTTATTTTCCATACTGATCAATGATTTTTTGCTACTGATCAGTGATTCTTTTCTAAACTGATCAGTGATTCAATTTTCTTGATCTTTAGTGATCCAAAGACCGTTTTTGATACTGATAAATGATTATTTATCATGTAATTAAAGACTCGTTTTTCATACTGATAAATGATTTTTTGCCACTAATCAGTGATTCTTTTTTCATCTTATCAAAAATTTATTTTCCATACTGATCAATGATTTTTTGCTACTGATCAGTGATTGTTTTCTAAACTGATCAATGATTCAATTTTCTTGATTTTTAGTGATCCAAAGACCGTTTTTGATACTGATAAATGATTATTTTTTCATGTGATTAAAAATACATTTTCCATACTGATCAGTATTTTTTTGCTACTAATCAGTGATTCTTTTCTCATCTCATCAAAAATTTATTTTTTATACTGGTCAATGATTTTTTGCTACTAATCGCTGATTCTTTTCTAAACTGATCAAGGATCCAAGTTTCATGATTTTTACTGATCCAGAAAATATTTTTGATACTGATCAATGATTATTTTTTCATGTGATTAAAAATACATTTTCCATACTGATCAATGATTTTTTGCTACTAATCAGTGATTCTTTTCTAAACTGATCATTGATTCGAGTTTTATGATTTTTACTGATCGAAGAATCATTTTTGATTCTGATCAATGATTCTGTTTCATGTGATTAGAAATTTATTTTTTTGATAGTGACAAAATTAATGACTCTTTTTCAACTGATCAGTGATTATTTTTTCATCTAATCGAAAATTCATTTTCCATACTCTTCAATGATTCTTTTCTGAACTGATCAATGATTCAAGTTTCATGATTTTCACTGATTCAAGATCATTTTCGATACTGATCCATGGTTTTTCCAACTCATCAATGATTTTTTTTCATGTGATCAGAAATTCATTTTCCATACTGATCAATGATTTTTTGCTACTAATCAGTGATTCTTTTCTAAACTGATCAATGATTCGAGTTTCATGATTTTTACGATCCAAAAATCATTTTTGATACTGATCAATGATTACTTTTTTATGTGATTAAAAATTCATTTTCCATACTGATCAAGGATTTTTTGCTATTAATCAGTGATTCTTTTCTAAACTGAACAATGATTCAAGTTTCATGATTTTTACTCATCCGAAAATCATTTATGATACTGATCAATAATATATTTTTGATATTGATCAATAATTTTTTCGACTGATCATTATTCTTCTAAACTGATCAATAATTTTTTTTCGGATAATCAATGATCTTTTTTTCATCAGAAGTTCTATGCTTTTCTATTGTATTCTTCTGTTCAGATCAGTCACGTGACTTGTTGATCCACTGATCAAATTTCAAGTTTCTTGATTGTTCGTCCAAGAATAAGTTTTGATACTGATCAACGATTTTTTGCTACTAATCAGTGATTCTTTTCTAAACTGATCAATGATTCAAGTTTCATGATTTTTACTGATCCAAAAATCATTTTTGATACTGATCAAAGATTACTTTTTCATGTGATTAAAAATTCATCTTCCATACTGATCAATGATTTTTTGCTACTAATCAGTGATTCTTTTCCAAACTGATCAAGGATGCAAGTTTCATGATTTTTACTGATCCAAAAATCATTTTTGAGACTGATCAATGATTATTTTTTCATGTGATCAAAAATTCATTTTCTATACTGATCAATGATTTTTTGCTGCTAATCAGTGATTCTTTTCTAAACTGATCGATGATTCAAGTTTCATGATTTTTACTGATCCAAAATCCATTTTTGATGCTGATCAATGATAATTTTTCTATCTGATCAAAAAATTTATTTTCCATACTGATTTTTTGCCACTAATCAGTTATTCTTCTCTAAACTCATCAATGATTCAAGTTTTATGATTTTTTGACTGATCCGAGAATAATTTTTGTTACTGATCCGTGATTTTTTCAACTCATTAATGATTATTTTTTCAAAATAATCAGTGATTTTTTGCTACTAATCAGTGATTCTTTTCGAAACTGATCAATGATTCAATTTTCTTGATTTTCAGTGATCCAGAGACCGTTTTTGATACTGATAAATGATCATTTGCCACTAATCAGTGATTCTTTTCTCATCTCATCAAAAATTTATTTTCCATATTGATCAATTATTTTTTGCTACTAATCAGTGATTCTTTTCTAAACTGATCAATGATTCAATTTTCTTGATTTTTCGTGATCCAGAGACCGTTTTTGATACTGATAAATGATTATTTTTCATGTAATTAAAGACTCATTTCTCATACTGATCAATTATTTTTTGCTACTAATCAGTGATTCTTTTCTAAACTGATCAATGATCCAAGTTTCATGATTTTTACTGATCCAGAAAATATTTTTGATATTGATCAATGATTATTTTTTCATGTGATTAAAAATACATTTTCCATACTGATCAATGATTTTTTGCTACTAATCAGTGATTCTTTTCTAAACTGATCAATGATTCAATTTTCTTGATTTTTAGTGATCCAAAGACCGTTTTTGATACTGATAAATGATTATTTTTCATGCAATTAAAGACTCATTTTTCATACTGATAAATGATTTTTTGCCACTAATCAGTGATTCTTTTCTCATCTCATCAAAAATTTATTTTCCATACTGATCAATGATTTTTTGCTACTGATCAGTGATTGTTTTCTAAATTGATCAATGATTCAATTTTCTTGATTTTTAGTGATCCAAAGACCGTTTTTGATACTGATAAATGATTATTTATCATGTAATTAAAGACTCGTTTTTCATACTGATAAATGATTTTCTGCCACTAATCAGTGATTCTTTTTTCATCTCATCAAAAATTTATTTTCCATACTGATCAATGATTTTTTGCTACTGATCAGTGATTCTTTTCTAAACTGATCAGTGATTCAATTTTCTTGATCTTTAGTGATCCAAAGACCGTTTTTGATACTGATAAATGATTATTTTTTCATGTGATTAAAAATACATTTTCCATACTGATCAATGATTTTTTGCTACTAATCAGTGATTCTTTTCTAAACTGATCATTGATTCGAGTTTTATGATTTTTACTGATCGAAGAATCATTTTTGATTCTGATCAATGATTACTTTTTTATGTGATTAAAAATTCATTTTCCATACTGATCAATGATTTTTTGCTATTAATCAGTGATTCTTTTCCAAACTGATCAATGATTCAAGTTTCGTGATTTTTACTGATCCAAAAATCATTTTTGATACTGATCAATGATTACTTTTTTATGTGATTAAAAATTCATTTTCCATACTGATCAATGATTTTTTGCTATTAATCACTGATTCTTTTCTAAACTGATCAATGATTCAAGTTTCATGATTTTTACTGATTCAAAAATCATTTTTGATACTGATCAATGATTTTTTGCTACTAATCACTGATTCTTTTCTAAACTGATCAATGATCCAAGTTTCATGATTTTTACTGATCCAGAAATTATTTTTGATACTGATCAATGATTATTTTTTCACGTGATTAAAAATTCATTTGCCATACTGATAAAAATTTTTTGCTACTGATCAGTGATTGTTTTCTAAACTGATCAATGATTCAAGACCTTTGATTTTTACTTATCTAAGGATCATTTGATCAATAGTTCCATTTTTCATCAAATGTTCCATTTTTTCCTTTTGTGATTTTTTGCTCAGATCAGTCACATGACTCCATGATCCACTGATCCATGACTCATTTTTCCCTAACTTTTCACCTATCAATCATGCATTTTATCAGAAATGGGCCGTCGATATTAAACAATCGAAATATTATTGGCAAAAACGATGGGTTCTAGCCATTTTGGCCAATATGGGCTATATGATTTTGTTCGGCATCCGTTGCAATATCGGCGCGGCCAAAGTTTCCGGCGCCCATAATCACAAAAACGAGACAATTTTGGTGGAAGATGCGGATCTGTTGATTTTGGAATACGATTACGACGACGATCAGGCAATGATCGATAGAAATGATTCTTCAATTTTTTGGTCAAATTCTTCGCAAAAAGTGAATATCAGTTCAAAAAATTCAAATATCGACAGCCATTTTGTAGATGATCTGGTAAGTTTGAAACTTATATTATGATCTGATCTTGAAAATTTTGGTTTAATGATTATTTGAAAATTTCAGCACCTGATCTTGGTTCATTAATCTTTATTGATTCAGCACTTGAACTTGATAATTTCCATCCAGCACTTGATTTCGAAAATCTTGATTTCTTGCTTGATTTTGATTTTCATCTAGTTTAACATTTGATCTTTATTCAACACTTGATGTTGAAAATCTTGATCGATTTAGGCCACACACATGATAATCTTGATTCAGCACAGGATCTTGATTTTTATGCAATACTTGATCTTGACAATCTCAAGTCAGCATTTGATGTTGGAAATCTTGATTTTTCAGCACTTAAACTTGATAATTCCGATTTATCACATGATCTTGATTTTTATTTAGCATTTGATCTGGATAATCTCCAGCCAGCACTTGATTTTGAAAATGTTGATTCATCACTTGTTCTTGATTTTTATCTAGTTTCAATATTTGATCTTGATCCAGCACTTGATCTTGATAATCTTGATTCAGCAATTAATTTTGATAATCTTGATTAATTTAGCGCTTATACATAATAATCTTGATTTAGCACATGATCTCTATTTTTATTCAGTACTTGATCTTGATAATACCAAGCCAGCGCCTGATGTCGAAAATCTTTATTCATCACTTGATCTTGATTCTTATCTAGTTTCTAAATTTGATCTTGATTCAGTATTTCATCATGAAAATCTTGAAACGATTTTTCAGAACTCAAACTTGATAATCTCGATTCAGCATATGATCTTGATTTTTATTCAGTACTTGATTTCGATAATCTCGAGCCAGCACTTGATTTTTAAAATGTTGAGTCATCATTTGATCTTCATTTTTACCTCTACATTTGATCTTGATATAATATTTGATTGAGGAAATCTTGAATGATTCAGCACTTAAACTTGATAATCTGGATTCAGCCCACAAACTTGATTTTGATTCACTACTTGATCTTGATAATCTCAACTCAGCAGTTGATTTCGAAAATCTGGATTCATGACTTGATCTTGATTTTATCTATTTTCAACATTTGATCTTGATTCAGTACTTGATCATGAAAATCTTGATTCAGCACTTAATGTTGATAATCTCGATTGATTTACCACTTGTACTTGATAATCTTGATTCAGCACATGATCTTGATTTTTATTCACCACTTGATCTTGCTAATTTCAAGCCAGCACTTGATTTCAAAAATTTCAATTTATCAGTTGATCTTGATTCTCTTCTAGTTTCAATATTTGATCTTGCTCTAGCACTTGATCATGGAAATCTTGAATAATTCAGTGCTTTAATTTGATAATCTCGATTCAGCACATCATCTTGATATTTATTCCACCTTGATCTTGATAATTTCAAGTAAGCACTTAATTTCGAAAATCTTGATTCATTGCTTGATCTTGATTTTTATTTGATCCTGATTCAGCACTTGATATTGAAAATCTTACTTCTTTCTTCAGCACTTGAACTTGATAATCTCGATTCAACACATGACCTTGATTTTGATTCAGCACTTGATCTTGATAATCTCAAGTGAGCACTTGATTTCCAAAATCTTGATTCGTCACTTGATTTTGATTTTTATCAAGTTTCAATATTTGTTTTCGGTTCAGTACTTGATCATGAAAATCTTGAATGATTCAGCACTTGATCTTGATAATCTTGATTGATTTGGCACTTGTACATCATAATTTTGATCGAGTACATGATCTTGATTTTTATTGAGCACTTGATCTTGATAATCTCAACCCAGCACTCGATTTCGAAAACCTCGATTTCTCACTTGATCTCGATTTTTATCTAGTTTTAACATTTAGTTCCTAATCATGAAAATCTTTATGAATTAGCACTTAAACTTGATAATATCGATTCATCACATGATCTTGATTTTAATTAAACATCTGATCTTGATGACCTTATTTAGGAACTTGATTTCGAAAGTTTCGAATCAGAACCGGATCTTGATTTTTTTCTAGTTTCAATATTTTATCTTGATTCTGTACTTGATGTTCAAAATTTTCCGTGATTCAGCACCGATTCAGCACAGAATCTTGATTTTAATTCAACACTTGATCCTGATGACCTCATTTAAGCATTTGATTTCGAAAATTTCTAATCAGAACTGGATCTTGATTTTTATGTAGTTCCAACATTTGATCTTGATTCAGTTCTTGATGTTCAAAATCTTCAATGATTCAACACTTAAACTTGGTCATCTTGATTCTGCACTGAATGTTGATTATCTTGATAGATTTAGCACATATACATGATGATCTTGATTCAGCACATGATCTTGATTTTAATGTAGCATTTGATCTTGATAATATCAAGCTAGCATTAGATTTTGAAAATCTTGATTCATCACCTGATCTTGATTTTTATATGATTCTGCACTTCAACTTGGTAATATCGATTTATCACATGATCTTGATTTTAATTTAACACTTGATCTTGATGACATTATTCAAGCACTTGATTTTGAAAATTTTGAATCAGAACTGGATCTTGATTTTTATCCAGTTTCAACATTTGATCGTGATTCAGCATTTGATCACAAAAATTTCAAATGATTCTTTAGCACTTAAACTTGATGATATCGACTCGGCACATGATATTGATTTTGATTCAGCACTTGATCTTGATAATCTGGAGCCAGCACTTGATTTCGAAAATCTTGATTCCTCACTTGATCTTGAATTTTAACTAGTTTCAACATTTGATCTTATTTCAGTACATGATCATGAAAATCTTGAATGATTCTGGACTTAAACTTCATGATCTCGATTCAGCAAATGATCTTGATTTTTACCTAGTTTCAACATTTGATCTGGATTCAGTGCTTGATCATGAACTTGATCTTGATTCATTGCATGATCTCGATAAATTTGATTCACTCTTTGATGTTGGTTTTTATTGAGCATTTAATCTTGATTATGCTCTTGATCTTGAGTTTGATTCAGCACTATGTTTTTATTTAGCTTGTGATATTCTGCTTGATCATGTGCTTGATCTTGATTCTGCTCTTGATCTTGATTATGATCTTGATGACAGTATGAGATCTTCAAAATATTGATTCACCAAATGATCTCAATTTTGATTCTGCTCTAAATCTTGATTTTGATTTCGCACTTGATCTTGATTTTTATTCAGATCTTGGTCTTGATATTATTGATTTAAAAATTGATTTCAATCTTGATTCAGTCCTTGATGTTGATTCTTACTCAGTATTTGCTTCTTGATTTAGTTCAAGATTTTTTTCTCAGTTTTATACTTGATCTTGACATTCAAGACTTGAGAAATTTTGCCTGGTCCAGAACAACAATTTCAAATTTTGGTTCATATTTCCAATCTTTCTAAATTGATCAAAAATTCAACTTCGATCAAATTTGATCTTCAACTTTTGATTATCAGGTCAAACAGAAGTGTAACTGTGAAAATCAAGTTATCAGTCAGAACTTGATTTTTCATGTGCCAGATCAAAGTTTAACTCCCCATAAACCAATCAAAATTTAAAATGCAACAATGAAATTTAAATTTTCGGATAGTACTCGACGAGTTCTTTCATTTGATACCCATTTTATGCAAATTTGATCATTTTTCATAAATTTCCAAAATTTCGGACACTGGTCATTTTCGGACAGTGGTCACTTTTTTTCGTACAGCCGCCCTTACAATCGTGGAACAAGCACATCACCGGTTTAGTGGTCAGCGCCACGTTTTACGGCAGTCTAGTATTCCAATTACCGGGCGGTTTGATAGCCAACAAAATTTCGGCCAAATCGTAATGGTCACTTTTTTACTAATGTCCGAATTTTTTGTGTATCGTCTAAAAATAGTACATTTTTTTACCGACAGAATTTTCGGTTGGGCCGTCTGCTTGAACGCCGTCTTGAACCTATTGATGCCGGTGGCTTGCGTCTTGCATTATACGGCCGCAATTGCCATACAATTTGGTCAAGGTTTGATGTTCGTAAGTTGAGAGAGACTTGGGGTTAAATTTTACCCCAAGTCCCCGGGACTTCACTCCCGATTTTTTGGACAAAGCTGACTAGTGTTCAAAAATGTGCACAGATGTTAGACTCCTATTAGCTGAATAACTCCTGAATTCAGAAACTCCTAGGTTCAACCCCATGGTTCAATTTCTAATATGGGACCTTTAGGACCCTAGTCCCGGAGACTTCACTCCCGATTTTTGGGTCAAAATTGATTAAAACTCAAAAAACATACACATATGCCATGGATTTATTCCTAATTAGCTACGTAATTCCTGAATTTATAAACTCATATGAGAAACCCCAGGTCTAACTTCTAACATAGGACCCGTGGTCCCTAGTCTCTGAGACGTCACTCCCGATTTTTGGGCTAAAATTGCTTTGAACTCGAAAAAGCATGCACAGGTGCTATGGTTTCATTTCTAATTAGCTAGATAACTCCTGAATTCACCAACTCCTAGGTTCAATCCCAGCTCTATCTTCTAACAAAGGACCCTTGACCCCTAGTCTCTGAGACTTCATTCCCGGTTTTTGGGCCAAAATATGTCAGAAGTCAAAAAAATCTGTACAGATTTTATGTATTCATTTCCAATTAAGTAAATAACTCCCGAATTTATAAACTCCTAGGTTCTACCCCAGGCCCAATTTCTAACATAGGGCCCTTAACCCCTTACCTCTGAGACTTCACTCCCGATTTTTGAGCCAAAATTGACTAAATCTCAAAAAAACTTGCACAGATGTTATGTATCCATTTCGAATTTGCTAAATAACTATTGAATTCATAAACTCCTGGGTTCAACCTCATGGTCCAATTTGACACATGGGACCCTTAACCCCTAGACTCTAAGACTTCACTCCCGATTTTTGGGCTAAAATAGCTTTGAACTCGAAAAAACATGCACAGGTGCTATGGTTTCATTTCTAATTAGCTAGATAACTCCTGAATTCACCAACTGCTAGGGTCAACCCCAGGTCTATCTTCTAACAAGGGACCTTTGACCCCTAGTCTCTGAGACTTCACTCCCGATTTTCGGGTCAAAATATGTTAGAAGTCAAAAAAACCTGCACAGATTTTATTGAATTCATTTCCAATTAAGTAAATAACTCCCGAATTTATAAATTCCTAGGTTCAACCCTAGGGGTAATTTCTAACATAGGGCCCTTAACTCCTTACCTCTGAGACTTCACTCCCGATTTTTGTGCCGAAATTGACTAAATATCAAAAAAACCTGCACAGATGTTATGTATTCATTTCGAATTAGCTAAATAACTATTGAATTCATAAACTCCTGGGTTCAACCTCATGGTCCAATTTGACACATGGGACCCTTAACCCCTAGACTCTAAGACTTCACTCCCGATTTTTGGGCTAAAATAGCTTTGAACTCGAAAAAACATGCACAGGTGCTATGGTTTCATTTCTAATTAGCTAGATAACTCCTGAATTCACCAACTGCTAGGGTCAACCCCAGGTCTATCTTCTAACAAGGGACCCTTGACCCCTAGTCTCTGAGACTTCACTCCCGATTTTTGGGCCAAAATATGTCAGAAGTCAAAAAAATCTGCACAGATTTTATTGAATTCATTTCCAATTAAGTAAATAACTCCCGATTTTATAAACTCCTAGGTTCTACCCCAGACCCAATTCCTAACATAGGGCCCTTAACCCCTTACCTCTGAGACTTCACTCCCGATTTTTGAGCCAAAATTGACTAAGTATCAAAAAAAACCTGCACAGATGTTGTGTATCCATTTCGAATTAGCTAAATAACTATTGAATTCATAAACTCCTGGGTTCAACCTCATGGTCCAATTTGACACATGGGACCCTTAACCCCTACTCTCTGAGACTTCACTCCTGATTTTGGGGCCAAAATTGGTTAGAACTCAAGAAAACATGCACAGATGTTATGGATTCATTTCTAAATTTTTAGAAACTCCTAAGTTCAACCCATGGCTCAACTTCTAACATGGGCTTTTTGATCCCTGGCCTCTGGGACTTCACTCCCGATTTTTTGGTCAACATTGATTCGAATTCAAAAATAAGGATATCAATGATGGGTGTTACGGATTCTTCTGCAATGAGCCAAATAAGACCTGAATTCGAAAGTTCCTCTGCTCCAGATTCCAGATCAAAGTTATAACATGGAAACTATGGCCCCAGCCCCTGAGACTTTACTCCCGATTTTTGGCCAAACTCGATTCGAATCCAACCATTAAGATGTCGATCACAGATGTTATGGATTCATTTCCAATAAGTTATATAACCCCTGAATTTACATATTCCTCAACTGCTGACCTCAGGTCAAGTTCAAACATGAGTCACGGGCCCCAAGCCTCTGAGACTTCACTCCCAAAATTTTTCGGCTAAATCCTTATAAACCCTTGCGATACTAGTATCAGTTCATACATCTCATCCAGCTGGTTCTATTAAGATGGACATTTTTATCGATTTTTTCTCCAATCCCGACCTCGTTGGGAAATTCGGATTTTGTCCCAAGTCTTTAGGGACTTCACTCCCGATTTTTCAACATTCAATTTTTTTTCTTTTTAGGGCATCACCTACCCCGCCCTTTTCAAACTTTGGAAGCATTGGGCGCCGCCTTTGGAAAAAACCCGCCTGGTCACTAGCGCTATGTGCGGTAAGTATACAACTCCTGGTGACCACGAGTGACCCCGCCCACTTTTTCCAGGTTCCTACATCGGTGTCGTTTTGGGCATGCCTTTGTCGGCCACATTGACCAAATACGTCGGTTGGGAGGCGCCATTCTATTTATACGGTATATAAAGCATGTAGTCCCATGTCTCGGGCCCTCTGTGCCTCAAATCATGGGAAGCCTCTGCCCCAAGTCTCAGGTTCCGAAGTTGTCTGGGGTTTTACATTTAGGGCTTATATTACAGGAGCCTTGGGCGTGTAAGTCTTGGCACGCCCATACCCCAAGTCTCGGTTTCCAAGGGCGTCTATCACTTTCAGAGCATCTGGTGTTTCAAGGGCATCTGGCGTTTAACACTTAGGGCGGCATTTTTCGGAAAGCCTTGGCATGGTCGAATTCGTTTATGTAATATATGAACGATATGGTCCCAGGTCTCAGGATGCTCGTACCCCAAGTCTCGGGTTCCGAAGTGGTCCTGCATTGGGCTTAAACTTCAGGAAGCTTGGGCTTGTTGTGGTCTTTTATATGGTATATGGACGATGGTCCCAAGTCTCGGAACACCTGTACCCCAAGTTTCGGATGGGCATCTGACTGTTTAGCATGCAGGGCATTTTTTCAGGAGGCTTGGGCATGGTGTGGTTTTTTATATGGTGTATGGATGATAGCTCTAAGTCTGGTCTCCCTGTACCCCAAGCTTTGGGTTCCAAGGTGATCTGGCTACATTTAGGGCATGGACTTCAAGAGGATTGGGCATGATGAAGTTTTTGATATGCTATATGGATGATGGCCCCAAGTCACAGGTCACCTGTATCTCAAGTCTCAGGTTCCAATGTGGTCTTATGTTCTACATTTAGGGTTTGGATTTCAAGAAGCTATGGCGTGGTGTGGATTTTTTATATGCTATATGAACGAAGATCTCAAGTCCCTGGACGCCTGTATCCCAAGTCTCGGATTCCAAGGTCGTCTGTCATTTAACATTCAAAGCATATTTCAGGAGGCTTGGGCATGGTGTGGCTTTTTATATGCTATGTGGACAATGGTCCCAAGTCTCGGTACCCTGTATCCCAAGTCTTGGGTTCCAACGTGGTCTTGTGTTCTATATTTAGGTTCTGGATTTCAAGAAGCTTTGGCATGGTGTGGTTTTTTTATACGCTATATGGACAATGATCCCAAGTCCCCGCACACCCATACTCCAAGTGTGGGCTAAAAGGGCGTCTGTGGTTTAACATTCAGAGCATATTTCAGGAGGCTTGGGCATGGTGTGGCTTTCCTATACCATGTATGGATGATGACCCCAAATCTGGGAGCAAGGTGGTATGGCTACATTTAGGGCTTGAATTTCAGAAGGCTTGGCCAGGTGTGATTTCCTGGAGTATTGATGATGATTCCGGGCCTTGGGCCGGCCGTGCCACTAGTCTTGAGTTCCAATGTGATCTTGTGTTCTACATTTAGGGCTTGGATTCCAGGAGGTTTGGGCATGGGATGGTTTTTTTATATGGTATGTTATACATGCTCCCAAGTCTCAGGGTGTCCTTGCCCCAAGTCTCGAGTTTGAAAGTGGTCTGACGTTTTGTATTTCGGGCTTGAATTTCAGGTTGCTTAATCATGATGTAGTTTTCAGTATGGTGTATGGATGATGGTCATAAGTTTCAGGACATGCGTACCCCAAGTCTCTGGATGCCCATATTCCAAGTCTCAGGTTCCAAGGTGGTCTGGCCTTTTATATTTAGGGCTTGAATTTCAGGAGCCTTTGGCATGGTGTGACTTGTTGTATTGATGATAGTCCAGAGCACAGGGGCATCTGTATCCCCAAGTCTCAGGTCCCGAAATGGTCTCATATTTTACATTTAGGGCTTTGCTGTGTCTTGAATAATGACTGGACTAAGTCGAAAATAGATTAACCTTTGGATAATTGATAAATATTCAACTGGAATACTAATGAGTAAATAGCTAAGTTTAATAAGGCTAACTAACACAACATACAATAGTAATGTACTGAACAGCGAAATAAACAAATAAATGAATATACGAAACAACATGGCTTATATACTATGACGGAAAATAATGGAATGTTCTAGAACATTGTAGAATGTAAAAGAATATTATAGAATATTGCGGAAGGTTAACCAACACAACATACAACAGTAATGTACTGAATAGCCCAATAAATAAATGAATGGAACAACATGGATTATTTATCATCACAGAAAAAAACGGAATGTTCCAGAACATTGTAGAATGTAAAAGAATATTATAGAATATTGTGGAAGGTTCTAGAACTTTCCAGGAAAATGCAGTACATGAAATGTAAATGCACAGCATATTATGTGAACATACTGTGAAGTATGCATCACTTGTACTCGCACATCATGTAACATGTTCATACTAAAAGATATGTATGACTTTTACTTGAACATCATGTGACGTGATGGTACTGTAAGATGTATCACTTGTACTTGCACATCATATAACATGATCATACTGTAAGATATGTATCAGGTTTGATTCTCATTGGGCATAGTGTGCGTTCTTTAAACGGTATATTATGCACGGTACCAAGTCTTGGGACGCTCTTTACCCCAAGTCTCGGGTTCCAAAAAATCTGGTGTTCTACATTCCATGGCATTTTATCAGGAGGCTTGGGCATCGTTTGGTTCCTTTTCTGGTCTTTGTTCACCGCCGATACTCCGAGGCTGGATGCCACAATTTCTGAACGAGAATTACAATATATAGAAAACAGTATCGGCGATAAAGCCATGGAAAATCCAGTGAAGGTAAAAAAATATGTCTCGCAACAGGGTGTCTCAAAAAAATCAAAAAAATGAAACACCCTTTTCAAGGTAGATTTTTGAATATAGAGCTCGATCAGGTGATGACACAAATTTTATTTTTTTGGATCAAGTTTAAAATTATGCAAATTTAGCTCGCTGACCATTCCACAATTTTTCTCCTAAATTCAGATGTCCGAAATTCCATGGAAATCCATAGCCAAATCAAAACCTTTTTGGGCCATAGTGGTTGCATCTTTTTGTCGAAATTGGACATTGTACGTTTACGTCATTTTCAGTTTGTCCTTTTTGAAGGAAAGTTTTCATATGGACATTGAACACGTAAGTTTGTTTTTTTTTTGATCAAGTGACCAATGGTCATTTTGAAAATTTTGAAGTTCGTATTTCAATCAAAATGTAAGATAAAATGTTCAAACTGGCATTAATCGATAGATCGCGACGAGATCTGTAAAATGATACCCAATTTGTGTGGTGTAAACTAAAAATTCGACCACAACAAATTTTATATGATAATTTGCCCTTATTTTTTAGTGACCAGTGGTCATTCTAAAACTTTGAAAGTCCATATTTCAATCAAAAATCAAGATAGAGCGTCTAAAGTAGCATCAAGGTATAGATAGCAACGAGATCTGTAAACTGATACCCAATTTGTTTGGTGTAAGATAAAATTCGAGTCATTTAGTCTATAGTGACCAATGGTCATCCTGAAATTTTAAAAGTCCATATTTCAATCAGAAATCAAGATAGAAAGTTCAAAACAGCATCAATATATAGATGGAGACAAGACCTGTAAATTGATACCCAACTTGTAGGGTTTAAACTAAAAATTTGACCCCAAAAAATTTTGTATGGTAATTTAACAGCATTTTTTCCATAGTGACCAGTGGTCATCCTGAAATTTTAAAGGCTCATATTTCAATCAAAAATCAAGATAGAAAATTCAAAATAGCATCAATCGATAGGTCGCGACGAGATCTGTGAATTGATACCGAACTCATTTGGTGTAAACTGAAAATCTGGGCTCAAAAAAATTTCATATGGTCATTTAACATGAGAGCATTTTTTCCATAGTGACCAATGGTCATTCTCAAGCTTTGGAAGTCTATATTTCGATCGAAAATAAACATAGAGCGTTCAAAATCACATCAATAGATAAACCGAGAGGAGACCTATAACTTCATGGTCACTTTGTTGAATAATGATCATCAGTGGTCACTCGTGTAAATGTCAATTTTCACTGTGTAGTGATTAGTGGTCATCCTGAAACTTTAAAGGTCCATATTTCAATCAAAAATCAAGATAAAACGTTTAAAATAGCATCAATGGATAGGTCACGACGAGATCTGTAAAGTGATACCCAACTTGTTTGTTGTAAACTAAAAATTCGAGCCCAAAAAAGTTTCATGCGGTCATCTAACGTGTAAGGTTTTTTCCAAAGTGACCAATGGTCAACCTGGAACTTTGGAAGCCCATATTTCAATCAAAAATCAAGATAAAAAGTTCAAAATAGCATCAATAGATAGGTCGCGACAAGATCTGTAAATTGATACCCAACTTGTTTGGTGTAAACTAAAAATTTTACCTGTGGTCATCTAACATGTGAGCTTTTTTCATAGTGACCAATGGTCATCTTGAAATTTTGGAAGTCTATATTTCAATCAAAATTAAAGATAGAACGTTCCAAATTATATCAATCGATAGGTCGATACGAGGTGTATAAGTTGGTGATCATATTGTTGAATATTGATCATCAGTGGTCACTGTTTTAATTGGACATTTTTACTCTGTAGTGACCAGTGGTCATCTAGAAACTTTGGATGTTCATATTTCAATCGAAAATCAAGATAGAACATTCAAACTTGAATCAATAGACAGATCGCGTCGAGACCTATAACTTGATACCCAACTTGATTGGTCTAACCCGAAAATTTGACCATATGGAAAGTGTACAAAAAATTTTCGTGAATTTTTTCCAACAGGCCGGTTACTGGACAGCGATTTCTTACGTGGCCATGGTCGTCACGGTTTTATTCGGCGGCCGTTTAGCCGACTATATACTAACGAAAAATGTTCTTACTGTAACTACCGTACGAAAATTGTTCAATACAGTAGGTAATTGGGATTTATGGCTATACAGTAATCCGGAAAATTTTGTCATAAAAGATCGATCGATTTGCAGGTTTTATGGGCGAAGCCATTTTCCTATTCGTTTGTGCTATGGTCGACGATCAAGTTCTAGCTATAGCATGTTTGATTTGTTCGGCCGGCATGAGCGGATTTTCGTTATCGGGTAAGAAAGTACAGTATCTCGGTAGG
This sequence comes from Romanomermis culicivorax, assembly GCA_963922205.1. NCBI lineage: Eukaryota > Metazoa > Nematoda > Enoplea > Mermithida > Mermithidae > Romanomermis > Romanomermis culicivorax. The sequence continues at coordinate 296,474 of CAWUHX010000329.1, forward strand.
ATTACTGTATGTTTTTTATGAGACAGTAAACTTGATTACTGTATTTTTTGATGGAATAGTAAAGTTGATTACTGTATTTTTTATGGAACGGTAAACTTGACTACTGTACTCAATTCATGAAACAGTAATTTTGATTACTGTATTTTTTCATTTAACAGTAAACTTGATTACTGTACTTTTTCCTGGAATAGTAAACTTGATTACTGTATTTTTTCCATGGAATAGTAAAGTTGATTACTGTATTTTTTCATGGAACAGTTAACTTGATTACTGTAGTTTTTTCATGACACAGTAAACTTGGTTACTGTATTTTTTCCATGGAACTGTAAACTTGATTACTGTATTTTTTATGGAACGGTAAACTTGACTACTGTACTTCTTTCATGAAACAGTAATTTTGATTACTGTATTTTTTCATTTAACAGTAAACTTGATTACTGTACTTTTTTCCTGGAACAGTAAACTTGATTACTGTATTTTTTCCATGGAATAGTAAAGTTGATTACTATATCTTTTCATGGAACAGTGAAGTTGATTACAGTGATCAGTAAACTTGACTACTGTATTTTTCATGGAACATTAAACTTGATTACTGTATTTTCTCCATGGAACTGTAAACTTGATTAGTGTATTTTTTATGGAATGGTAAATTTGACTACTGTACTTCTTTCATGAAACAGTAATTTTGATTACTGTATTTTTTCATTTAACAGTAAACTTGATTACTGTATTTTTTCATTTAACAGTAAACTTGATTACTGTATTTTTTCCGTGGAACACAAAACTTGATTACTGTATTTTTTCCATGGAATAGTAAAGTTGATTACTATATCTTTTCATGGAACAGTAACGTTCATTACTGTGAACAGTAAACTTGACTACTGTATTTTTCATGGAACATTAAACTTGATTACTGTATTTTTTCATGGAAGAGTAAAGTTTACTGTATTTTTTCATGGAACAGCAAAGTTGATTACTGTATTTTTTTCATGAAACAGTAAACTTGATTACTGTACTTTTTCCATGGAATAGTAAACTAAATTACTGTATTTTGTGGAACAGTAAACTTGATTACTGTACATTTTCATGGAAAAGTAAACTTGATTACTGTATTTTTGTAGGACGAAAATTTTCTACCACTGAGCTATTCGTCCATTGTTTTGTTCAATGAAGTTGTTTGAGCGCATGAGCAGTTATTGTAGCTTCCGTACTTACTGTAGACTTTCAGGATTTTTTCTGTGGTTACTGTATACAGTGTTAAAAATTCCCACTGGGGGGTAATGCACAATTTTAAGCTTCATGAGACAGATTTTCGCTGTTTGTTTACTGTAGCTTTCCCCAAACATCATGCTATTCACTGTATGTATGGTTACTGTAGATTTGTGTAATAGAGTTACTGTATTTACTGTTAGCTTTTAGTTATTTCACAGTTTCTTTTTTGAGTTACATGTTACTGTAGTTCTCAATCATACTGTAAGTTTTCAACAATACAGTACTCCAATGTAGCTTACTGTATTTCTGCGGCGCTTCAGTACAGGTACATGATTTTTCTTAAATATGAACAAAATGGAGTTTATTGTAGTTTGATTTTTTCTCAGATACTGTACATCTTACTGTAATGACTTTTTCTTTATTCCGCAAGGATTCAACGTCAATACTTTGGACATAGCGCCGCGGTACGCCGGGATTTTGATGGGATTCGCCAACGGTTTAGCTAATTTATCGGGCATGGTGGCGCCTACTTTGATCGAACATTTTACCAAAACTCACGTAAGTGCGAATTTTTGAAATTTAATAAGCAAGCTTCTTACTGTATGTTCTGACGTCAGCAATATACAGTATTATAATGGAGTTCTTCATTGATCTTGCTGACGTCAAAATACAGAATAATGTGAATTTTGAAATTGGACAGGCAGGTCTAAATACACTAAGCTATACATCAGCAAAGAGCCGCAAGATACTGTAGGAAAACTTTAATTTTACAAAATAGAAAGCAACATCTTGCTGACGTCAAATTACAGTATACTGTAAATTTTGAATTTTGAGAGGCAAGGCTAAATACAGTAACTTATACAAAGAGCTGCAACTGTAGGTAAATTTTGATGGTAGAAAATCAAAAACAGCATCTTGCTGACGTCAAAGAACAAAACACTGTGAATTTTGAAATTAGACAGGCAGGTGTAAATACAGTAAGCAATACATAAGCGAAGAGCTGCGAGATACTGTAGGAAAATTTCAATGATAGAAAATCAAGAACAGCATCGTGCTGACGCAAAAATACAGTATACTGTGGATTTTTAAATTAGACAGGCAGGTCTAAGTACAGTAAGCTATACATCAGCGAAGAGCCGCAAGATACTGTAAAAAATTTTTATTGGTACAAAATAGAGAGCAGCATCTTCCTGACGTCAAAATACCGTATATTGTGAATTTTGAAATCAGACCAGGTCTAACCACGGTAAGTTATACATCAGCAAAGAGCTGCAAGTTACTGTAGGAAACTTTTGAATTCTGCAAAATAGAGAGCAGCATCTTGCTGACGTCAATATACTGTATACAGTGAATTTTGAAAATAGACAGGCAGGTCTAACCACGGTAAGTTATACATCAGCAAAGAGCTGCAAGTTACTGTAGAAAACTTTTGAATTCTGCAAAATAGAGAGCAGCATCTTGCTGACGTCAAAATATTGTATATATGGAATTTTGAAATTGGACAGGCAGGCCTATATACAGTAAGCTATACAACAGCAAAGAGCCGCAAGATACTGTAGGAAAACTTTAATTTTACAAAATAGAAAGCAACATCTTGCTGACGTCAAATTACAGTATACTGTAAATTTTGAATTTTGAGAGGCAAGGCTAAATACAGTAACTTATACAAAGAGCTGCAACTGTAGGTAAATTTTGATGGTAGAAAATCAAAAACAGCATCTTGCTGACGTCAAAGAACAAAACACTGTGAATTTTGAAATTAGACAGGCAGGTGTAAATACAGTAAGCAATACATAAGCGAAGAGCTGCGAGATACTGTAGGAAAATTTCAATGATAGAAAATCAAGAACAGCATCGTGCTGACGCAAAAATACAGTATACTGTGGATTTTTAAATTAGACAGGCAGGTCTAAGTACAGTAAGCTATACATCAGCGAAGAGCCGCAAGATACTGTAAAAAATTTTTATTGGTACAAAATAGAGAGCAGCATCTTCCTGACGTCGAAATACTGTATGTTGTGAATTTTGAAATTAGACAGGCAGGCCTAAATACAGTAAGTTATACATCAGCAAAGTGCTGCAAGTTACTGTAGGAAACTTTTGAATGCTGCAAAATAGAAAGCAGCATCTTGCTGACGTCAAAATACTGTATACATGGAATTTTGAAATTGGACAGGCAGGCCTAAATACAGTGAGTTATACATCAGCAAAAAGCTGCAATTGTAGCGAAATTTTAATGGTAGAAAATCAAGAGCAGCATCTTGCTGACGTCAAAATACAATATGGAAATTCGAAAGTTTCCCGCTACAGTAACCCGTAACGTGAGTAGGACATGGTCATCACAAATTTCGCTCACAGTAAGCAAAACTGTTGAAGGTAACGTTAGCATTACTGTAAAATATACTGAAGTTTACTGTAACGGACAGAACCTTGCTGACGTCAAAACATGTCCAGAATAATATGATTTGTCAATTTAACATATTTATTAGCAGGATTATAAATACAGTAATCTCGAGAGTTACAGTATACAGTCAAAATTTTTGTCTGTCAAAATACAGTAAGTCATGATGATATTAGTGTCATCCCTATTGATCATTTTTGTAATCTTGACACGAAAATGTGCTACAGTAAGAATCAAATTTTGGCACTTGATTATCTTTTCCCAAAAATGACACATTATTTTTTCTAGAATCGGAGCGGTTGGCGATACAGTTTTTTGTTATGCGCTTCGATCCAAGTAGCCGGCGTGCTAATTTATTTGTTGTGGAGTTCGGGACGAGTTCAAAAATGGGCTACTAATACTACTACGACCACCGGGACATCGGAAATGAAAAATGACCGTCAAGTTTCGCAGTCGACAGAATCGACGGAGAAATTTTAGTGGTTTTACTGTAGTTTTAGCGTTACTCTCTTTTTTTATCACGTGACGATTTTTAGCAATAAAAATGCGTTTTAGACTAGTAAGTTGGATGATGACGTCAGCACATTGTCAGGGTTACTGTAGCTATTTGCAGTTAATACCTGCGGAACTGATTTGACAATTTACATAGCAGGTTTACTGTAATTAATTCGACATAGCATAGCAGCAACTATAGTTGCTGACGTCAGCTGGATAAATTCAAAATTTTGTACCTGTAGATCATAGATTAAGACGATTACTGTAGGATACGTAGCTTCTCTAAAATTCCACGATGTTTACTCTAATTAAAAAATTCGTGCTTGCGGATCCCTGATCAACACGATACTGTAGGAAAGATAGGTCAGTAACAAACTTCATAACGAAAAAAAAACAAAAAAAGGGATAACGTAGAAAACAACAAACAAAAATGAAAAGTAAAAACGAGAATAAAAACCAAAGAAAAAAAACACAAAAAAAACCAAAGGCAATAATAAATGAAAATCGAGTAGTAAAAATATGGAAAATAGACAATAGACCATCACAAACTGCAAAATCTATAGGGAAAGCGGGAAAAAGAACAAACAAAAAAGAACACAAAAATAAAAAAAATGGAACAAAAAGTGAAAAAAAACAAAAAAAACAAAAAATAATTATAAATAAAGACAAAAACAAGGAGGCGAGTAGAAATGAAGAAAAAGCGAAGACAAAAATAGAAAAATTCCGAAATGAAAAAAAAAACAAATAAAAATAAAAATAGAAAAAGAAGAAAAAATTGTCAAAATTTTCATAAAAATTCATTCGCCCCAAAATTATTGTGATCTGCGAAAAAAAAACAAGACAAGGTTACAATTGGCTAAAATTTTGTAAACAGAAAAAATGACGTTATTCAAAATTTTCTCAAGTCCCCGAGACTTCACTCCCGATTTTTGGCCAAATTTGGTTCCAAATAAGCCAAAACATTGGCGTGAATGGACAGATTTTATGGAGTTCTCTCCGTAGATCCGAAACAGTCATCAACTTCTCAGCTTTTGATTGCATGTGAAAGCCTCGGCAATAGGAAGCCCTTGGGGTATACCCCAAGTCCCGAGACTTCACTCCCGATTTCGGGGCCAAATCTGTTTAGAAACCAAGGAAAATGGGTATCAATCGATAGATCTCGAAGGGTTCATTCCGCTGAAGATCATCTCTGCGTTCAACATCAAGGCCTCGGAGATTCGGATTTCTAGGGATATGCCCCAAGTCACTCCCGATTTTTTGACAAAATCTGATTCTAAACCCAAAACATGGTCGTGAATCGATAGATTTTATGAAGTTCTCTCTGTAGATCTGAACCAAAGTCATCAACTTCTGAACTAACTTCCGACTCCAAGTGGAAGCCTCGGCAATTGGAACCCGTTGAGGTACGCCACAAGTCCCGAGACTTCACTCCCGATTCTTGGGCCAATCAGGTTCCTAGTGTCGAAATATGGGCGTCAATCGGTAGAGCTTATGCAGTTCTTACTGGATATCCAAAGCAACTTATCACTTTTGATTCCATATAGAAGCTTCGACAATTAGGATCCCTGGGGTCATACCCCAAGTGCCGAGATTTCACTCCCGATTTTTGGACAAATCTCCTTAGAAATTTGGAAAAATAGGTATCAATCGATAGATCTCCAAGAGTTCGTTCCGCTGGGCGTCGACTCCAGGTTCTTTAAAAAAGCCTCGACAAGTGGGTTTTTTCGGAACATACCCCAAGTCCCCGAGACTTCACTCCCTATTTTTGGCCAAATCTGATTCTAAACCCGAAACATATGCATCAATCGATAGATTCTATGCAGTTCTTTCTGGATAACGGACCAACTTATCAACTTTTGATTCCATATGAAAGCATCGGAAATTGGAACCGCCTGGGATATATTCCAAGTCTCGAGACTTCACCCCCGATTTTTGGGTCACACTGTAGTTCTAAACCGAAAACATGGACATACCACAGAATTCTACGGACTTTTTTTCTGCAGGCCTGAAAAAACTTGTCAACGTTCAAATTCCGATGCATCGGCAATTAGGATCCCTAGTTGTGTGCCCCAAGTCCCGAGACTTCACTCCCGATTTTGGGCCACATCTGGTTCTAACCCAAAACATGGCCGTGAATGGATAGCCTTCATGGAGTACTTTCTGCACATCTGAGCACGATTCCATGTGGAAGCATCGGCAACTGGGATAACTAGGGGTATGCCCCAAGTCCCGAGACTTCACTTCCCATTATTTCGCTAAATGTGCTTAGAAAACCAGGAAAAGTGGGTATGAAACGGTAGATCTCGAAGAGTTTATTCCACTGAGACTCAATTCGGGGGTTATACATAAGCCTGGGTCCCTTTGGAGCCCCATGTCGCGAAGCTTCGCCCATAATTGATCCGAAACAGAAAAATCCTTTCATCCATTAAAACTTTAGGAAAATTTGGCACCAGAGATATACACCGAGACTTCACTCCCGATTTTTTAGGGTCAAACCCCGTGTGATGTAAACCTAGCCACAAATTCAACATCCTCAACTTTTTCATTCGAAAACTTTTCAAATAGATTTTACACAAATCCGAAACAAAAAGAAAAAACAACGGCTCGAAAATGTAACCTTCGTCATCTCCAGTATATATTTAAATATATATCTCATTTTCGCCGCGAACATTAGACATTTTAGTATACAGTATACCGGTATGCTTCCAGGGAAATTTCCGCTTTACACTAAAAAAGCTTCGAGTTTAAACATTATTAGGAATGCACCCAGTTTACACAAAAAGAGCGTTCAGTAGGGTGCAACTAAAAAAAACAAAATCCAAATTTTCGCGTTTACTGTAGTTATTTTTCGTTATTGTTGTAAATCTTCGACTTTCAACTTTCTCACAGCATATCGGCCACGTTCATGGGCATTTCTTCTATGGTAGTATTGTAAAACGATTCGATATCTTTCATGACGCGTTTGTCGGCTTCGGTAACGAAATTTATGGCCACACCTTTCCTACCGAAACGTCCCGAACGACCGATTCTAGAGAGAATGAAACGAGTGTAAATCAAGTTTACACGAATAGTTTAAACTAAGTTTACACCAACTAAGTGTAAATTAACTTTACACAAAATCCTGTTAGCAGCTGGATTGAGGGTCGTAAAATGTAAAGAGAATTTTACACCACACCTGTCTGCTATTTTTTTTGTTATACTTCCCGTATACGACCGCAAATTTCAGGTAGAAAAAACTGAAAACGCGGCGCTTTTTATTAGGAAGATGGAGAATTTTGTAAACTGGCCAGAATTCGGAGAATTTAGTAAACTCAATAAAATTTGGGGAATATTGTAAACTGATCATCATTCATTTTATTTTGTAAACTAACCGGAATTTCGACAATTTGGTAAACTGATCATAATTCATAGAATTTTGTTACCTCAACAAAATTTAAAGAATGTTACAAAATGACCGACTAGAATTTCGAAATTTGTGAACTGATCAGCATCCAACCCATTTGGTAACTAACAGGAATTCGGACAATTTTTAATCTTGTTAACTGGCCAGAATTTGGACAATTTTGTGAACTGATCAGAATTCAGAGAATTTAGTAAACTCAACTACTTTGGAGAATATTGCAAACTTACCAGGATTTGAAGTTTTGCAAACTAACCAGCATTCAACTTATTTTGTAAACTGACCAGAATTTGGAAAATTTTTTTAAAGTGGGCGAAATTTGGATAATTTTGTTAACTGACCAGAATTTGCACCATTTCGTAAACTGATCACAATTCGTCTAATTTTGTAAACTGACTAGAATTCAGAGAATTTAGTAAACTCAACTAAATTTGATTAATCTAAAATGAAAGGAATTTGGATAATTTTGTAGAGTGACCAAAATTTGAACAATTTTGTAACCTGGCCAGAATTCAGAGAATTTTGTAAACTCCACAATATTTGAAGAATACTCTGAAAAACTTTTTGAAGTGACCGAAATTTTGATAATTTTGAAGGCTGGCCAGAATTTTCAGAATTTTGTAAATCGACCATGATTCGTCTTATTTTCCAACGTGACGAGAATTCAGAGAATTTTGTAAACTCAACAATATTTGAAGAATACTCTGAAAAACTTTTTGAAGTGACCGAAATTTTGATAATTTTGAAGGCTGGCCAGAATTTTCAGAATTTTGTAAATCGACCAAGATTCGTCTTATTTTCCAACGTGACGAGAATTCAGAGAATTTTGTAAACTCAACAATATTTGAAGAATACTCTGAAAAACTTTTTGAAGAGACCAAAATTTGGATAATTTTGAAGGCTGGCCATAAATTTTCAGAATTTTGTAAATCGACCAAGATTCGTCTTATTTTCCAACGTGACGAGAATTCAGAGAATTTTGTGAAAATTTCAAAATTTGGATAATTTTGTAAATTGACCAAAATTTAGAGTTTTCTAAACTGACCGAAATTATACAACTTTTTTGATTTGTATGATTTAAATTAAGTGATCAAAAGATCGATCAGATCGAAATATACATAATTTTGCAAAGTGACCTGATAGTGGAAAATTCTGTAAAATGATCAAAACAATGAATCAATTTTATACTTGACTAAAATATACATAATTTTGTAAACTGATCAAAATTACTAGAATTTTGTGAACTGATCAAAGTAATGAATCATTTTGATACCAGACCAAGATATGCATAATTTTGTAAACTGACCAGATTTTAGAAAATTTAAGTGAACTGAAAAAATTTTGATCAATTTTGATGAAAAACCAACACTTTGTGCTTTTGTGAACTGAATAATATTTAGAGAACTTCGTATATACAGACTCAAATTATACAATTTTGTAAACTTTCCGGATTTTTTTTGTGTACAAAAAAAATTTTAAAAAAAATTACCTGTGAATGTAATTTTCGCGATTAGTCGGCAAGTCGTAATTGATAACTAAGGATACTGATTGGACGTCGATACCTCGAGCCAATAGATCCGTAGTGATCAAAACGCGGCTACTAGCGGTACGAAATTCGCGCATAATAACGTCGCGTTCGGCTTGACTCATATCACCGTGCTGTATAAAATAGAAAAACTACAGTAATTGGAAATTTGAGCTATAGTAACCAAAAGTACTTGTGAGCACAATAAGTTAAATGGACAATTAATTTTACACATTATAAAAGCCATCAATCCGGTTATGCTCCGAAAAAATTCCTTTCCTTCCGATGCAAAACTGATAATTCAAAAATTCTGAAAATCAGCGATTTTCGGAAGGATTCTTTTCATCTAAATTTAAAGTTTAAACTCACCATAGCCGACACGGTATATTTTCGTTTACGCATTTCGGCGGTCAAAAAATCCACCTTCCGCCTCGTATTACAAAAAATGACGGCTTGCGTTATGCTAATCGTAGCGTACAAATCGGACAAAGTTTCTAATTTCCATTCCTGGAGGAATATTCTACTTTTAAGTATAGACATTATAACGAGGGCCCCAAATATGGGGGAGGGGGGTCGAGCGACTTTTTTTAGACCGGGGGTCACTGATTGCCCAAAATTTTATGGGGAGGGGTCTCTGAAGGAAAAAAGTCGATTTTGCCACCAAAAAAGTCGGGAAACGGTTCAAAAATAGTGATTGTTGTCCAAAAATCGTATTCATGGCATGACCTGCCGAGAAAAATGACACATTTGATCATTTTTTGTTCAAAAATTGTAATTTTTCCTCAAAAACTTGATATTTTTCAGTATTTTCGTCGAAGTCCCTACGACCATACACATAATTTGGGCAAGGGATGTTATAGGGCCCCCAAGAAATCGTCGACCATCCATACAGCTAGAGCTATTCAGTGACCCTCGGGAATTCTAATCCTATGCCTAGATATATAGTAGTCATAGCGATTCTCATACTTAAATTCTGGAAAATGTGAATTTTTTGTTGCGAAATCTAAAATTTTATAACAAAAAATTCCAATTTTCTTAGCGTTTCGCGGTGTTTTTCGAACCTCCTTGATGAAAAAATCGAATCTCTCCTCTTGGGAGACCCCTCCTCCTGAAATTCTGGCGATCAGTGATCCCCGGAACCACCCTCCAGGATTGACTAGTTCTACCAATTGTCATAGGGGCCTTAGGTATGTTCAGATTTCAAGGTAGGGGTAACTTCGAAAATATTTGCCTACAGTGCAGCAAAATGTCCATTGAACACGCCATTTTCGCGAAAATTAAGCACCCTTCTAGAAGTTCAGGTAGGAGTAATATCCCTTCATACCCCTCCCTATCATACCTGTAATTGGGGACCCCCACCCCCAACTTGGTCGAATCCTATACCCAAATGCCGCGACCCTCACCCCCAACTTTATCAACCCTATACCCAACCCCCCCTAAACTCGGAAAAATGAGAAAAAATGCGGAAAAAAGTGGTGTTTTGTCTTTTTTTTGGGGAAATTTTTGAAATTTTTTCGACTTTTTTGGGGTTTTTTCGACCCCCTCCCCAAAATTTTGGAAATCTTGGGACCCAAACCCCAAAATTTTGAGTTAACCCTCCGCCCCCCAACTGGTCGGACCTCTTACAGATATGCTCCCTATGAGGCAGTCTTATAGAGAGCCCCATGATTTCGGATATATCAATATTTGACGAAAATGTTGCTTTTTGAACAAAAAATGGTCAAAAATTATCAATTTTTCAAACCATTTTTCCGACTTTTTTTGGTTAAATGATCGGAATTTTTTCCTTCAGAGGCCTCCGCATAAAATTTCGGGAATCACTGACCCACGGCTCCAAGACCATGGGGCCTCGTTACATGTATGCATATACAACACCAAAATTCTGAAATTTGGTCCAAAATTTTCCAAAAATTACTTCTCGTTCGATGAAGACGTAAAATTGCCGAATACCTTCCAAGGTCAACTCCTCTTTTTTCACTAAAATTTGTACCGGATTTCGCATAAAACGTTTCGTAACGTCTAAAACTTCGGCCGGCATAGTAGCCGATAGAAGAACGACCTAAAAAAAGTTTACATTTTTGATGGAAAAAATTCAAAAAATGTAAAATTAACCAATTTACTTGCGTATCACCAGGCATCGTTTTGAAAACGTCGTAAATTTGATCTTTAAATCCGCGGGATAACATTTCGTCGGCTTCGTCCAGGACGAAAATTTTGATATCGTTAGGATCTAGCAAGAAAATGAGATTTTAAAATATGTATACATGTATAACAGGGCCTCGAGGTCTGAGGGGGGTTAGGCGACTTGAGGGTCACTGAATAATAAAAATTTTAGGTCAAGGGTCATTGAACGAAAAAATTCGATTTTTTACCAGGAAAATCTGAAAACTGTCCAAAAATTGCGATTTCTGACTTCAAAAACCCACTGGTCGATATTTCTGACCATTTCTTGTCAAAAAAATCAAATTTTGCAGTACTTCCAGGAACAAAAGCGCAGGAGGTCCCTAGGGGGGGGTCGCTTAACTTACTCAACGATCGCCTTAAAATCATATCGTGGACCCGCCCGGGTGTTCCGACGACGACTTGGACGCCGGCCTCCAATTTACTTTGATCCTCGCGGATATTCGTTCCGCCGATGATAGCTGCGCTAGTAACGCCCATATAATCGCCTAGAGCCAAAACGACTTTATGAATCTAGAGAAAAAAATCCAAATTGGAGAAAAATATTCTTCTAGTTGAACAAAATGTAAGTAGCTGGATTGAGGGTAATAAGGAGTATAATATTGACCTTAAACCACACCTGTCTACTCTTCAAAAATTTCTATACTTCCTCTCGACGACCGAAAATTAGGTTGTTAAAAGCTAAAGTTCGGCGCTTTTTTTGGGAAGAAAAAGAATTTTTTCTCGTTTGACCACCAACCTGAGTCGCCAATTCGCGAGTTGGCGCCAAAACTAAGGCTTGACAATTCGGGTTTTTAGTATCAACTTGTTGTAGAATAGCGATCGTAAACGTTGCCGTTTTTCCCGTACCGGATTGGGCTTGAGCGATAACGTCGCGTCCTATACGAGAAATTTTGGGAATTTTTCAACTTATTTATAAAAATGCATCATTTCTTACGTTCAATGCACGGTAAAATAGCACGTTGTTGAATAGCGGACGGTTTTTCGAAACCGTAAGCGTAAATGCCGCGTAGTAAAGGCTCTTTCAACGAAAGGCCGTCGAACGTTTCGACGACGACGTCGTAATTGGACTAGAAAATTTTTTGTTTAAACGGGCGATTTTTCCGAGGGAGAAAAAATTGTCGCGACTCACCTCAATAACGCCCTCCGGGTCCATGCCCGGAGCGGCGTTATTGTAAGCGGTAGTTTGACCGTTGCTTTCTTGCTGGTCTTCTAATCTAAAAATTTAAAGCAAAAAAGTTTGAGAATTTAGTTCAAAACATATTAGTAATTGGGGGGCATACCTGAAGTTGTGGGGGTGGTTGGGAGGCGACCCTCCCTCTAACTAGGTCGAACCCTATATTTAAATGTCGGCAGCCTCTTGATCTTATCTAACTTGGTGAACCCTATACCCAAACTCGGAAAAAATTGGGGAAAGGAACCTTTTTTCTTTCTTCAGGGGAAATCGACGTTTTTAAAAATTTTTCGACCCCTTCCACACCAAAATTTTGGAACTCTCAAATCCAAATTTTGGGTTTACCTCCTCTCCTAACTGGTCGGACCTCATTGAGGTATGGCTATACCTTGGGGGGGCTTGGTCGGACCCCTTCTTCAACGGGGCGGGAATTCGGAAAACGGCGATTTCTCATGCAATTCTAATTCCAAGTCACTAAGCTCTTCAATAGTTTTCTGGAAAATTCGTTTCACAAAGCTTAAATAGACTCCAAGCTTCAATTCTTCCCTCAATTTCAGCAAATTAATGGCTCTAAAAACCAAAAGGTTTGGAAAACCTCAAAACTGCTTGAATAACAGTCTGAGCTTTTTCCAGCGAAAAAAAAAACGGGGAAGAGCGAAAGCAACTTTGACCCATTTCCGATTCCGCATTCGTAGAAAAAGCCGGCTTTAAAAAGTCGAATATTAACTGAGAAAAATTTTGATAAAAGTCGCCTATTTCGGCAAAATTTTCAGTTTTTCGACTCTTTTCCGATTTTTGGGGACCTTCTCCGAGTTTTCGCAGCACCCAACCCGAAAAATCGGGAAAAAGTAGCTTTTTTCGTAAATTTTCGGTTATTTCGAATTTTTGAGGATTCACCCCAAAAATTTTGGAATTTTGGTACCCCCCCCCCACCCCACAATTGGAGTTTACGCGCCAACTGTTCGAAATAGAAAAAAATGCTTACTTCTCTATACCATCCGATGACATCATACGATAAAAACCAACGAATTTGTGTTGAATTGATTGGAAAAATGATCCGAAATGGAAAATTTGAGGTTGAGAATTTGACTACAGTAAACTCAGCGATAGAGACGCCAATGTTGCCTGCCATTGGTTGTCGCTACTTGCTTTTTTATATCGATTTGGAACACAGAGATGTATTAAAGGAATATGCACTACACGGTCAAACAAAAACGCAAATCAGAAGAAAAATTTTGTCGGCTCCTGGTTTACTGTAAAATTAAGCGAATATTTTACTTTACATGAGCATTTTGTAAACACGTCGATTTTTACAGTATGATTAGCTTCTAAATTTACAAAAGCAAAAATTTCCCATTTTTTCCAAGCAAAAATAATTATTTTTTTTAAATATGGCCGAAATTTTGCAGCTTTTTTCTGGGAAAATTTCATTTTTCAACATTTTTATCATCATAATCATTATCCGATACAAAAGTTTCGTTGACGGCTCCAGCGTTCTGGCGATTGCCGCCGACGTTCAAGCGGTTGACGCCGACAATCAGACGGTTGACGCTGACGTCCTGACTGTTGACGCCGACGTTTTCGCGGTTGCCGTCGACGTTCAAGCGATTGCCGCTGACGTTCACGCGGTTGACGTCGACGTTTTCGTGGTTGCCGTCGACGTTGAGGCGGTCGCCGTCGACGTTCGCGCGGCTGACGCCGCCGACGTTCGCGCGGCTGACGCCGTCGACGTTACGCCGTTCGACGTTGGCTTGCGTCGGCGTCTGAACGTCGGCGAACGTCAAGCCGTCCAACGAATCGTCGTCGTTGTTGGTCGACGTCGTCGATTCACTCGCCGTCAAGAACGATTCGTTCGTCGATCCGTACTGAAGAGAGGAAAAAATATTAGAAAAAAAATTTTCCAGTGCGGGAATCGAACCTTGGATTTTCAGACTTTTTCTACGCAAAATTTTGCGGTATTACTGTAGCTATGTAATGTATAAGAAAATTGAGGCGTTTCCGCCACCAGGTCTCTGAATAACAGAAAAAGAAATTGAGACGTTTCCGCCACCAGGTTTTCAGATCGTCAATTTTTGATCTACAAGAGTCCAATAAAAGTCAAAATTTTGGATTATGGGGAAGAAGACTTTTACAAAAACTGAGATCATTTCTGCCACCAGGTCTCTGAATAACAAAAACGGGATCATTTCTGCGTTCCGCCACCAAGTCTCTAAATCAGAAAAAAAGAGTTGAGACGTTTCCGCCACCAGGTTCCGAATCGTCGATTTTTTACCCATAAAAATGCGATAAAAGCCGCAAATCGGGAGGAATACTTTTACAAAAAGTGTGTTCACTTCCGCCACCAGGATTTTAAAGCACAAAAAAAGTTGGGACGCTTCTACTACCAGTTTTTCGAATAGTCGATTTTTGACCTACATAGAAAAGTCGAATAAAAGTCAAAAATTTGGATTTTGGGAGGGAAGGCTTTTACAAAAAGTGGGATCACTTTCGCCACCAGGTCTCTAAATTAAAAAAGGAGAAAGTCGAGACGTTTCCGCCACCAGGCTTTCGAATCGTCAATTTTTGACCTATAAAAGTTCAATAAAAGTCAGAAATTTGAACATTGAGGAGGAAGATTTTCAGAAAAAGTGGTATTACTTCCGCCACCATGTCTCTAAATTAGAAGAAATGAGAGTTGAGACGTTTCCGCATCGCCGATTCTTGATTTATAAAAGTCCAATAAAAGTCAAAAATTTGAACTCTGAGGTGAAAGGCTTTTACAAAAAGTAGGACCACTTCCGCCACCAGCTCTCTAAATTACAAGAGGTGGGATCACTTCCGCCACCAGGTATCTAAATTACAGAAAACAGGGATCACTTTCGTCACTAAGATCCTTAACTTCAAAGGAAGCTGAGACGTTTCCGCAACCAGGTTTTTGAATCATTGATTTTTGACCAATAAATGTCAAAAATGTGGACTTTGAGAAAGAAGGCTTTTAGAAACAGTGGGATCATTTCTGCCACCAGGTCTTTAAATTAAAAAAAGGTGGGATCACTTTCGCCACCAGGTCTCTAGATTACAAAAAAAAAATTCAGACGTTTCCGCAGCCAGGTTTTCGAATCGTCGATTTTTGACCAATAAAAGTCACAAATGTGGAGTTTAAATACAAGGAATTGTACAAAAATTGGGATCACTTCCGCCACCAGGTCCGTAAATCATAAAAAATCAGCTCATTTTAGGAATCACTTTCTCGTGAAGAAATCCACCGAATTTCAAAATTACTTCGTTTTTCTACATTAAAACCAGAAATGTACTTTTTGGAGTTCAATTTAGAGAAAAATGTCAATTTTCGACGAAAACTAAAAATTTTTACGAAAAACTTGAAGCAATTTTTCGTAAAAATCTCAAAAAAAAATGGTGAATCCGTTTCAAAATTTTACGTTGCCCGTCGGCGTCGCCGATCCGTTCGTAAAATCCCTGGCCGTCGCCAACGTTTGCTCTTGGGGCGTCAAAAGCGGCGACGTTTCGTCGACGACGTCGTCGGGCGTCGCCGACGTTCCGGGTCGTCGTCGACCGTTTTCGGACAACGCCGCCGCCGACGATGACGACGTGTCGGAATCGGAATCGTCTTTCAAAACTTTACGTTTACAAACGGGGCAAATTTTACGATTTTTCGTCAACCAAGGATCGACGCATTTTAAATGATACCCTAATAAAATGTGAAAAATAGAAAAAAGCAAAAAGTAAAAAAAAATTATTATTATACAATGATTGCATGGTAAAATCCTGAGTCTATCGCCGTCGTCGAAATCTTCCAAACAAATGGGGCAAGTTTCGGGCGATTCTTCTAAAAATCAAAGAAAAACCTGTAAATTTTGCGGGAAAAATTGCCAATTTTTCTACCATTTTTGCTTTTTTTATACTTTTTCGTCGGTAATCGTTTTAATTTTCGACGCGACAGCCTCCTACGCCATTCTTGACGTTTATCTTTGACGTATTTTACGGCCTAAAAATGGCGAAAAAATTACATTTTCCACAATTTTTCGCCATTTTCTCACCAATGCTACAACGGCTAAAAAAAGGCACCCGCCCAAAACGACCACGAAAGGCATTAAATATTGAGTAAAATCGACGGGAAATCGAGAAATAAGCAACGCTGTGCTAAAAAATTTCGAAATTTAGACGCGAAATTTCGCTTATTTAGCCTCACCCTATTTCTTGAGAATAATTTTTGATAAATAATCCGCAAGATTTCGTAATAAAAACCGATGGAATATTGATACGATTGTCGTATACCCCTGGAAAAAATTCTAAAATCCACAAAAATCAACTTTTCCGCCCATTTTTTATCGCTTACCATCTTTACCCATCGCCGTAGGGCCGTCGTCGAATTCATTATCGTAAATTATAACCGCTTGATAGCCGGCTTCTTGGCCCAAAAATACCTAAAATAGAAATTTAGGAACGATTTTTTTGCAGGTTTCAATTTTTTAACCTTATTAGCGTAAGTACAAGTGCCCCTTTCCAATAACGCTACGTAATTAACGCACAAGTAGCGTTCGGAAGAATTGACGAACCGCGGCGGCGGTTCGATTTTCGAACAACCGTCTTTTGGTTGAGGAAAAACGGGGCACGCCTGGGCAAAAAATGGGAAAATAGCAGAGAATTGGGCGAAAAACCAACATTTTTATACAATCATTTCGTTATCGACGTGCGTACCGAACGCCGCCGGGGCGGCGGCGCATCGTCGAACGATTTTATAGCTCGTACCATTACGTTCGTACTAGAAAAAAATATCGTTAATTTTGGGTTAATTTCCGATTTTTTTTCAACCTACTAAAGTTATAACGTGATCCCAAGCCGCTATTTGATCGATAATTAAAGCTAATTCGAGAAAAACTAAAATTTTCGCCATAAAAAATATGCTAAATTTTGAAATTTCAAAATTAGTTTTTTCCGCTCAACAACGGAATTTTAATTGGTTTCCAAGTATCCGCATTGTAACGAAGCTGAAAAAAAAATTTATTCAGCTTTATAAACTATGTTGGTTCAGATCTATGACGGAATTTGACGATTCGCAATGGTTTAAAAACAAAAATTGTCAATTTTTTCCCCCGGGCCTTTTCCCCAAATGGGGAAAGGGATCAAAATTTTTTTCCCCATTTTCCCGAAGTCGTTTTTTCGCTTAAAAATGCTCACAGACGCTTTATTTACGTGTTTTTGAGCTTTTTCAAGTCTTCTGGTGTTTTCAGACCCGTTAATTCATTAAAATTGAGGAAAAAATTGAAATTTTCGAGTTCAAAGTTTAATCTACAAGCATTAGAACAAACTTTCAAGCAAACTATCCAAAAGCATAATGACTTTGAATTACATAAGAAATCGATGGTTAAGTCCTCCATGATGACAAGTGAGAACCCAAAAGGGATGTTAATTTTTTTGGGTATTGATATTCAGCGACGCTGGAAAATCAATTTTCCGAACGTTTATATTTCAAGAATTAGATTTGAATTTTGTAATCAAAAGTCGTAATTTCTAGAATTTTACTTGAAAAACTTTAAAACCAATATAATTTACTTGTAAACTCTCATACTTGGTCGAAAATATATGAGTAAGCAGAGTATAAATTCCCGAAAGATATTTCCATGAAGCATTTGAATTGATTTTACGTTAGAAAAGAAATAATTGCATCAAAAAGCTTAGAGACTTGACGTATTGATCTTTCTCAAAAGGAAAAAATGCGAATCTTCATTAAATACCTATCATGATAAAATATTGAAGATTACCAATGAAAACATGAGATAATACGTTCAAGATGATGGAAACTATTATAGATTATATGATAAATGAAGGTAGACATGCTAAAAGCCGCGCCTGGGCCAAGTAACGCATAATAATGATTATTAAAGTTTTAATCGGCGCGGAGCGGAGCGCCGGAAAATTTTGAAATTATGACCTTCTAAAATGCACCAAAATGCATCTTTTCTGTATCCGATCCCCAAAATTTTCTTCCCCAAATGGGGAAAGAGCCCAAAATTTTGTTCCCTTTTCCGAATTTTTTTTCCCGAAGAAGCACGATTTGGGGGAAAAAACAGTGGCGCGGCCGCGGCGCGGCGTGCATTGAGAGTGGTATTCGACTACAGTAATCACTTTTCGGTATTGACAGCACGCATGACTAGATCAACTTACACGTTGATTTCTAATTAAAACACAATTGGGATTCGAATCAAGAAAATTAACAATCAAATTACAAATCAGCAATTAATACAAAATAACATATTACTAAACCAAAACAAACATATCCTAACGCTACAGCCGCGTCCAAAAAGTTTACAACGAAAATTTCCGTAAATACAGTAAGACGATCGTCGAAATTGATCTTGATCATCAAAAAATTTTTCGTGAAATTATTTGTAAAATTTGCCACATTTTTTTCCAAATTTTTCGCCGGAAATTTCAATTTTCCGTTTACAATCGAATGATAAAAAATTTGTTTACATTTTTGTTTGCATGCGCTACAAAATTTAGTGTAAAGTGCGTTTCCTTCTTCGCTAAATTCTCGTTGTAAACATTGAAAAATTGACAATTGTGTAAACTTGTCGTTGGAAACTGACACATCTCGTTGTAAACCGCAAATTTCGGACATTTTTTCCCGTAGACATTCGATTCGGCAATTTTTTCCACGTCGCCCGCAATTTAAATTGTTTACAATTTTTTGGTGTAAAGTGATTTCGTATTCGTAATTGAACGCGAAAATTGGCGTTTTTGGTTTTAAAAATGGCAAAATTTGCATTTTAGAATATTGATCATCATTATCCATTACAACAGCCCCAATATCGAATCCATCTTTTTTAGAATAATTTTTATGCAAATTTTGCAACAAAATTCGCAAGTTGTATTTTGTATCGTTACCTGCGCGAATTTTTCAATATCATACTGTAGTTAGTGTAAAAAAAAGCTTACTGTATTGTGCACGTGGCATACGCCAAAAATCGCAAATTTCGCAGTATTCAGGTGCAGGACATTGTTCCCAACGTCCGTCGTTGTGTTCATTTTTGCAAAGCATACGAATTTCCGTTCCAAGGATCTGCAAGTACGAGATTGGTCTTGAGACGAAAGATTACTGAAGCTGCAGCATCAAATCAATTTTTACTTGATCATCAGTCATGTTCATGAAAATCATGCATGAGCCTCTCAAGTATCTACAGTAATTCAAGAATACTGTAGCATCCAGCATCACAGTTCCAAGGATCTGCAAGTACGACAATATTCCTGAGACGAAAAATTACTGTAGCTGCAGCTAGTCCTATTTTCCATGATCATCAGTCATGTTCATGATTCAAAATTGACGCATGAGACTTTCGGGACAAAATCTACAATAATCCAAGTCTACTGTATAATCCAACATCAGCTGCAAAGATCTGCAAGTACGAGATTATTCTTGAGGCGAAAGATTACTGTAGCTACAGCTTCGTTCGCTTCAAGTCCATTTTTCCTTGATCATGATTCAAAATTGATGCATGGGATTTTCAAGAGGAAATCTACAGTAATCTGTCTATTGTAGCTTCCAGCATCACGGTTCCAAGGATCTGCAAGCACGAGATTATTCTTGAGGCGAAAGATTACTGTAGCTGCAGCTTCAAATCAATTTCCCTTGATCACCAGTCCTGTTTAAGTTTCAAAATTGATCCATGAGACTTTAAAGAGTAAATCTACAGTAATTAAAGTCTACTGTAGCATCCTACATTAGTTCCAAGGATCTGCAAGTACGAGATTATTCCTGCGACGGAAGATTACTGTAGCTGCAGCTCCGAATCGTTTTTTCCTTGATCATCATTCGTGATCATGATTCATAATTGATCCATGAGATTTTCAGGACGATATCTACAGTAATCAAAGTCTACTGCAGCAAACAGCATCACAGTTCCAACGATCTGCAAGTACGAGATTATTCCTGAGACGAAAGATTACTGTAACTGCGGTTTCGAATCAATTCTTCCTTGACCATCAGTCTTTTTTCACGATCAAAACTTGATACATGAGATTTTGAAGACGAAGCCTACAGTAATCCAAGTTTACTGTAGCATGCAGCATCACAGTTAGAAGGATCTGCAAGTGCGAGATTATTCCTGAGGCCAAAGATTACTGTAACTGCAGCTTCGAAGAAATTTTTCCTTGATCATCAGTCATGTCCATGATTCAAAATTGTTCCATGAGATTTTCAAGAGGAAACATACAGTAATCCAAATCTGCTGTAGCATCCAGCATTACATTTCCCGGGGATCAGCAAGTACGAGATTATTCTTGAGACGAAAGATTACTGTAGCTGCAGCTTCCAATCAATTTTTTCTTGACCATCAGTCATGTTCATGATTGAAAATTGATGCATCAGATTTTCAAGGGGAAGTCTACAGTAATGACGTCTACTGTAGCATCCAGCGTCAGTTTCAAGGATCTGTAGGTACGAGATTATTCCTGAGACGAAAGATTACTGTAGCTGCAGCTTCAAATAGATTTTTCCTCGATAATCAGTCATGTTCATGATTCAAAATTGACGCATGAGATTTTCAAGACGAAATGTACAGTAATCTATGTTAACTTTAACTTGCAGCATTAGGTATACTGTAGTGACACAAAAAAACTTTCACAAGGATTTATAGCAAAACCAATAAATCAAGACCCATCATGTTTGATATAGTTCGATAGATCTTTTCGAGTACTATCCAAAAATATATATCACTTACGCATTCGTCCAATTTTTCGCCATTATTTCGACGAAAATTAGCTAAATTATTCAAAATTTTAGACGCATTTTTCATTCGATTACGATTACAAAAAATTAAAATCGGCCCATCGTCTAAAAACGTGTTTTTCGTCGTCGTTTCTACAAATTTCGTCGTCCCGTTTAAAAAATGCCAAAAAATTAACGATTTTTCCTTTTGACGTACGAAAAATGAACAAACGAAAGTAAAAAATAAGATTTTTATTATAAAAAACGCGATCGACATTTTTTCGATTGGAATTGCGATGAAAAATAACTACGGTTGTCAAGTTGGGTTATTTTGCTAGGATGTGCATTGAATTGTTATTAATTTGATTTCCGATGATCAAGTTTTGCGTGACGCGCGTTTTTACGTGTATGAAAAATCTCGAGCTCGGTTTACTGTAGAAAATTTGCGGTCGGATTTTCCGCGATTTTGAAGACGAAAATTTACGTTTTTTTGCTTTAGGCGCCGAATCGCGATTTTTTGTCGAATTTGGATTATTTTTTTTCGAGATTTATTCAAATTTTGGCTATTCTATTGGATTTCGAGGATATAATCCGCGTTTTTTGCGATTTTTTTTAGAAATTATTGGTCTTTGGGTTATTCATTTTGTCATGGTTTAGGTTAACGAATCGGAATTCGGAAAAATTTATGTTTCGTTCGATTTGGAATTTCTTGAAGATGTAGAAAAGGTTTTACGATTGCGTTTTGAAATTGGGTTTATTTCTCAAAATGTGTCGCGGGTTGCTTTGTAGACTTGGTAGATTTATTTGGACACCATGTGATTCAAGAAAATGTGATTCGATTCCAAATTAAGTGTATCGGCAAGGTATACGTGTAATTGGGGGGAACCCCTCTCCAACTTGGTCAACCCTCCTAAAGTCGGAAGAAATGGCTCTTTTGGGGAAATTTTCGACATTTTTTCGGGTTTTTTCGACCCCATGGCCCAAAATTTTTAAAATTTTGATACCCCCCTCCAAAAGTTTGGATTTAACCCCGCCCCCTCTACAGGTATATGCGGCGAGCCGAGCTGATTTTCCCTTTTAAAAAATATACTTGGGAATTGCCTGTTTTTTTTTAATTCATATAATCGAAATTTGGCTATAACTTCACCAAAAATTATTTTTACGTCTTAAAATTTATATTTTCGGATAGCTCTCGACGAGATCTATCGATTTATATCAAAAATTTACCCTTTATTGCTTTTTTTCCTTTTCCAAAATCTATTTATAGATGCTCATTTTCGCTACGGAGAAAATCCCCATCAACTTTTATTTTATTTTCTTCTATATGCTTGCTATATAGGCGCGTCTCGGCCAAGAAAACGCATTATTATTTCTACTCACAACCGGTTTTCCCCCCTATATTCTACATTTTATATAATGGAAATGGAAAAAGGGGGAGGGGGCGCAGCCTTCTTGACAACTTTTTCATCCAAAATTACCCGGCCAGAGCTGCCCTGCGCGTGTGTTTAGACAACGACAGGCAGCAAAATTTGCCCCTATAGCAAATACATTGGGGTAAAAATCGAGGTCGATTTATATACACTAGTACCTATCTATAATCCTAAAAGAGGGGCGTTTTTACCATCGACTGGAAATTTTCGTGTTTTTAGAACATATACACGTAAAGAAGGAAAAATTTCCCAGTCTCGCTCTCTAGTTTGGTTGGTGTAGACGCGGAAAAATCGAAATTTGCATATTAAATATGCTAATTTTGAAAGTTGATAGCATATTATTGAAAAAGTTGGAAAATTTTAGAGTAAATTGGATAACATATTTGGATAAAACTAGTCAAAATCTAATAATAGTTTTTTCAAATTTGTAGAAATATGTGAAAATCGAAATTTGCATATTAAATATGCTAATTTTTAAATTTGATAGCATATTTTTGAAAAAGTTGGAAAATTTTAGAGTAAATTGGATAACATATTTGGATAAAACTGGTCAAAATCTAATAAAAGTTTTTTCAAGTTTGTAGAAATAAGGACAAATTTGTGGTTGAGTGAACTTGGAAAAATCGAAATTTGCATATTAAATATGCTTATCTTTAAATTTGATAGCATATTATCCAAAAAGTTGGAAAATTTTAGAGTAAATTGGATAACATATTTGGATAAAACTGGTCAAAATCTAATAATAGTTTTTCAAGTTTGTAGAAATAAGGACAAATTGTCGTTCTGTGAAGTTGGAAAAATCGAAATTTGCATATTAAATATGCTAATTTTAAAAGTTGATAGCATATTATCCAAAAAGTTGGAAAATTTAAAAGTAAATTGGATGCTATATTTAGATAAAAGTGGTCAAAATCTAATGATAGTTTTTTCAAGTTTGTAGAAATAAGGACAAATTTGTCGTTCAGAGAACTAAGAAAAATTGAAATTTGCATATTGAATATGCTAATTTTTAAATTTGATAGCATATTATTGAAAAAGTTGGAAAATTTAAGAGTAAATTGGATAACATATTTGGATAAAACTGGTCAAAATCTAATAAAAGTTTTTTCAAGTTTGTAGAAATATGTAAAAATCGAAATTTGCATAATAAAAATGCTAGTTTTGAAAGTAGATAGCATATTATCCAAAAAATGGGAGATTTTAGAGTAAATTGGATAACATATTTGGATAAAACTGGTCAAAATTTAATAAAAGTTTTTTCAAGTTTGTAGAAATGTGTAAAAATCGAAATTTGCATATTAAATATGCTAATTTTAAAAGTTGATAGCATATTATCCAAAAAGTTGGAAAATTTTAGGGTGAATTGGATAACATATTTGGATAAAACTGCTTAAAATCTATCAAAAATTTTTTCAAGTTTGTAGAAATAAGGACAAATTTGTCGTTTTGTGAATTCGGAAAAATCGAAATTTGCATATTAAAAATGCTAATTTTTCAACTTGATAGCATATTATCCAAAAAGTTGGAAAATTTTAGAGTAAATTGGATACTATATTGGATAGAACTGCTTAAAATCTATCAAAAATTTTTCCAACTTTGTAGAAATAAAGAAAATTTGTCGTTTTGTGAATTCGGAAAAATCGAAATTTGCATAATAAATATGCTAATTTTAAAAGTTGATAGCATATTATCCAAAAAGTTGGAAAATTTTAAAGTAAATTGGATAACATATTTGGATAAAACTGGTCAAAATCTAATAAAAGTTTTTTCAAGTTTGTAGAAATAAGCACAAATTTTTTCGTTCAGTGAACTTGGAAAAATCGAAATTTGCATATTAAATATTCTAATTTTAAAAGTTGATAGCATATTATCCAAAAAGTTGGAAAATTTCAGAGTAAATTGGATAACATATTTGGATAAAACTGGTCGAAATCTAATAATAGTTTTTTCAAGTTTGTAGAAATATGTAAAAATCCAAATTTGCATATTAAAAATGCTAATTTTTCAACTTGATAGCATATTATTAAAAAAGTTGGAAAATTTTAGAGTAAATTCTATGCTATATTTGGATAAAACTGGTCGAAATCTAATAAAAGCTTTTCAAGTTTGTAGAAATGTATAAAAATCGAGATTTGCATATTAAAAATGCTAATTTTGAAAGTTGATAGCATATTATCCAAAAAGTTGGAAAATTTTAGAGTAAATTGGATAACATATTTGGATAAAAGTGGTCAAAATCTACCAAAAATTTTTCCAAGTTTGTAGAAATAAAGAAAAATTGTCGTTCTGTGAAGTTGGAAAAATCGAAATTTGCATAATAAAAATGCTAATTTTTAAACTTGATAGCATATTATTAAAAAAAATTGAAAATTTTGGAGTAAATTGGGTACTATATTTGGATAAAACTGCTTAAAATCTATCGAAAAATTTTCCAAGTTTGTAAAAATAAAGAAAAATTGTTGTTCTGTGAAGTTGGAAAAATGGAAATTTGCATATAAAATATGCTAATTTTTAAATTTGATAGCATATTTTTGAAAAAGTTGGAAAATTTTAGAGTAAATTTGATAACATATTTGAATAAAACTGGTCGAAATCTAATAAAAGTTTTTTCAAGTTTGTAGAAATAAGGACAAATTTGTCGTTTTGTGAATTCGGAAAAATCGAAATTTGCATATTAAAAATGCTAATTTTTCAACTTGATAGCATATTATCCAAAAAGTTGGAAAATTTTAAAGTAAATTGGATAACATATTTGGATAAAACTGGTCAAAATCTAATAAAAGTTTTTTCAAGTTTGTAGAAATAAGGACAAATTGTCGTTCTGTGAAGTTGGAAAAATGGAAATTTGCATATAAAATATGCTAATTTTTAAATTTGATAGCATATTTTTGAAAAAGTTGGAAAATTTTAGAGTAAATTTGATAACATATTTGAATAAAACTGGTCGAAATCTAATAAAAGTTTTTTCAAGTTTGTAGAAATAAGGACAAATTTGTCGTTCTGTGAACTTGGAAAAATCGAAATTTGCATATTAAATATGCTAATTTTGAAAGTTGATAGCATATTATCCGAAAAGTTGGAAAATTTTACAGTAAATTCGATACTATATTTAGATAAAACTGCTTAAAGTCTATCAAAATAATTTTCAACTTTTTAGAACATACAAAATAGAAGGGAAAATTTCTTCAAATTGGTTTTGTGGAAGCAGAAAAATTTAAAATTTGCATATTTAAAATGCTAATTTTAAAAATTAGTAATAGCATATTATTCAAAAACTTGAAAATTTTTTGATTTAAAATACAGTAATTTGTATATAACTCGAATAAATCTATGTTTCAGTATTTAAAAAATTGAATTTTTCGATTTTTAGAACACTGGGCATCTTGTGTAGGTGCAGAAAAATCCAAATTTGCATATTTAATATGCTAATTTTTAAAGTTCCAAATAGCATATGATTCATTGACTTTGAAAATTTTCAAATTCAAAATACAGTAACTTGAATATAACTAGCTGAAATGTATGTTTCAGTTATCAAAAAATCTAATTTTTGAATTTTTAGAACACTGGGCGGGTTCTGTTGACAGAAAAATCCAAATTTGCATATTAAATATGCTAATTTGACAGTTCTTAATAGTGTATCATTCAAAAATTTCAAAAATTTTTAGTTTAATATACAGGAATTTGAATAAAACTCGTTTAAGTATATTTTGAATTAATCGAAAAACTGAATTTCTAGATTTTTAGAAGTCTGGGCAGATTGTATGTCAAAAAATCCAAATTTGCATATTTAAAATGCTAATTTTGAAATTTGGCTGCATATTATTCAAAAATTTTAAATTTAAAATACATTAATTTTGATAAAATCCTTTCTAATCTATCTTGAAGTAATCAAAAACTGAATTTTTTGATTTTTAGAAGAGCAAAAAAATCCAAATTCGCACGTTAAAAATGCAAATTTTAAAAGTTTGTGAAAGCCAATTATTCAAAAATTTAAAATTCAAAATACAGTAATTTGGATTCTATTTTTCAGTACTAAAAGAATTGATTTTTTTGAATTCTTAAAACACTAGGCAGGTTTTATAGCAGAAAAATCCAAAATTTGCATATTAAATATGCAGATTTTAAAATTTGATAGCATATTATCAAAAAAATTTAATTTTAAAATACAGTAATTTGGATAAAATTTATTTAAATCTATCTTGAAACTGCATTTTTTGATTTATAGAAGAGCAAAAAAATCCAAATTCGCATGTTAAAAATGCAAATTTTAAAATTTGATAGTATTTTATAAAAAAAATTTAAATTTAAAATACAGTAATTTGAATAAAACTTATTCAAATCTGTCTTCAAGTAATCGAAAAAACTCAATTTTTGGATTTTTAGAACACTGAGCAGCAGAAAAATCCAAATTTGCATATTAAATATTCTAATTTTCAAAATTCGTAATAGCCCATTATTGAAAAAATTGAAAAATTTGAAATTCAAAATACAATAATTTGGATAAAAACCGTTAAAATCTTTTTTTTGATTATCAAAAAGAAGGGAATTTTTGAATTTTTAGAATACTGGGCGGGTTATGTGTCCTGAAAATGCAAAATTTGCATATTAAATATGCAAATTTTAGAAGTTTGCAATAGCAAAAAATTTGATTTCTTACTGTAACTACAGGAAAATTATCGATTTTTTCCAACATACTCCAAAGTATACTGTAAGTTTGAGAATATTATCGATTTTTGCCCCATAGTTTTGCTTTATTTGACCAGCTTATAGAAAAATCAATATTTGCATACTGTAGCTTGTTAGATGAATAATCATTGAGCGTTCCTGTCGTTGAAAAAATCGATAAAAGAAGAAAAATGCTTAGCATGAATAAAAGCTGCGTGGGTGGAATTTATTTAGTAGATTGTGATAGAAAAAAATGCTTATAAATCAATCAAAAATTGACATATTGTGATTATATCAGATTTTTTGCTTGATGTTTAATTAGATCTATTGATTGATACGCAAATTAATGTAATTTTTTGATCATTGACAACATTAATTTTAATTGATTAGAATCAAATTTTGATAATCTAAAAGCTTGATCTGAAATTTTTTTCCGAATTTAATCAGAAAGAACTTGATCAAAAATCGAAATTTTTTGATTTTGTTCAATTTTTTGGATTTCGTTTGATTAGATCTATCGATTGATATGCAAATTTGTGTAATTTTTTGATCATTGACAAAATTAATTCGATTGCTTAGAGTCAAATTTTGATAATCTAAAATCTTGATCTGAATTATAATTTTTTTGATTTTATCAGAAAGATCTTGATCAAAAATCGAAATTTTTTGATTTTGTTCATTTTTTTGGATTTCGTTTGATTAGATCTATCGATTGATATGCAAATTTGTGTAATTTTTTGATCATTGACAAAATTAATTCGATTGCCTAGAGTCAAATTTTGATAATCTAAAATCTTGATCTGAATAATAATTTTTTTGATTTGATCAGAAAGATCTTGATCAAAAATCGAAATTTTTTGATTTTTTTCAATTTTTTGGATTTTGTTTGATTAGATCTATCGATTGATATACAAATTTGTGTGATTTTTTTATAACTGAGAAAATCAGCTCTTGAATAAACTAAATTTTGATCATCTTTTTGCGATAAATATCTTGATCTAAATCAGTTTTTTTTAATCAATAATTTGATCAACTAAGGAAAATTCAACACAACTTGATCAAAAATCGAAATGTCTTGATTTTGATCAGTTATGTTTCGATTTATATGCAAATTTTCATGATTTTTTGATCAGTGAAAAAAATGTGTTCTTGAATAAACTGAATTTTTCTAATTTTTGCAACAAATTTCTTGATCTAAATCAGTTTTTTGATTTGATCATAGAGAAAATCAGAAATATAAGTTGATTAAAAATCAAAATATCATGATTTTGATCAATTATTTATTGATTAATATGATTTTTTGATCACTGAAAAAATCAGCTTCCGAATAGGTCAAGTTTACCTGATTTTAAAGACAAATATTTTAATCTAAATCAGTTTTTTCTGATCAATAATTTGATCAATTAAGAAAATTCAACACAACTTGATCAAAAATCGAAATGTCTTGATTTTGATCAGTTTTTTTTTGATTTTTTTCGATTACATCTATGAATTTATATGCAAGATTTTGCGATTTTTTGATTCTTGAGGAAATTAGCTCTTGAGTAAGCGAAATTTTGCTGATTTTTGATAGAAAATTTTTGATCTACATCAGTTTTTTTTTAATCAAAAATCGAAATTTTTTCATTTACGTCAGTTTTTTGGATGTTTTTCGACTAAAGCTATGAATTAATATGTAAATTTTTGCGATTTTTTGATCACTGAGAAAATCAGTTCTTGAAAACTCGAATTTTGCTCATTTTTGCAAAAAAAATTTTTGATCTAAATCAGTTTTTTCATTTGATTACATAGAAAATTAGGAAGAATTTGATAAAAAAATCAAAATATCCAAATTTTGATCAGTTTTTTGAGTGTTATTCTATCTGATCTGTAGATCAATGTGCGAATTTTCGTGGTTTGCTTTTTTTGGAAAATTGATCTGGTCAAATTTTGTTTGATTTTTGAGACAAATATCTTGATCTAAATCAAATTTTTTAATCAAAATCAAACAGAAATTGATCAAAAATCAGGAAATTACGATTTTTTTATACGATTTGGAAAAATCTATGCACATTCATGTCATTAAAAATTTTCTCATTCACGTGACTTGCTTTCATGGAATGCTTTTTTTCCATGATTCATTTTTTCTATAAATTGAGAAAATCAAACAGAATTCGATCAAAAATCGAAATTTCTTGATTTACATCAGTTTTTTGGATGTTTTTCGACTAAATCTATGAATTAATATGTAAATTTTTGCTATTTTTTGATCACTGAGAAAATCAGTTCTTGAAAATTCAAATTTTGCTGATTTTTGCAAAAAAAATTTTGATCTAAATCAGTTTTTTGATTTGATTACATAGAAAATTAGGAAGAATTTGATAAAAAAATCAAAATATCAAAATTTTGATCAGTTTTTTTTGAGTGTTATTCTATCTGATCTGTAGATCAATGTGCAAATTTTTGTGATTTGCTTTTTTTGGAAAATTGATCTGGTCAAATTTTGTTTGATTTTTGAGACAAATATCTTGAGCTAAATCAAATTTTTTGATCAAAATCAAACAGAAATTGATCAAAAATCAGGAAATTACGATTTTTTTGATACGATTTGGAAAAATCTATTCACATTCATGTCATTAAAAATTTTCTCATTCACGTGACTTACTTTCATGGAATGCTTTTTTTCCATGATTCATTTTTCCTATAAATTGAGAAAATCAAACAGAATTTGATCAAAAATCGAAATTTCTTGATTTACATCAGTTTTTTGGATGTTTTTCGACTAAATCTATGAATTAATATGTAATTTTTTGATCACTGAGATGAAAACTCAAATTTTGGTGATTTTTGCAAAAAAATTTTTGATCTAAATCAGTTTTTTCATTTGATTACATAGAAAATGAGGAAGAATTTGATAAAAAAAATCAAAATATTCAAATTTTGATCAGTTTTTTGAGTGTTATTCTATCCGATCTGTAGATCAATATGTAAATATTTGTGGTTTGCTTTTTTTGGAAAATTGATCTGGTCAAATTTTTTTTTTGATTTTTGAGACAAATATCTTGATCTAAATCAAATCTTTTGATCAAAATCAAACAAAAATTGATCAAAAATCAGGAAATTACGATTTTTTTGATACGATTTGGAAAAATCTATGCACATTCATGTCATTAAAAATTTTCTCATGAATCAAAAACGTGACTTGCTTTCATGGAATGCTAGTTTTTCGATGATTCATTTTTCCTTTGCCTAGCAAAAATCGATATTTTTCTATAAAATCTTGCATTTTATATCAAACTTTTTCCCCATTTCTAGTTGCCTTGGCAACTTCGCTCCTAGAATCTAAAGGCTAGACATTCTCGAACTCTAATTATCGACGAGATTTTCGTTCGCCCTCATTTTTAGAATGGCGTGACTGAAAATGAGAAATAATTAGCAAACAAGATTCTAGCATGCTAATTTTTAAGAATGCTTAATAACTCGCAAAATAATTATGCTAGAAAAATAAAAATTCTATTTTTAGATACATCTCGAAAAGATCTATCGATTGATACCCTACTTGATATTTTTTTTAATCTTTTTTTTTTCAGGTTTGATGACGTAAAGTTTAAAAAGGGACCGTCTCCATATTTACAAGGAAAAAAATTTCTATAACATCGAATGACTCGTTTCAAATAGAATTCGATTTTTTTCGCGCTTCTTTATATTCGGCCGTCATTTTACAATTTGCGATTTATGGGCAAACATGAGCTTTACAACGGACGAAGTTAATTATTTGATTTATCGATATTTACAAGAATCAGGTAAAAAATAGGGACTCTATCCGATACCCGGATTCTATATTCTTGAAATTTTGGATCCGCATCCGAAGCCGATATTCTCGAAATTTTGGATCCAGATTCGAACCCGTTATTTTTGAAATTTTGGATCCAGATTCGAACCCGATATTCTCGAAATTTTGGATCCGGATCCGAAAAACATATTCTTGAAATTTTGCATCCGGATCCGAACCCGATATTTCTAAAATTTCGGATCCAGATTCGAACCCGATATTCTCGAAATTTTTGATCCAAATCCGAACCCGGTATTTCTGTAATTTTCGATCCGGATCCGAACCCGATGTTCTTAAGATTTTGGATCCAAATCCATACCCGGTATTTTGGATTTTGGATGCGAATCCCAACCCGATATTCTCAAATTTTGCATTAGGATCCGAACGCGATATTCTTAGAATTTGGATCCGAATCTGATATTCTTGAAATTTCGGACGCGAATCCGAAACCTTTATTCTTGAAATTTTGCATCCGGATCCGAACCCGATATTTGTGAAATTTTGGATCCAGATTCCAACGGGATATTCTCCAAATTTTGGATCCAAATTCGAACTTGATATTCATAAAATTTTGCATCCGTATCCGAACCCGATATTTCTGAAATTTCGGATCCAAATGCGAACCCGGTATTTCTGTAATTTTGGATCCGGATCCGAACCCGATGTTCTTAAGATTTTTGATCCAAATCCATACCCGGTATTTTGGATTTTGGATGCGAATCCCAACCCGATATTCTCAAATTTTGCATTAGGATCCGAACGCGATATTCTTAGAATTTGGATCCGAATCTGATATTCTTGAAATTTCGGACGCGAATCCGAAACCGATATTCTTGAAATTTTGCATCCGGATCCGAACCCGATATTTGTGAAATTTTGGATCCAGATTCCAACGGGATATTCTCCAAATTTTGGATCCAAATTCGAACTTGATATTCATGAAATTTTGCATCCGGATCCGAAATCGATATTTGTAAAATTTTGGATTCAGATCCGAATTCCGAACCCGATATTTTTGAAATTTCAGACCCGGACCGGATATTCATGCAATTTTGGATGCGGATCCGAACTCTATATTCTTGCAATTTTGCATCCGTATCCGAATCTGATATTCGTCAAATTTTGGATTCGGATCCGAACCCCATATTCTTGAAATTTTGGATCCGCATCCGGACCCGATATTTCTGAAATTTTGGATCCGGATTCGAACCTGATATTTTTGAAATTTTGGATCCGCGTCCGAACCCGATATTTTCGAAATTTTGGGCCCGGATCTCAACCCGGTATTTTTGAAAGACCCGGATCCGAAACCAATATTTTTGAAATTTTGAATACGTATCCGAACCGGATATTCTTAAAATTTTCGGCCGGATGCGGACCCGGTATTTTTGAAATTTTGGATTCGGATACGGGATCAATACTCTTGAAATTTCGGACTCGTATCCGAAATCGATATTTGTAAAATTTCGGATTCAGATTCGAACCCGATATACTCGAAATTTTGAATCCAGATCCAAACCCGTTATTCTTTTAATTTTGCACCGGATCCAAACCGGATATTCATGAAATTTTGGATCCGGATCCGAAATTGATATTCTTGAAGTTTTGGATTGGAATGGGAACGCGATATTCTTGAATTTTTGGATCCGAAACCCGAACCAGGCATTTATAAAATTTTGAATCCGGATCGGAGCCTGGTAATTTTGGATGCGAATTCGAACGCGGTATTTCTGAAATTTGGGGTCCGGATCGGAACCCGACATTCTTAAGATTTTGGACCCGTATGCGAAGCCGGCATTTTTGAAATTTTGGACCCGGACCCGACATTCTTGAAATTTTGGGTCCGAATCCGAACCTGATATTCTTGAAATTTGGGATCTGAATCCGAATTCGGAACCCGATATTCTTGAAATTTTGGATCCATATCCGAACCCCATATTCTCGAAATTTTAGATCCGGATTCGAAGGTGATATTTTTGAAATTTTGGATCCGGATTCAAAGCTGATATTTTTGAAATTTTGGATCTGAATCTCAACCCTGTGTTTCTGAGATTTTGCATCCGGATCCGAACCCGATATTTTTTCAATTTTTAATCCGGATCCGAACCCATTATTTCTGAAATTTTGAGTCCGGGTCCGAACCCGATAGTCATGAAATTTTGGATCCGAATCTGTAATCGGTATTTCTGAAATTTTGATTCCGGAGCCGAACTCGATATTCTCGAAATTTTGGAAGTGGATCCGAAGTCCATATTTTTGAAATTTCGGACTGTTGTCCGAACCCGATATTCTCGGAATTTTGGATCCGAATCCGAACCCGCTACTATTGAAATGTTGGATTCGGATCCTAACCGGAAACTCTTGGAATTTTGGATCCGGATCCAAACCCGATATTTCTGAAATTTTGTTCCGGATCCGAAAGCAACTTATCTTCCTGCATATCATATCTTTTATACCCTAATTGAAACACGGGCTCGAAAGTTTCAGAAAAAAATTTGTTTTTCTGTTGTATACAATCTTTCAACGTTGGTCGGAAAAGTGAGACGTGCTTATGACGTCATCGCTTTTTTTGTTGTATCGATCCAAAAGCGAAAAAAGGAAAATAATCCGAGCATAAAGAAAGAAAATGGCTCGTCGAAACCGGTTATCTATTAATCGATTTTTGTAGAAAAGCAAGTTTTAAGCTGGAAAAATGCTGAAATTCGAATTTTTTTGGTTTTTTTTCAACTTTAATTTAAATGTTATAGTTTTTGTATGTAAAATATGCAAAAATATTGCAAAAATATGAAAAAAGTTTCAGAAAAATTTGATTTTTTTTTTTTAATTTTTTTGAAATTTTCATCTAAAGTTATTCATTTTGTATGTAAAATGAGCAAAAATATTGAAAAAAAATTAAACATAATGAAAAAGTTTTGAAAAATTTCAATGATTTTTTAAAATTTTTTCGAAATTTTCATCTAAGCAAGGTTATAATTTTTGTATGCAAAATAAGCAAAAATATGAAAAAAGTTTCAAAAAATTTGATTTTTTCCATTTTTTTGAAATTTTCATCTAAAATTATTAATTTTGTGAGTCGAATAAAGAAAAATATTGCAAAAATGAAACATAATGAAAAATGTTTCAGAAAAAGTTGAGTTTTTTTTATTTTTTCGAAATCTTGACCGAATTGTTATAATTTTTGTATGTAAAATAAGCAAAAATATTGCAACAATGAAACATAATGAAAAAAAGTTTCGAAAATATTCAATTTTTTCGAAATTTTCACCTAAAATTAAAATTTTTGTATGTAAAATAAGCAAAAATTTTCCAACAATGAAACATAATGAAAAAAGTTTTTAAAAAATTGATTTTTTTTCAATTTTTTCGAAATTTTCACCTTAAATTATAATTTTTGTATGTAAAATAAGCAAAAATTTTCCAACAATGAAACATAATGAAAAAAGTTTCAAAAAAAATTTGAATTATTTTTCGAAATTTTGATCTAAAGTTATTAATTTTGTATGTAAAATAAGCAAAAATATTGCAAAAATTAAACATAATGAAAAAAGTTTTTAAAAATTTGATTTTTTTCAATTTTTTCGAAATTTTTACCGAATTGTTATAATTTTTGTATGTAAAATAAGCAAAAATTTTCCAACAATGAAACATAATGAAAAAAGTTTCAAAAAA
The DNA here is from genome assembly GCA_963922205.1 of Romanomermis culicivorax. NCBI lineage: Eukaryota > Metazoa > Nematoda > Enoplea > Mermithida > Mermithidae > Romanomermis > Romanomermis culicivorax. The sequence continues at coordinate 331,144 of CAWUHX010000329.1, forward strand.
ATTTGAATTATTTTTCGAAATTTTGATCTAAAGTTATTAATTTTGTATGCAGAATAAGCAAAAATATTGCCAAAATTAAACATAATGAAAAACGTTTTTAAAAATTTGATTTTTTTTTAATTTTTTCGAAATTTCATCTAAAATTACAATTTGGTACGTAAAATGAGCAAAAATTTTCTTTCAATGAAACATAAAGACACAAATTTCAAAATAATGCAAATTCTTCTATTTGAATTTTTTTGAAACTTTAGTCGAAATGTTGTAAATTTTATATATAAAATTCGAATAAAAAAAATTATATTCGAAAAAAATTGAATTTTTGTTTTGAATTTTTTGAAACTTTAATCAAAATTTTAAAAAGTTTGTACTCAATATGAGGAATAATTCATTTTCAATGAAACATAAAGGCAAAAGTTTCGAAAAATTCGAATCTTTTTAGTGGATATTTTTCGAAATTTAAATTTAAACTTAAATAATATTTGTATACAAAATTTTTGAACAATCAAACATAAAGATAACAGTTTTAGATTTAGAGTAAAAAATAGGAAAAATACTCAAAAATGAAAATTTTAAGAATTTTAGGCAAAAAAATTCTAGGGAAAAAATCTGTAAAAACGCATAAAAAACGTAAAAACACAAAAAATATAAAAAAAAACAAAAAATAGAAAAAAACAAAAAATAGAATAAAACACAACACAAAAAGCACACAAACACAAAAAAGCCTAAAGAACACAAAAAACATAAAAAGATAACGCAAAAAAGCAACAAAAAAATAGAACACAAAACACCATAAGCATACAAACACAAGAAAGCATACAAAACACAGAAAAACATACAAACATAACTTGAAGAAGCACATAAAACACAAAAAGCGCAATAAATACAAAAACTTAAGAAAACACACAAAACACAAAAAAACGAAAAAAATACGACACAAAAAGGACACAAACACGAAAATATATACAAAAAAACATCACGAAAAACCGCACAAATCACAAAAAATGTGCAATAAACACAAAAACTTTAAAAAACGCACAAAACATGAGATAAATACAAAAAGCAGAACACAAAACACAAAAAATAAGACACAACAAAAGCACACAAACACAAAAGAAACTAATCAAAGCACAAAAGAACACATAAAAAAACAATACACAAAAGCATGGAAACAAAAAATACATAAAACACAAAAAACCCGAAAAAAGCACACAAATACTAAAAAAGCATACAAAACATAAAAACACACAATAAACAAAAAAGTAATATTAAAAAAGCACACAGAACACAAAAACAAACAACGAATCGCGCAAAAACAGAATAAAAAAACATAAAAAAACACAATAAACACAAAAAACTTGAAAAAGCACGCAAAAACAAAACACAAAAAACGAAAATAAAGCACAAAAAACACGATACAATAAACCCAAGAAAACAAAAAATACAAAAATCACGAAAAAGAGAATGAATACTGGAAAGGTTTAAAAAAGCACTCAAAACACAAAAAAGCACAACAGAAATAACACAAAAAGGACATACACAAAGAAAAACACAAAAACACACAGAAAACAGAAAATAACACAAAACTCAAAGAATACGACACAAACACAAAAAAACACAGAAAAACTTAAAAAACACACTCAAAGAAACGAAAAATCACACAAAACACAAAAAACAACTTGAAAAACTTAAAAAAAGCACACCAAGCACAAAAAACACGACACAAAAACTACACAAACACAAAAAAGAACACAACATAAAAAACACACAATAAACACAAAAAACTTGAAAAAGCACGCAAAAACAAAACACAAAAAACGAAAATAAAGCACAAAAAACACGACACAATAAACCCAGGAAAACAAAAAATACAAAAATCACGAAAAAGAGAATAAACACTAAAAGGTTTAAAAAAGCACTCAAAACACAAAAAACACAACACAAAAAAGCACAGAAAACAGAAAATAACACAAAACTCAAAGAATACGACACAAACACAAAAAACACAGAAAAACTTAAAAAACACACTCAAAGAAACGAAAAATCACGCAAAACACAAAAAACAACTTAAAAAACTTAAAAAAAGCACACCAAGCACAAAAAACACGACACAAAAAGTACACAAACACAAAAAAAAACACAACACAAAAAAGCACAGAAAACAGAAAATAACACAAAACTCAAAGAATACGACACAAACACAAAAAAACACAGAAAAACTTAAAAAACACACTCAAAGAAACGAAAAATCACACAAAACACAAAAAACAACTTAAAAAACTTAAAAAAAGCACACCAAGCACAAAAAACACGACACAAAAAGTACACAAACACAAAAAAACACAACACAAAAAAGCACAGAAAACAGAAAATAACACAAAACTCAAAGAATACGACACAAACACAAAAAAACACAGAAAAACTTAAAAAACACACTCAAAGAAACGAAAAATCACACAAAACACAAAAAACAACTTAAAAAACTTAAAAAAGCACACCAAGCACAAAAAACACGACACAAAAAGTACACAAACACAAAAAAGAACACAACACAAAAAAACACAACACAAAAAAGCACAGAAAACAGAAAATAACACAAAACTCAAAGAATACGACACAAACACAAAAAAAACACAGAAAAACTTAAAAAACACACTCAAAGAAACGAAAAATCACACAAAACACAAAAAAACAACTTAAAAAACTTAAAAAAAGCACACCAAGCACAAAAAACACGACACAAAAAGTACACAAACACAAAAAAAAACACAACACAAAAAAGCACAGAAAACAGAAAATTACACAAAACTCAAAGAATACGACACAAACACAAAAAAAACACAGAAAAACTTTAAAAACACACTCAAAGAAACGAAAAATCACACAAAACACAAAAAAACAACTTAAAAAACTTAAAAAAAGCACACCAAGCACAAAAAACACGACACAAAAAGTACACAAACACAAAAAAAACACAACACAAAAAAGCACAGAAAACACAAAAACACGCAAAAAGAAACAAAGGACAAAAAATACGAAAAGCACAAAAACACACTAAACATTAAAAACATAACACAAAACACAAAAAACACCCACAAAAACTCAAAAAACTTACAAAACATATAAAAACATACATAAAGGAATAGAGCACAAAAAACATACAAAGAAACAAACTCTAAAAAGACGAAAAAGCACACAGAAAATAATACAAAAAAATACAAAAGAATACCAAACACAAAAAATAACAAAAAAACACGATAGAAAAGGCACAAAAACACGAGAAAGTATCCAAAACACAACAAAAAAGTACACAAAACATAAAAAAGCACAGAAAACATAAAAACACACACATAGAAACAGAGCACAAAAAACATAACACGAAACACAAAGAATACGACACAAAAAACACAGAAAAACTTAAAAAAGCACACAAAAAACAAAAACCACCCACAAAAGAACAGAACACAAAAAATCACACAAAAACACAACACAAAAAAACTTAAAAGACACCAAACACAATAAAGCACAAAAACACAACATAAAAAACACAAAAAAGCACACAAAACAAAAAACACGAAAAAGTGCAGACAACTCAAGAAGCACACAAACACAAAGAAGCACAAAAAACTTAAAAAAGCACACAAAACATAAAAAACACAAAGTACAAAAATATACAAAAAAGATTAAAAACCAAAACACAAAAAAGCACAGAGAACTCAAAAAGCACACAAACACAAGAAAGCTCACAAAAGACAAAAAACAACATAAAAAACACAAAAAAAAGTGAAAAAAGCATACAAAACATGAAACACAAAAATACACAAAAAAATAAAAAAAAACATAAAAAACGCAGAGAACTTACAAAGCACACAAACACAAGAAAGTACACAAAATACAAAAAACACAACTAAAAAACACAGAACACAAAGAATACAACATAAAAAACACAAAACACAAAAAACTTGAAAAAACACATAACATAAAAAACATAAAATACAAAAATACACAGAAAAATAAAAAAAACAAAAAACATAAAAAAACGCAGAGAACTTACAAAGCACACAAACAAAAAGAAACACAGAAAATACAAATAACACAACATAAAAAACACAATGAATACAACATAAAAACACTAAACACAAAAAAACTTAGAAAAGCACACAAAACATCGAGAAAATAAAATACAAAAAATTAAAAAAGAAAACACAAGAAAGCACACAAAAACCACAACATAAAAACACAAAAACACAACGTAAAAAACAGAAAACACAAAAAAATTGAAAAAAAAACACAAAACATAAAAAACATAAAACACAAAAATACACAAAAAAATAAAAAAAACAAAAAACATAAAAAACGCAGAGAACTTACAAAGCACACAAACACAAAGAAACACACAAAATACAAATAACACAACTAAAAAACACAGAACACAAAAAACACAATGAATACAACATAAAAACACTAAACACAAAAAAAATTAGAAAAGCACACAAAACATCGAGAAAATAAAATACAAAAAATTAAAAAAGAAAACACAAGAAAGCACACAAAAACCACAACATAAAAACACAAAAGCACAACGTAAAAAACACAAAACACAACAAAACTTGAAGAAACACAAAACATAAAATACAAAAACACATAAAAAAATAAACAAAAAACATAAAAAACGCAGAGAACTTACAAAGCACGCAAACACAAAGAAGCACACAAAATACAAAAAACACAAAACAAAAAACACAATGAATACAACATAAAAAACACTAAACACAAAAACTTAGAAAAGCACACAAAACATCGAGAAAATAAAATACAAAAAAAGACAAAAAATTAAGAAAGGAAACACAAGAAAGCGCATAAAAACACGAAAAACAACAGAAAACTTCAAAAAAACTAAAAAAAACAAAAGTCAAAACACAAAAAACAGATAATAAAGGCAAAAAACTAACACAACAAAACAAAACCAAAAAACGTGAAAAAAATTTTTGGACAATTTTCGGGTATTTCTCCCAAAATTTACACTTGAAAATTTGTGTAAAGTAGTATTTTTCGAGCATAACTAGGAAACTCGGTACCTGGGAAAAATTTTTTTTGTGTAAATCTTACTGTAGTGTAAAATGTGCATTTTTTGTATTGCAGGTTATTTACATTCTGCGTTCATGTTCGCGTTGGAATCCCATTTGGCCGAATCGACCATCAACGGGGCGTTGGTTCCGCCGTCGGCCCTTTTGACCCTTATCCAAAAAGGTTTACATTATACGGAAGTTGAAATATCGTTTAGCGAAGTGAGAATTTAAATTTTTGAAAATTTTGTAATTTTTTTAATTTTAAAATTTGTTTTTTCGAATTTTGAAAATTTCTTCCAAATTTTTGGGCATTTATCGACAAAAATTGGCCAAAATTGTGGAATTCTGGTGTTTTTTGCTGATTTTTTACGAAAATTTTTATTTTTTTGATGATTTTTCTTTTTTTATTTTTTTTCTTCACATTTTTATCCTTTTATTTATTCGAAAATTGTCTAGAATTTTGAAAATTTTTTTTTCAAAAATTTTGCTTTTTTTGTTCATTTTTTTTATTTTACGTCCGAAAAATTGATTTTCGGCTGAAAATAACGTTTTTTTCGCATTTTTTTCAATTTTTCACCATTATTTACTCTTTTTTCCTACATTTTTTGCATTTTTGTCAATTTTTTTGAATATTTCGCATTAAAAGTAGTCCAAAAATATTGTTTTTGCCCATTTTCCCTGCTTTTCACCCAATTTTTGTAAAAAAAAAACCATTTATTTTTACCAAGTTGAGAAATTTTTTTGTTTACTCATCTATTTTTTTTCTTATGTCTTCTACCATTTCTTCATTTTTCTTCAAATATTTACCTAAAATTGCCCAAAATTTTATAATTTTGTTGTTTTTTTTGTTAATTTTCTACGAAAATTTTTGCTCGTCTTAAAACAGATTTTTGGTTAAAAGTCACGTTTTTTTCATTTTCTGCTGATTTTTACCATTATTCACTCTTTTTGTCCTCGATTTTCCTCATTTTTGTCCATTTTTTGGATATTTCGCACGAAAAATAGTAAAAAATGTAATTTTTGCTTTTTTTTCCAGTTTTTCAACTTAATTTTAAAAAAAACTTTTTTTCCACTAGAAAGTTTATGAATTTTTTTGTTTACTTTTTTCTTTTTTCGTTTATTTCTTGCACTATTTCTTCATTTTTCTTTGAATTTTTTACCTAGATTTTATTCGAAAAAACTCCAAAAATTTGGAATTTAGGTTTTTTGATGATTTTCTACGGAAAATTTTTTGTTGTTTTGTTGATTTTTCTATGTTTTATCTGTAAACTAGTCTGAAAATCATTTGATTTTGTGTCAAAATTTTTAAAAAAAGTATAAAAAACACAAAAATTCAGCCCAAATTTGGCAAATTTTCATGAAAATTGTATAAAATTTGAATTTTCAAACAAACCTTTTTTCTCGGAAATTCTTACAAATTTAAATGAAAAAATTACAAATATTTTGTAAAAATTAAAATTTACGAAATTTTTGTAAAAATTGAGGATTTAACAAAAAAAATTTAAATTTTGTCGCAACGAATTCTAATTATCAAAAATACAAAAATTGACTTGAAATTCTCAAACATTTACCGAAAATTTTCAAATTTTTACAAAAATTTTTGTAAAAGTTGAGGCTTTCAAAGAAAATTTTCTACATTTTTTTTTTTGAAAAAATGTAAACAAAGTATTTTTCACGGAAAAGTTGAGAATTTTTTGTTTTATTCTGCTTTTTTTCTTATTTCTTCTATTTTTTATAATATTTTTTGTTGATTTTCTACGGAAACTTTTGATTTTTTTCTTTTTTAAAAGGAACATTTGGTGAAAAATGTTTGATTTTTTCGTCAAAAATTGGTATTTTTTCGCATTTTCAGCTGATTATTTTCTATGATTTTTCGCTGATATGACGAAAAATCCAATAAGTTTTGTCAATTTTTCCCTTTTTTTTATGATATTTTTCTTGGAAAATAGTTCAAAAACGTAATTTTTGACCACTTTTCGAGCGTTTCCTGATCCAATTTTTCCAGAAAAAAAATCAAACTTTTCTCTTAAATTTACATTTTTTCGCAATTTTACGTGAAAAATAGTCTGAAAACGCCATTTTCTACCAATTTGAGCCCATTTTTCGAAGGTTTTAAGTCGATTTTTGTAGAAAAATCAAATATTTTTTCGTCAAAAATTAAATTTTTTTAAAATTCATATACATTTTTTCGATATTTTATGTGAAAAATGGTCTCAAAACTCCAAATTTTTGTAGAAAAATCAAATATTTTTTCGTCAAAAATTAAATTTTTTTAAAATTCATATACACTTTTTCTTTAATTTTTTTCGCTTGTTTTTTGTTCTTTTTTATATATTTTCACATTTTTTCGATATTTTATCTGAAAAATGGTCTCAAAACTACAAATTTTTGTAGAAAAATCTTTTTTTTTTCATTAAAAATTTCATAATTTTTTTAAAATTTACTTTCTCGTTATTTTATTTTCTTCGCATATTTTTGTTGTTTTTTTTACTTTTTTCACACATTTTTCGATGTTTCACATGAAAAATAGTCAAAAAATGCCATTTTTCTTAATTGCATCACACTTTTCCAACATTTTAACTCAATTTTTGTAGCAAAATGATATAATTTTTTTAAATTTACATTTTTTCTTCACTTTTACTTTTTTCGCATATTTTTTGTTTTTTTTTTATTTTTTTGATACTTTTTACGAAGAAAATTATGCAAAAATGCAATTTTTCCCCAATTTCGTCGCTCTTTTCAAACATTTTAACTAAATTTTCGTAGAAAAATCAAATTTTTTTCTTCACTTTAATTTTTTTCTTTGCATTTTTTTGTTGTCTTTTTTTATTTTTTTTTTACATTTTTCCGTTACTTTTTTGTCATTTTTCAGACTTACTCAATTTTCGCGAAAAAATTTTATGTTTTTCGTTAAAAATTGAAATTTTTTATATTTACATTTTTTTCTTTTACTTTTTATTTTTTCTTCTCATATCTTTGTTTTTTTTATATTTTTCCACATTTTTTTCATATTTACATGAAAAATGGTCCGAAAACGCCAAATTTTTTAGTAGAAAAATCATATTTTTTCATTAAAATTCAAATTTTTTTTTGAATTTACATTTTTTTCTGTTTTTTTCTATTTTTCTTAAATTTTTTTCCAGGATGGTTCAGAAAAAGGCACCCTCTCGTCGTCGAACGTCGAACCTATGACTTTAATAGACGCCGTTATGCCGGAAATTTTGCTCAGTCGGAAATGTTCGACGTCGACGTCAAATTTTCCGCCGACGTCGTCCGCCAACGTAAATTTACCAAAAACGGAAACGTCGACGGTTTGTTCGACGGCGACGCCAGCCGCTATTAGTACCACTACTACGACGACTAATAGTCTAATAAACAATTTAACCAATAATAATAGTAATAGCGTTTGTTTACCCAACGGTTCGCCCGCTATACCTAATCATTTGACGTCGACGAAAACGCCGGCGTCGGCGTCGTCGGTCGGAAAACCGTCGTCAATTATTAATAGTTCATTAGTAACTAATAACGTCAATATTAGTACTAATAATAATAATAATAATAACGGAACGGTGACGCCGCCGATTATTGCGCAGCAACAGCAAAATGCGTCGTCGTGCGTTAACGCGCCGTCGACGTCGGCGAGCGTTAATTGTCCGACGGCGACGACTACGCCGACGGCGCAAAAATTGACGCATCATAAACCGGACGGATTTTTGCACGCTGCGCCGCCCAATAAACGTATGTTGAACGGGGAAATATTTGGTGAGTTTACAAAATAATTTTTTTTTAATTTTCTAAATTTTCAATTTTTTCAAAAATTTTGTAAATTTTTTTATTTTTCCAAAATTTTTGTAGAATTTTTTATTTTTTCAAAATTTTTGTGGAATTTTTTTCTAAATTTTTGAGAATTCTGGCTCAATTTTTGTATTTTTTGATACATTTTTCTCGAAAATTCATTGAAAAGAATTCTCAAATTTTTGTAAAATTGTCAATTTGTATAAAAATTGTCAAAAATTTAACTTATTTTTACGAAATTTTTGTTAATTTTTTTCGAAAATTTTTGAGAATTTGGGCTCAATTTTTGTGTTTTTGATGGATTTTTTCTTGAAAATTCGTTGAAAAATCTTGAATTTTTGTTAAATCCTCAATTTTTTCCAAAATTTTTTGTAAAACTTTATTTTTACGAAATCTTAGTAAATTATTTTTGGAAATTTGTGAAAATTCTGGCTTGATTTTTGTATTTTTGATACATCTTTTCTTGGAAATTCTTTGAAAAGAATTCTCAAATTTTTGTAAAATTGTCAATTTGTATAAAAATTGTCAAAAATTTTCTTATTTTTACGAAATTTTTGTTAATTTTTTTCGAAAATTTTTGAGAATTTGGGCTCAATTTTTGTATTTTTGATGGATTTTTCCTTGAAAATTCGTCGAAAAATTTTGAATTTTAGTAAAATCCTCAATTTTTTCCAAAATTTTTTGTAAAACTTTATTTTTACGAAGGTTTTGTAGATTTTTTTTGAAAATTTGTGAAAACTTTGGCTTGATTTTTGTATTTTCGATACACTTTTTCCTGGAAATTCTTATAAATTTTTTGTAAATTTCTAATTTTCGCAAAAATTTTGTGAAAAATTTTTATTTTCCAAAATTTTTGAGAATTTGCGCTCGATTGTTTTATTTTTTTTGCTGATTGGTTAAAATAATTTAGAATTTTTACCAAAATTTGGTGAAATTTGTTAATTTTCACAAAATATTGTAAAATGCCTTGATTTTTACAAAACTTTTGTAAATTTTTTTAATTTGCTGAACTTCGCGTAAAAAATTTAGTTTTTAGTATCTCCAGGCACAAAAATTCGAATTTAACATTTTTTTGAAAATTTGTCAGGATTTCGGCTTCATTCTTGTATTTTTGATGGATTTTTCCCTGAAAATTTGTTAAAATAATTTTGAATTTTTTTGTAAAATTATGAATTTTTACGAAAAAAATCTTTTTTTTGTATTTCCATGTAAAAAAATTTGAATTTTTTTTGTATTTCCAGGTAAAAAAATTTGAATTTTATACGATTTTTTTTGAATCTGCAAGAATTTCGGCTCGATTTTTTTATTTTTGATGCTTTTTTCTTGAAAATTTGTTGATAGATTTGAATTTTTTTGTGAGATTCTCAATTTTTACAAAAAAATTTTAACTTTTTTTCTGAAACCTTTGCAAATTTTTTTTTGAAAATTTGCAAGAATTTTCCATTAAAAAACCTTTTTTCATTATTTTCAGGCACAAAATTCGAATTTTATAGAATTTTTTTGAAAATTTGCAAGAATTTTCTATAAAAAAAAAACATTTTTTTCAACATCTTCCTGCACAAAATTCGAATTTTATACTATTTTTTGAAAATTTGTGAGAATTTCGAATTTCGTGCCTGAAGATTTTTGATTTCTGATGCATTTTTGCCTGAAAATTTTTTGAAAAATTTTTTAATTCTATGTCAAATTCTGAATTTGTACAAAAAATTTGTAAAAGTTTTCAATTTTTACCAAACTTTTGTAAATTTTTTTTGAAAATTTGTGAGAATTTTCCGCAAAAAATTAGTTTTTCGTATATCCTGGTACAGAAATCTGTATTTTTGTACACATTTTCCAAAAATTTGTCGAAATTTAATTTGATTTTTGTATTTTTGAGACACTTTTTCCTGAAAATTCGCTAAAAACCTTTGGATTTTTTTGGGTAAAATTCTCATTTTTTTTACAAAACTTGCGTAAATTTTTTCATTTTCTTAAACTTTTGTAAATTTTCTTTTGAATTTTCGAGAATTTAAAAAAAAAAATTATTTTCGGTATTTCAGGTGAAAAAATTCGAATTTTATACAATTTTTTTGGAAATTTCTCAAATTTGGGCTCGATTTTTGTATTTTTGGTACATTTTTTCTTGAGAATTCGTTGAAAAAAATTGAACTTTGATGTAGAATTTTCAATTTTTACATAAAATTTTTGTAAAATTTTTCATTTTTACAAAACTTTTCAAATTTTTTTTTAAATTTTCGAGAATTCGGGCTCGATTTCAGTATTTTTGATACATTTTTCGCTAAAAAGTGGTTGAAAACCTCTTGAATTTTTTTTGTAAAATTCTTAATTTTTACAAAAATTTTGTGAAATTTCTTAATTTTTTACAAGATTTTCGTAATTTTTTTTTAGATTTGTGAAAATTTGGGCTCGATTTTTGTATTTTTGGGGCATTTTTCCACCAAAAAATTTAATTTTTTTCTAGAATTGTTTAATTTTCACCAAAGTTTTATAAATTTTTTGAAAATTTGCAAGAATTTTTTGTAATTTTTGATACATTTTTTGCTGAAAATTCGTTAAAAACCTTTTAATTCTTTCGGAAAATTCTAAATTTTTACAAAGTTTTTGGAAATTCGTGAGAATTTTTCGAAGAAAAATTCAATTTTTGGTATCTCCAGGTACAGAATTTTTTTTTTTGTTTTTGTTTTTTTCTTTTTTTTTGTTTTTTTTCATTTTTTTCTACTTGAAATTTCTCATTTTTCGTCGTAATTTTTTTCTCCGTTTCTAGATCAATTAAACAACGGCACGACCCCCGAACCTATGGACGTCGACGTCAAAACGCCGACGCCGGCGGCGCCGCCGCCGTCCAAGTCTCGCGCGTCGACGGCGACGACGCCCAACGTTTCCAAAACGCTGCCGCCGCCGCCGCCGCCGAATTTTCTTCCGTCGAACGTTAACAATAATAATAACGCAGCCGCCGTCGTCGTCAATAATTGTCCGTCGGAAATCCGCGCCGATCACGTAACGTTTTTACGCGGCCACACGTCGGAAGCGTTCATTTGCGCTTGGAACCCGAAACAGGATTTATTGGCGTCCGGGTCGGGCGACAGTACGGCCAGGATATGGAACGTGACGGCGTTGCAGGTATTTTAAAATTTTAATTTTTTTTTAATTTTAAAAAATTAAAATTTTTAGAATTTTAAATTTTAAAATTTTAAAATTTCAAAATTTTTGAATTTTAAAATTTTAAATTTTAAGAATTAAAAATTTTAAGATTTTGAATTTTAAATTTAAAAAAAAATTTTTTTTGCTCAAAAATGAGATAGATTAGTATAAAAAGCGAAATTTGATTGAAGTTTAATTTTACATATTTTAGTGCGAAAATTGCCATTTTTGAAGAATTTTTTAGTACTCTGCGTTGATACCACTGCT